>JAMXBD010001089.1:0-489842 GCA_024138025.1 Combretum micranthum
TAACGCCATTGGTAACAACAAATATTCCCCAACATGTTCACGTGATTTACGCTGGTTCATATTTAAATATATATAATGCCAATTTAATGGTCATTCTTACAATCCATCACCAATCTATGGTGAATCGCACAAGTAGACCCCGACTCGGGTAACATCTACTGCCAAAAAGAACCATCACTATAAGGTGAATCCGGCGGATAGACCCAAATTCAGGTAAAATCTATCGCCAAGTGACCAGTGGACCCAAATTCAGGCCACATCCACTGTCACAAAATACTCGAAAATGTTCCATGTTTATCTCATAAACTCTTTTAGTATAAATTCTTCCTCTTCAAAGGATATAAAAATAACCTGGAATATTCCAAGTCGGATTTCTTTAAAATACATTTCTAAATACTTTTGATGTCAAAATTGGGACATTTCCTACAAAGGGTATCAAGCACATGCGACGAGTATATCCAATTAGTTTAGTCGAATAATTATCTTTATCCATTTATGCAGGTGATCATGCGGATGATAATCACATCAATCAGTCATTCCATACAAAAAATTCAATCAACATAACAGCAAACAGTAGCAATCACAAGCAAATAGTAGATCATTAGAATTCCCTCACCTGTGGTCCTCGCTAAATTATTGTATAAGCTACTGGCAGTCCGGGAATTGATCTATTTTCCTATGAAAGGAAATAACAGAGATTTATTATTGGATTATTTCTGTAAGAGAAGTCTTCCTATAATTTAAAAGCGTTGATCTCTATCGTCGGATATTAAATTAAGTCCGTTATATTAATTATTCTATTGTTCAATACTTTAATTGAATCCTTATAGGTGTCGAACTATTCTGTATCGGTAATTGATACAGTTTTTATTAAGGTTTTAATCCCTATAGTAAAGGATATTTATCTGTATTTTGTTTCTCTTGATATTATATTTTTAATTAAGGAGTTTGTTTTTCCTTGAGTCTTACTGTATTTAGTAGAGATTTTTATTTAATAATTCTTTGCCCGTCAACCTTATCTGTCTCTCAAATTGGTATTTTATTTATTTACAGGTATTTTCTAGTATCTATATCTTTCAAAAGTTATAAATCTACATTTAGATATATATCAAGTTTTTATTATTCTTCAGTTTCATTCTTATTGCAAAACAACTAAGTTTACTACTACAATATTATTAGTACTTTTAGTTTTGAAACATTAGTATAAATATTAGTAATAACTATAGGTACAATAATAATATAATAATCATTTTTCATACTATTAGTGACAAAATAATAGTATCGATATATAAATATTAGTAGCGTTTACGTGAAGATAACCGTTTTAATAATCGTTCATGAGTCATGATGAAAACATCATCGATACTGAATACTATACTCAGTAGTAATATTAATAGCAATACTTATAATCATACTTACATGAATAACAGTAAAGTTGATGTTGGTTTATTAAGACTGTAAACTGAATGATTTTCTATTTTGTGATTTCTTAAGTATTGATTCTTACAGTAAATGAATTTTTTTTTTTGTTTAATTCTTTTAATTTTCTTTTGATTGTATATTATTTTAGAGGATCTCATTTAAGCCTACATTCATATCCTAAGTTCATTCATAATTTATAGAGGTATTAATATGTGCAATTTCCATGAATTTATTCATAATACATTTTATTATAACATAGAACTCCTAATCATGTTTTTAAAGCTTGTTTTATCAAGTTTTATGTTCATATAAGGTTCTAGGAGTATTAGACATGAATTTAAACTAGTTTAGATAAAATTTGAGTCTTGTTTTATACACTTTATTCCTAGATCCAAATTTACTATTACCATAATTATAATACTTCTAAGTTGTTGTTTTTTTTTCCAAATAATATCTAAACATTTCTAACACATCAACCATCTATCCATTTGAATTCATCAATGGATTAGAAACTTATTTCAACCACAAAACTTTCTTCAATATTAAATAATTCATCCTAGAATCTATACATATCTATAACAAAGATAGGTTGATAGTTTAGGACTTACCTTGGCTTGGAATGGAAAAAGGATTTTCAACTTCCTTTTTAAGCAAGAATCGAACCTATATCAAGGTTAGATGATGAGTTCTTAATTAAATTATAAATTAGCATCATTAACTATAATGGAAGTTTACAAATTCTAACCATTATCCTTACCTTATTAAGCTAGCTTTTCCATCTTGGATTTTATGATAACTAAAACTTTTTGATTTGGTTTTGGATGTTGTTGGAGAGAGGAATTGATGTCCTTGGATGTACTTATTGTGAAGTAGGATATGGGAGTAAGCTAGGGGTTTATGGTTGATTTTACAAAGGTTTTCTAAGTTTTGTAATTGAAGGTTGCAATGGAAAAAGGAAAGGAAAAGGGCTGGGCGCACTTATGTTTGTAGCTGTGTTTTTGGGATGATTTGTGAAAATTATGAGCTCAAATTGTGTCTAACTTAAGCTTATATACATATACTAAGTATAGGCTAAGTTTTAGAGGCTAAGGATATGGTTTTGGGCTTGAAAAATGTTCACAATTGCAACTGGAATTTTCCATACGAATTTGTAAATTTGGATGACAATTTGGCTTGTGTTTTGACAGATTTTTGTGGCTATATTTGAGGATCTTAATTGTGTTTGTTTGGTAGCTACTTAATGTCATTTATGTGTGTAAAATAGGGGCTCAAATTGCAAGAAAAATCGGGTCAAAATTCGTGTGAAACTGAGGCCAAATTCCAAGTTTTCTGCTGTAGTATTTTTGGTTGTTTTCCTCCTGCTGCAGCTGTTGGTTTGATGTATTTCAAGGCTATTTGGAGTTATTTTGTTCACACGTTGGAGTTAGATTTCTTGACAATAAATGTTCATCTTATGTGGAGTTTTTTGATTGAATCAAAGGTTATTTTCATATTAGATTTGTGTATTCAAATTGGATACAAAAGTTGAAAGTAAATACTGCAGTTTATCAGAGTTTCTTCTTACTGCAGCTTTCACAGTTGGAATGGGGTAGTTTCAATCTGCAATTAGGAGTTGATTTTCTTCTTCATGTAATAAGGATTATATATGTAGTGTTTTGGTTGGGTTAATTGTCACTTTCAAGTTAGATTTTTGGATTTAAAATTTGATTCAAACAGCCGTGAAAATTGAAAATGAATTTTATTCTCCCTGCTGTACGTGGAGGATCCTGTTCCGTGTGTGGGAAAAGGAAGTTTGCCAGCCGACTTCCTCTGTTCCAGTTGGAAACTGCGCTGCTCTATTTTCAACCTAGTGTTGCTGTCGTGCTTGGAAATTCTACCGTTCGTGGTCATCCCCTGCAGCACTTGGAAATTCTGTTCCACGTGAAGACTTGCTGCAGCTGGCTCCTCTGTTTCAGTGCGTGGGAATAACAATCTGCTGTTGACTCCTGATTTCAGCGTGGAGATTCCTTCCTCTGTTCCGTGCATGGAGTGTGGTGTGTGTGTGTGTGGATCTGCTGTGCTCGGTTGATCGTTCCTGCCTGCTGCTGTGTGTGTGGAGGTGATGCTAGTCTCTTGCTGCTGCTTGTTGCTCGGTTGCTGCTGCTACTGCCTGCGTGGAGACTCCAGCTTGCTCGTGTGTGCTGTTGCTTGCGTGCGATGGAGGGAAGTTGCTGTGCGTGTGGGAGGAGGGACTGTTTCGCTCGGTTGACCCTGCTGCTGGCGCGTGAAGACTTCAGCTGTTGATCACGTTCCAGACCTTCCATTGGTACAATGGTGCAGCGGTTGAAATCCGATTTCCTCTTTTATATATATATATTTAATTGTTATTAACAAAAATATTTTTATTAAGAAAATAAATTATTCGCGTATATCTATACTTGTTATATTTACGGTTTATCGAGATAAAATTATTTAAGTTACAACAAAACTTTAATTTATTTGTATTTTCAAATTTTTAGTTAAAACTTTACACGATCAATTATTATTATTATTATTTATTTATTTATTTTTATATTTTTAACTTACGTGATTAAATTTTCAAGTTTGATGAATTAAATTAGGAACCAAGTCCTAATAGAGTTAGAATTTCCTAACAATTGAAACAGCGGGTTTGAAATTTCCTTTTTAGATCTAAGTTGATAACTATTGTTCAATATTAATGTTTATTTGTATTTATAATCTATTGTTTTATACCGGTAAGCTCTATAAATAAACTGTATCTTATCGGTTTTGAAATTTGGAGTTACTTCTGATTATATCGTGAATTATCAATTCAATATGCGAAATCTCGTTTTTGGTATCTATTAAAGCCAAAGAAATTTTTATTTGGGTTTTTCAAGCTACGAATGAGTTTATTACAACTCATAGATTTATTCTAGGATTTTTGTTGAATCATGTATTTGGTATTAGTTTCACATTTGCTAATTGTTCTTTTTCTAGTTATGAAAATTATTAAAGGTTAAGTTGGCAATTCAGGATTTTAATTTCTAAATCTCTAAGTCTTTTAATTGGAATATTATGTAATTTAAATATTTATTTAAGATTTAAATTCTTAGATATCCATCTATTTGTGATCTTATCGTATCTTTTTGTAATTTTAGTGATTTGTCTTTAGTCTATATTTTTATAACTTGTAAGTTCCCAAATTAATCGTCTTGTTATTGTGACTTAAATTTAAGGTTAATTGTGATTTCTTATTGAACTGTTGATCATTTTTCCAAATATTATCTTTTACTGTATAGGGGTTATTCCTACTAATTTGTTAATAACAACATATTCTATCGAGGCTAATTGATATTGTCATCATATTAAAAATAGTTTGAACACTATTGTTTCATTAGTTAACAAGCATATGGTTTATTCCCTAAGTATAGGACTTAAGGAAAAGGATTTAGGAATTTATATTAACGATTAACTTGTTGTTGTTTTTAAATTATTTGATATTATAAAAGTTACAGTTTTGTATTTCGAAATTTTAATTGGTAACGATTCTAATCTTTCTTGTTGTAATCAATTTCATTCACACCCTAATATTTTTAAACCGAAAAAATTTGGAGTGATTTTTACTACTTGTTCCAATTATTCTAAATAATCAAATATTACATTTTTAATATTTGTTAAAATCATGTTACGTAAATTTTGGGGGATTACACCAGGTACATGGCTACTGTTATTTGTTGCTTGTACTTGTTAAATTTAGTCTATAATTAACTAAAATGATATTTGATCTCTTAATAATGATCTATGATGGTATTGCCGTCTATGTTATTGTCATGCTCTGCATAGGGTTAAGACGTATTCAGTTTCACCGCATATAACATTTGAGTATTATACTCAAAGGTTACCTTAAACTATTTGTTCATCATAATCATTTGCTAACCAATTTTAGATTTGGAAATTAATTAATTAGGTTTTGAAAATATTTTATTATGAAGTAGAAATTAAAGTTTATAAAAGTTTGACAAAAAAGCTACTCCTGTAAATGAGAAGACATAGACATATAAGTGTTTAACAAAAACCATAGCAAGTACCTTAAAAACGATATCTCAAATCATAGCATTTAAGTATAAAAGAGGAATCCAAAAACTGAATAAAACTCAAGGGCATACAAAAAGATCCACAAACGAGATACACATAAAAAAATTGCCATGAATGCCTTAGATAACAACAAAATAGTCTTCATAATCCTTATTACTGATCTTGTTAAGAAACTCTTCGTAATTCATACCATACTCCAAATCATCATAAAAATTATCATTAAATCCATCATCACCTCAAAAAAGATAGAAAGTAAATTGAAGTCTAGTGTACAACATGAACATAAGGACACACAATATGATCACACGCACATAAACTAAATGTGATATAACAATCGACAACGTATATCTTTAATCAGATGTGGCAAATCAAATAGAGAAACATTTCACACTCCGACGACAGGCTAAGAACCCGATGGTCTTAAGTAACATCAACTGCATAGGGGCTTGATAAAGGCATGATGAATACCCTTATGTCATATCTCTATCTAAGTTATAACCTCATCTAAGAGTTACGATTGTTATGCATCTCTATTCATTCTAATCCATAATATAATTTGATTCCACCTTTCCCATAAAAATGTAAATCAGACTATATTACTTCTCACTATACGTAAACAAATGTTGTCCTACTATCATTTCCCTTATTGGGTACTTGCTGAGCTATCCTCAAGGTTATACTATTACATGGCATGACACACTGGGAAGTTGAGGTGTATGGAGATAACATGATTGTCAAATCAAAAGAAGAGGAAGATGATGTGGCAGCTTTGAGAAAACTCTTCAATAGACTAAAGAGGTTCTAATTGAAATTGAATTCAAAGAAGTGTACTCTTAGAGTAACCTCTAATAAATTATTAGGGTTTGTAGTTAGCTAATGAGGTGTAGAAGTAGACCCAGATAAGGTTAAGGCTACATTTGGGTTGCTTCCTCTAAAGACAGATAAGTTAGGGACAGTTTATGCATTTGAATTACATCACCTAGCTCATATTCTAACTAATCGACAAATGTCATCCCCTATTGAAATTATTAAAGAAAAATGATTCTATATTGTAGGATAAAGAATGTAAAGAATCATTCAAGCAATACTTGATGAATCCTCTAGTGTTAAGCCCTCACACAGGGTTGTCCTTTATCGTTGATGCCACAACAAGAGGAGAGCTAGAAGAAGATAAATGATCCTTATTTAGGTTTTTATGGGAAATCTATTTTAATTTATAGAAAGACAAAAATAACCTTAGATTTTGGGGATATCTTCAAGGTTTGCCACATTTATAAAAGTAGGATATTTCTACATGCTTTTACCTTAACTCAGTAAGGAAGTTTAAAAAAGAAAATGAAAGGAAAATTTGTTGAGATACTTAAATGGATGGAAAGTTCGTAGCATGTAAGTTTTATTTCATCAAAATATCATGAAACTCTGTATCTTTTATTATTATTTTTTTTAATAATAGAATTAGAAAATGGCGTTACGTTTGTTTACTCGAATGAAATAAAATTGGAAGAATAATAATTTCTTTATTTAATAATTACAGTATTTTTTAAACAAAATATTTTTTTTTTATCAGGTTTAACCATTCCTCTAGTAAAGAGGATGAATGAAAATTCCTACCTATTTCATATGATATGGAATATATATATTTTATGGTAAATTTTTTACAAATTAGATAGATAAATAACCATTCCACAATAATATAAAAAGAAATACTAATCCTATTCGAATAAATCAAACACAAATATGAGATATGTTTGTTTGTTGACAGATTACAGATACAAACACTTTTTTTAACTTTTTTTTCGATAAATTATTTATTAATAAATAAATATGGATAAAAAATAGTTGGTAGTTCTTATTAAAGATCAAATAGATTAAATATAGAATAAATCAGATATATTTATATATATCAGCAATTAGAGGATCGTTAGGGGAAGATGACAAGCAAGTTTAAACAAAGAGTAGAACAATGTAAAATATGCAAATGAACATAAACTTTTCCTTTTCGCTTGTTTCCGAAAGGTACTTAAGTTAACTGAAAAAGGAATGTAAGAACATATTAATACAGGAGCTTACAAAACTTCTTGAAGTATTGTTCCACAATGAGGGGAGAGTACAAGGAGTAATTAAGGAGTAATTCTGATAGTAATTCTAGGCTAAATTCTTGAGTGTTTGTAGCGAGTGGGTTTCTTTCTGTTTTAAATTTTTCCATGTCCTTCTAGTGATGAGCTCAAGCCTATTTATAAGAAAACTAAGTGGCAGGGCATTTCCCTATTTTAGTTATTCGGTTGTCCTATTTCCTAAAGGTAAAAAGGGTATACACAAATTGTAAGAAAGGGTAAAAAGGGAAAAACACTATTTACAACTGTTTGAGAACTATTCTGTAACTATTATGAATTGTTCTTGCAAGTCTTGTCTATCAGCTTGTCTGTAACTGTTGTTGTTGGTCTTTGTCATTAATTCTAGTCTTTGATTTCCCATATTAGCTTATCTCCTCATAATTGAGGTATCTTCCTCGTAAGCTTCAGCATTTATGGAGTATTTGGTATCTATGCTCTCATATTATCATATTGGGAGGAAAAAGATATTGTAAATATGTGATTGGTAAATTAAGTAATTCTCTTTGGATGTGGTATTGTTGCATGAGCAATCCAATTTCTATCTGTAATTCTATTGGATTCTCACATGTCTTTATGTCTTAGGTAGGGTAAGTAAGTTCATATACTCCATCCATTATTATGTTGTGGTTGGTAGGCCTTATGTCAAAAGTAAGCCATTCTGGTGGGATGCTCTTGATGTTCATTCTTATTTTTAAGGTCTTACTTTTTTCATAGTTGTCCATCTCTTCTTTTATTATACATACAACTTCTTTAATGGATGTCATGAATTCAGAGTCCATAAAATTTTCAGGCTGTCCATAAAATAAGTCACAGTAATCCATAGTCAAGGAGAGTTTGTTCGGTAAATCCAAACCTTCTATATAAAGAAGGGTTGAAAGTGTACAGGAAAATGTTCATTTTGTAAATACTGTAATCAAGTTCGCCTTTGTGATTTAATAATATTCATAAGTAAATCTGTAATCGTCTTTTGCCATATTTTTTTGCATATTCTTGAAACATTAAAAAAAGTTTCCAAAATTTTTTACCAGCATGAGATGTAATAGTTGTTTTTGCTCTTTTTGGTAAATTTTCAACAAAATTCATTCTTTTAAAAAAAATGTAACTCTGTGTTTTCAAAAGTTTCTTCTTTATCTAGGTTATACTATAAACAATGTCTAGATTAAGTTGTCTGTAAGTCAGCCATTTTTCAACTTTCTCATTTTTAACTTTTAGTATTTCAGTATCTCTTGCTATCTTAAATTCTGAAGCCAAACAAGGTTCAACTCCAAAATCACTGTACCTAAGTTCAGTTTCAGTAACTCTATTGCTTCCTGTAAAGAATGACATCCTGCCAAACTGGTCTAATGTAATTTTCAACTGGAGCGTTTGCATAGGTTCGGTTTTTGTAAACCAGGATTGAATCCATTTATAACAGCATAACAGTAATACTTTTTATTTTTAGTTATGTGTAATCCAGTATGTAATCTAGTGTTGATATTATTCATCTCCATGTAATTCAGTAATGTCAAACACATTCTTACTTTGTTTCTATCCAAGGTTTGTAATCCCCAAACAGAGTCTATCAGTATTTTTTGTTCGACTGTAATTTGTTTCATTAACTTTAGGATGTCTGAAAGTTGTGTGTTTTATGGGCTTTGGTCTGGAATCATAACTCAATGTCTCCAAACATCGTTTTTCTAATTGGAGGAAAATAATTTTTTATTAACTCATTTCCAATGGGTCTTATTTTCTTTTGGAAAGGTGTAAGCATGGTAGGAAAAAGGCAGTCTGTAAGGGAAAGAAAGGTTTTTAGATGAGAACTGGGAGGTTTAAGATAAGAATTGGGAAGAATGAGATGATTGAGATGCTTGCAACTCTTTTCATGCTGTAAATCTTTAAGAGTCTTGTACTTATTATCCATTGTTGATGTACCTGCTCAAGAGATCAGGCAAATCATTATCTTTTCATTTTATATGTTTGAAATCAACATGTATCCCTTATTAACCAATAAGTTAGTAAATTTAATCCATCTCTTTTGTGACATGCTTTTTTCATTAACTTTTTTATAAAATTTAACAATAGCCCCACAGTCTGTCCTAACTAGTATTTCTTTTTTATTTAAAAAAATATTTTCCACTATTGTATCTAAAAATTTCTTCTTCTATTTTCAGAGTATTTATGGGGTTTTCTAATCAAAACAGCTCCCCATCCATTTTCACAACCATCTGTTTTTACAATTAAAAAATCTATATCTAAAGGTAATCTTAATTCTGTAATCCTTTAACTAATAATTTTATTTCTTCTATAATTGTAATTTGTTTTATCTAATTTTGTAAAAGTGTCTTTTTATAAAGTAATTTTGTATGTTTTCCTAGATTTTTAATAAAAGGTCTAACATAATTAACAAATCCTAAAAATTATTGTAATTTCTTTTTATCAGTTATTTCTATAAATTGTAAAACTTTTTTAGCTATGTGTTGTTGTAATTTTATTTTTCCATTTCCTATTTCTACTCCTAAAAATTATATATTTCTCCTGTAAAATTGTATTTTCTTTTGACTAACAATTATCCCATTGTTTTGGAATTAGTAAGTACTTGTTTAAATGAGTTATGTTCTTTTTCATTTTTTTGAGAAAACTAAAATATTATCTATATATACTTAAACAAAAGGATATCTGTCAAAGATTAATTCCATCTTTCTTTGGAAAATTGTTGGTCCATTTTTTAATCCAAAGGGCATAACTAGTTATTCAAAATTTCCTAAAGGACAAGTAAAAGCTATCGAAGGCATGGAATCTTTCTTCATTTTTATTTGTCAAAATCTCGATTTACAATCAAATTTGCTAAAAATATTACAATCTTGTGTCCTGTTAAGTAAGTCTATTTTGTCTGGTATATTGTATGCATCAGTTTCTATATTGTTATTTAATTTCCTATTCTATTACCATTTTACTTTTTCCTCTAACAATTTCATTATGTTTTTTAACTATAAAGGCTGGACGTCTATGTGGACTCTCTGATCTCCTTATGACTCTTATTTTTAGTAAGTCATTAATATGTATCTTAAATTCTTCCCTATCCGTATTATCACAAATTATCTGTTTAGCTTTTATTTCTATATCTGAGTTTACTATCTTTAATTCACATTCTATTTTATTTCTATCCCAGAATTTTGTTGGATTGTTACCTATTATCTCCTCCTTTTCTAGTCTACTTAAGATTGTGTCTATTTTTGTTCTCCCTGTTTCTATTAAATTATAAATAAAGTTGTAATTTATGCATTTTGTTCCTAGTTCTAAACTATCATAATTTTCTAAAAATTCTGTAAATAAGTCTCCATCGATTTCGTTTTTTGAGTTTTCTTCTATTTTTTCAATTTTTGTTTTTGTCTGCTTTACTTTGCAACTTCTTATTTATCATATTTACAATTATCTATAAGTCTTGCTACTTCTCCTGTTAAAAAGTTATTCCTCTTTTTGTAATTAACATTCATAGTCTGTCATTTACTATGAACTGTAATCCTAGAATACATACAAAAGGCATGTCTCTTACATATGCTCTAAAATTCTTAAATTTGTAATTCCATCCTTCTTTAGTTTCTACTTCTATACAATGATCATTAAGTATTTCACAGTATTCAAAAAGTTTTCCATCCATTTGTTTAGCTTTAATATATTTCTTTCTTGGTATTTCTGTAATCCATTCTTTTGGTATTATCTTTTTGTCTATTATGTTATTTGTGCATCTTGTATCTATAAGTGCTTCTGTCTCTAAAACTTCAGTTGCTATACAAGTCTAACTTTTATCCTCGTATTTGTGATCTGTGATCCTAGCTTTTCATCTATTTTTCTATATATGTAAGTCTTAATCATTTTATTTTTTTTAAAAAGATCTTATCTTTCTGTATTTGTGTATCCTTATTTTTGTATTTTTTTGTAATTCTTTTAGTTTGTTTACTCCTTCTATTCTAAGTATTCTTATCTCTATTAAATATGAATTCCTATTTCACCCATTATAGCTACTATTTTTATTGCATAATTCATTTTTTTTTCTTGTAAGTCTAAACTCTTTTTATAATTTTAATACAAATATAGTTTTAGATGAAAAAAAGAACTCATATTCCTAAATGTCATGTTGCGAGTGACGAGGCAAAGGAAATTATTGTACAGCTCTTTTTGCGTTGTGGTGGGTCCTATCTGTCGTGCAAGGCTGCAATTTTATCGTCAAGACAGTCCGTGTGGGGCCTGCCAATTACTCTCTTTAATAATGGTGCTGAAGGTCGTGCCTTGGAACAGTTGTACACCGCAAAACGCGTAAAGTCCTGTGCCAATAAGTCTTCTGTACGGAAATCAAGTTTCTCCCTATTTCTTTTATTGGAAAAAAATTTCACCTGTCAATAACGCTTTTAGACAAGATCAAGCCCAGTGGTAATATATCCAGCGGTTAAAAGAAGAAAAAGCTTCGGAAAAAAAAAAGTTAAAAAAATAATAAGTTATCTTTATTTGCTTATTTACATCAATTTATATAATAACAATTTCTAAAAATTTATACTTGGTATTATTCTAAAAAATAATAAGTATTTTACAATATTCAAAAAGTTTTTCATCCATTTGTTCAGCTTTAATACACTTCTTTCTTAGTATTTCTGTAATTCATTTTTTTGGTATTATCTTTTTGTCTATTATGTTATTTATGCATCTTGTATCTATAAGTGCTTCTGTCTCTAAAACTTCAGTTTTTGCTATAAATCTAACTTTTATCCTCATATTTGTGATTTGTAATCATAGCTTTTCATCTATTTTTTTTATTTATGTAAGTCTTAATCATTTTATTTTTTCTAAAAAGATCTTATCTTCCTGTATCTATGTATCCTTATTTTTGTATTCTTTCTGTAATTTTTTTAGTTTGTCTAGTCCTTTTATTCTAAGTATTCTTATCTCTATTAAATTTGAATTCTTATTCTACCTATTATAACTACTATTGTTATTGCATAACCCATATTTTTCTTCTTATAAGTCTAAACTTTTTTTTATAATCTTTATATAAACATAGATTTAGATGAAAAAAAGAATCCATATTCTTAAATGTCATGTCGCGAGTAACAAGGCAAAGGAAATTATTGTACGAGCTCTTTTTGCGCTGCGGTGGGTCTTGTCCTGTCGTGCAAGGCTGCAATTTTATCGTCAAGACAGTCCGTGTGGGGCCTGCCAATTAATAATGGTGCTGAAGGTCGTGCCTCGAACAGTTGTATAATGAACACAAGGACATACAATATGATGACATGCACATAGACTAAATGTGATATAACAATCGAAAATGTATATCTTTAATCAAATATGGCAAATCAAATAGAGAAACATTCACACTCCAACAGCAGGTTAAGAACCCGTGGGTCTTAAGTAATATTAACTGCATAGGTGCTTGATAAAGGCATGATGAGTATCCTTATGTCATATATCTACCTAAGTTATAACCTCATTTAAGAGTTACAATTTTTGAGTATCTCTATTCATTCTAATTCATAATATAATTCAATTCCACTAGTCCCATAAAACGTAAACTATTTCTCATCATACGTAAACAGATGCTGTCCTATTATCATTTCCCTTGTTGGGTACTTGTTGAGCTATCCTCAATGGTTATATTATTACATGGCATAATGCACAGGGAAGTTGAGGTGTATGTAGAAAACATGATTGTCAAATCAAAAGAAGAGGAAGATGATGTGGCAGTTTTGAGAAAACTCTTCAATAGACTAAAGAGGTTCCAATTGAAATTGAATTAAAAGAAGTGTACTTTTAAAGTAACCTCTAGCAAATTATTAGGGTTTGTAGCTACCAAATAAGGTGTGGAAGTAGACTGGGATAAGGTCAAGACTATATTTGGGTTGCTTCCTCTAAAGACAGACAAGGAAGTTAGGGACAATTTAGGCATTTGAATTACATCACCTGGCTCATACCCTAGCTAATTGACAAATGTTGTACCTTATTCAAATTATTAAAGAAAAATGATTCTATACTATAGGATAAAGAATGTGAAGAAAAATTCAACCAATTCAAGCAATACTTGGTGAATCCTCTAGTGTTAAGCAGTCACACAAGGTCGTTCTTTATTGTTGATGCCACAACAAGAGAAGAGCTAGAAGAAAAGAAATGATCCTTATTTAGGTTTTTATGGGAAATCTATTTAGATTTATCGAAAGACAAAAATAATTTTGGATTTTAGGGATATCTTCAAGGTTTGCCACATTTATAAAAGTAGGATATTTCTACATGCTTTTACCTTAACTCAATAAGGAAGTTAAAAAAAATGAAAATAAAAGGAAAAGTTATAAATTATTTTGTTTAGATAACAAAATTGATGGAAAGTTCGTAGCATATTATTTTTATTTCAGCAAAATATCATCAAGTTATAAATTATCATTTTTTGAAGAATAGTATTAGAAAATTATCCTAAATTTGGTTCACTCGAATGGAATAAAATTGAAAAAAAATAATAATTTCTTTATTTAATAATTATGAGTATTTTTTAAACAAAATATATTTTTTATTAAAAATAATCATTCATCTAGTAAAGAGAAAAAATAAAAAAATTTTATTTATTTTATATGATATAGAACATATATTTTTATGATAAATTTTTTTGCCAATTTGATAGAGAAATAGCCCTTTCACACTAGTAAAAAAAAAATAGTAATTCCATCGGAATTGTAATGAATCAAACACAAATATAAACTTACTGGTCATGTCACGAGGCAAAGGAAATTATTGTAGAAGCTCTTTTGAGCTGTGGTGGGTCCTGTCGTGTCGTGCAAGGCTGCAATTTTATCGTCAAGACAGTCCGTGTGGGGCCTGCCAATTACGCTCTTTTAATAATGGTGATGAAGGCCGCGCCTTGTACAGTTGTACTATCGCATGACGCGTAAAGTCCTGTGCCAATAATAAAATAAGTTTTCTGAATGGGAATCAAGTTTCTCCCTATTTCTTTTATTGGAAAAAAATTTCGGATTAAAGAAAAAATAATAACTTTTAAATTTTAAAAATAAATACCTTAAAATCATCTTTTAAAAAAATAAAATTATATGCAATTGACTTCATTTTTTAAAAAAATAAGATTAGTATATTTGTACTGATTTCTTCTTTTAAAAAAACAAGGACAGACGAAAATTATATTTTCAAGAGACGAAATTGATTTTACAATACTAAATTTATTTCTTAAAGAGATAAGATAAGTCACTTGTTATCTCATCTTTTCAAAAAAAAAAATAATAATTTCAACTTATTTATAATTGTGATCATTTTCATTGACATTGTTATAAATTTTTTTAAATATCAGTATTAATTCCCTTTTTTCTTTAAATTCCTCCCATGCCCTTTTCTTTTATTCAAACTTTATGCAAGTGTAAAATAGTAATTTTATTATATTGATTTTTTAAAATATTTTTATAGATTTTTTTGACCAAAAAAATATTTTTATAGATTTTTTTGACCAAAAAATATTTTTATAGATTTAAAAAATGATTTTTATTGGTAGTAAAGAAATTGTTTATTTTCCACCGGAAGATAAAAAATTGTTTTTTTTTCATAATCATTTTCCGCTTTTCGTTCCTCATTTTCACAATGAATAAATCACCCCTTCTTTTTTTTTTTTTTTGTAATTAACCCATAAATAAATTACCTTTTTTCCTTTCCTCTTAACTTCTCCAGTCAACTGAACCTACACTCAAAGAAGATCATTGGCCCGGGTTCGATAAAAGCTGCTTGGGTAACACTAAAACAATTGTACCAACTCCTTTTGCTTTGTGGCAGGTCCGTCCAGTCCTGTAATTTTATTCTCAGGACCATCCGTGTAGGGACTAGAGCTGGACAAATGGGCTATGGCCCGCGGCCAGCCAGTTTAACCCACTTTAAAAACGGGTTAGGGCTAGCTTTTTTTAGCTCGTTTAAAAGTGGGTTAATTTTACTCAACCCACTTAACCCGCGGGCTAAAGTGGGCTAGCCCGCGGGTTAAGTGGGTTGACCCACCAACTCACTTTTATAAAAATAAAATAGATAATTATAGGGTAAATATGTATTAATGAAGGTTATTCTTGAGATTTTTTATACTTGAGATTAAATTTATGTGTTAATTATAACAAAAAATGACAAATTGATGCACATGCACCATAAAATTTTATAAAATATATTATTATTGTTTTAAATGAAATATATTATCTAATAAGTTATTTTAGAAAACTTATTTTTATATAAAAAGTAATTAAAACAATAATGAAATTAATCATTAATATATATAACCTTATAAAACTCTTTTTTATTATATATATATATCTTATTTAATTAGTATAAATAAGTTAAATGGGTCAACTTGACCCATTTAACTTACAAAATATGTAAGTCGGTTAAAATGGTCAAAAAGTGGGCTGGCCCGTTTAATCCACCAACTAAAGTGGGTTGGATTAGGATCAGGCAATTCTGGCCCATTTTTAAATTAGGCCAAAATTTTTTGGCCCGTTTAACCCACGGGCCAAAGTGGGCCGAGCCGGGTTGGCCCGTTTAACCCACTTGCCCACCTCTAGTGGGGACCGGCAATTGCTCGTAGTCTACGCATGCTGTATATATTAAAATTTTATTAGTACATAATACGGGATTTTTGTAATTTTCTTTGTTTTTTTTTTTTTTGTTTTTAATGTCTCTAGCTGAATTTTACTTATTGCTGTATTGGCATCCACTTCACTTCCAAATAAAAGAAGCTAAATATTTTAAGTAGTCTATATTGACACTAGAAATATCTATGTAAGTTCATATATTTTATACCTTCCATCCACCCAATTATTACTCCAATAATGTACATTTAAGTCGGGACATTCGTAAAATGCGCTGGTTCCTTTTTCAAGAAAGTAGAATCAGAGTTTAACTTGCACACTCAAGTCCCTCCTCTTCTTCTTTTTCTTCTCCCTCCTCCTCCGTTCCCTTCACCTATCCCTTCGCGAGTGCACAATTTAACCTATAATACTACTGTTGTTACGTGATAACCCCAACGCCGTCAGTTCTTCAGCACTTCTCCAAATCCAGAGGAGGAGGACCTCCAGTTCCCATACGAGAAAACAAGATCTTGTACAAAATGACGATAATGATCGCTCTCCTAGGGACGGGAGCAGCCATATTGCTTTCGGTTTCTTATTATGTTCTTTTCATCAAAAGGAAGATCTCGAGGAATTGTTCATACGAGGATAAGAAGGCGGTTGGAAATGATCACCCCTCAAGCAGCTCAGATGGGAACGATTATGAAGTCTTTTTGAGTTTTAGAGGTGAAGACACCCGCAAGGACTTCACGGATCACCTCTATAATAGGCTGGGGGATGCGGGAGTTTGCGTATTTAGAGATAATGAGGCACTCCCTGTTGGTGAGAAGATTGGCCCTGAACTTGAGAAAGCCATCAAGGCTTCAAAGATTTCTATTCCCATCATCTCTCCCAATTACGCTTCCAGTAAGTGGTGCCTCCGGGAGCTTGTCCAAATTCTAGAGTGCAAGAAATCAGGCCAAGTTGTCTTACCTATCTTCTACCGAGTTGACCCATCGACTGTAAAGCACCAAACCAGTACTTTTGAGAAAGCGTTCCGCTCACACGAAAAGGAGTATAGAAAGGATCTGCAAGAATGGAGGAATGCTCTGGCAGAAGTTGCATCCTTTAAAGGATGGGAATCATCCAAAATTGCGAACGGGTAATTTAAATTATATTGCAAATGGGAGAATTGCTTCTTCTTTTCTTTTTTTTTTTTTAAATTTAATACGTTGGTTTTTCCATAATTTTTTTGTGTACTGAACTCCTAATTTGAAACATTGTACACGTAGGCATGAAGCAGAACTAGTAGAGAATGTTGTTACCAAGGTTTTGAATGAATTGAGGAAAGCCACTCTAGATGTTACTGATCACTTGGTTGGGATTGAGAATCATAAGGACCTTCTTAAAATGGTAGAAAACAAAGAATCTAGCGGTGCTCAAGCTGTCGTAATTCATGGAATGGGCGGTGTCGGCAAAACAACTCTAGGTAAGTTCATTTACAATGAGCTTTGTAACAACTTTAAACACCGCTGCTACCTACCCAATATCCGTGAAACATTATTGGAGCAAAAATGTCGTCCAGAGGAACTGCAAAATAAATTAATCTCGCAGATTCTAGGACAGCCATGGGGTAGTGAAATATCGCATGTGGATGAAGGAATAAATATAATCAAAGACAGGCTCAAAGAAAAAAAGGTCCTCATTTTATTTGATGATGTTGATAGTACTGATCAACTTAATGCATTGGCAAGGGAGCATTATTGGTTTAAATCTGGAAGCATTCTTATCATTACGACCCGTAACAAAGAAGTTCTAAAGTCGTGGGAGGGAAGATTGACTTATGAACTAAATGGATTGGATTCTTCTCTTTCATTCCAATTATTTTGTAAGCATGCCTTCATGAAAAAGGATGAGTGTCGTGTAAGGGAATTTGACACTATCGCCAAGAAAATCGTTGCTACCACGGGAGGGCTTCCCTTAGCTATTGAAGTTATTGGTTCTATGCTCCTTGGAAAATCGTCTAAATGTTATTGGGAAGATGTATACAAGAAACTAAAAGAGATTCCTCACAAGGATGTACAGAAGAAGTTGAAGATAAGCTATGATGCTTTAGAGCATAGACACCAACAGATGTTTCTTGACATTGCATGTCTTCCCATCCAGAGAGAGATAACTTCTGCATTCTATATGTGGGATGACTGTGGGTTTCATCCAGAAGAAGGAATAGAAGAGCTTACTTGCCGATCCTTAATAAAGATTGGAGTGGATAAGCAAGTAACTATCCACGATCAACTGCGGGATCTTGGAAGGGAGATTGTCCGGCAAGAAGCTTCTCATAAGGTTGAGAACCAGAGTAGACTATGGACTTGTGCGGAAGCCTGGGAAGTATTTCAGGGGAAGCAGGTAATATGAATCTCTTTTCTTAGTTTTATGTTGCAACTTGTCTATGCCTTCTGATATTCCCTGAGTGAAGCATATGCGAACGACAGGTGGCAGTCATTGGCCAGTCGTGAAAAATATTTATTGATCAATAAGGAGAAAAATTATTTATATCTTTTTTAAAGAGAAAATCATTTCCTCAATGTTAATTGTGACTTTATAGAATTACTGAACCTTATGTCTAATAGGGGCGGCAAGAGGCCTATGCTCATTATTTGTGCATGGAATTTTCGTTGACAAAGATTTAAAAAAAAAAAAAACAATCATGTTGTCACAAATATAAGAAGTCCTTAAGAAAGAGATTTTAAGAAGTGGACACATGATACTTTAGAGACATTGTTAGGAGAGGAGAAGCGTTAATAGGGGTGAAAGTGTTATAGATCTTGTGAAAGAACACGGTAATGTGATTTACCCCACATATAACACAAAATCTTACAGAATTAGGTTAATAATTTTTTCCTTTTATAAACCTTTCACATAAATCTCACATTTTTCATGTGGGATTTTTCAACTTACACTTGTATCCTAATAGTCATTAAATGAGGTTTTTACCATTAAATGTACTCTTAGAAGTTAGAATAACTACATAAGAGATGTCTTTCTATCTTAGCTCTTTGCCTACCATATGAGATTTACTAATTACTTATATATATATATATATTCATATACAATTTTATGCTACCGTATTTTAAATTTAGAAATTAAATATTATTGATGCATCACAAAGTGCATTGTAAATGTTGAAAAAGTTGGACTATTTTGCCAGTAGTTTCAATATACATTTGACCCCTCCATTGTCGTCATTCTATGCACGTTGATCCTTTCTTTTAATAATAATGATGATGGTGGTCTTCTAATGGAGTAGATCTTCCTCTTCAATAGTTGTAACATATACATATATATGTATGTATAGTAAAAAATTCTAATATCTTTAAAAATGTGCTTTATGGTCCTCATATTAACCATTATACCTTTGGAAAAAAATAAAAAATATGTACTTGGAGTATTTTTTTTATTATTTTATAGGTTTAATGTCATGAATGGTACCTGAATTTTAATAAAATATACAATTAGATCCTTGAACTTTGAAATTGATCAATTTAGTACATAAACTTCAAAATTGATCAATTTTAAAGTTCAGGAACTAAATTGATTAATTTCATAGTTTAGATAACTAATTGCATATTTTATCAAAATTTAGATATTTTGTAATATTATCCCTATTTTCTAAATTAGTAAAATAGTGCTTAAGAGCATGCTTTCTAAAGATGTGAGGGCTAGATGTTCGATTTTAAGGAGAAGGAGCATTTGTAAAGATAAAGTGAGAATTTAGGTATATTGGTAAGTTTCTTATAAGATTTTGATTATAATAAAAGAACTCAAAACTTGAAATTGTCTGTTTTTCATCTGTATCTGTATCTTTTTTAAATGATATATGCAAAATATATCCGATTTGCATCTAAATTTTATCTATATTTGTTCTATTTGATCTTTTGATGAGAACTGCCAACTTTTTTTTATCTATATCTATTTCTTGATAAATAATTTGTTAGAAAAAAGTTTGAAAAAATGTCTGTATCTGTCGGAAAAAAGCCAAAAAAACAGACCCTAAAATACCAGAAGAAGAAGGAGGAGGCTTTGGTATTCATCATGGTTTTAAGTGTTAAGCTAAATGGAGAATTGGAATCTATCTTATAAATGGAAAATTTTGAGCTTAAAGAAAAAAATTGAGCGAAAGATAAGTAGGTACTTAACCTACCTATTTTTGACAACACACTCTATTGAGGTTGTTTCATATAAAAAAGATGTCAAAATGATAAAAAACTAATCAACCAAACAAGAATTAAACAATCTTCATAAAGTTCCCCCCTCCTCCTTCAAATGAGAGTATATATGACACGTGTTTTTTCTGAATATTTTTTAAAATAGTTCACGATTGGCGACTTATTTAAGAAGAGTTTCAATTATATTGAATGTAGTACTATATACACACTCTTTATTAAACTTTTTCTGAAACCAAAATATACAAGAAACCTATTTTCTGAATACTTTTAAAAAAGGTTTAGTGGAGGATTATACTTTACTATAACATCATATCACTATCCACTTGCAAATCATAGCTGCAAAGAAAACGAAAAGTGCCCTCCCTCCTTCCCTCATTCTCTTGATCTTGAGTCCTACTCTTAAATTGAATAACGTGACACAAATTAGAGTAAAAGTGCCAAACTCCACTTAACACTCTCTATCCAGGTATTAACACATCCTTCCCCGCATTGATTTCTCATCATCACTTTATCAAAGCTTATCTCAACCATTTTGGTTATTGTCTCTCTTTCTAGTCAATCTCTCTCTTTAAGTCTACCACTCTCTCTATTGTACTCTTTGGACATCATCTCTTTCTCTTGGCTCTCTCTTTAGTTTGTCTCTCTCTTTAGTTTGTCTCTCTCCAGTTTGTCTCTTCAGTGAGGTTGTGCCAAAAAATGAATAAATAAATAAAACGACTAAAGGATAAATCCAACCAGACTAGATTGAATTGAACCTAAATTTTGGTTTTTCCCCCCCTCAAAATGGTTTGATTCAACAAAGTGTATTCAATTCGTGGCTCGATTCATGATCACAAACCAAATTGTATGGTTTGAACAAAAATTGAAAAGTTTTACATTTAAAAAGCCAAGCACTATTTTAAAATTATTGTATTTAAATAATTTTATTATTTATCTTAATTATTGATTTTGATATGTTTTCTTTATGATGATAGAATTAGATAGGATATCATATTTAATAGAATTAGATGAGGTAATTCAAGTGAATGGGGCTAACGCATGATTATAGTCCTTGTATGATAAATGAAATCTCTCTTGACCATAAGTTTTACATGTTAATTATTTAGATGATAATTAATTTCAAATATTAGGTTTGTGTTAGGAAACATATATTTAACACATCTCAATGAAAAGTGTCATGTATTTTATGTATTTATTTTTTTTTAAGAATAAAAAAAATGATTTGAGCGATAAATTAAACTAGACTAATTCTTTTTTATTTCGTTTTAAAAAAATTGTGAATCAATCCTTATGATTAGTTACAAATTTAAAATTTGGTCTAGCTCCAATGGAGAGCCAGACTAGACCATACTACCCATTCCTACGCTCTCTTAGGTCATGTGAAGTGGGTTGCATTAGCTGGTCAGACCGTGGGTTCGTGGATAGGTACTATGTGGGTACATAGGTGGTGATTCTTAGGTCCATGGGTGGTCTATGTTAGGCCTGCAAGCAGTGGTACGTTGGTGGTCTTTGGTCATGATTAATTGCCCTGATGTAGGGAAAGGTGGATACAAAGAAGATGGGCAGAAGGGCATGAAGAATCATGTTTACTGAATAGCACTTCTTAGTGTACTTCTTTGTAAGATTCAATATTCAGGGAATATCTGGCCTGTGAAATAGTTAAGTAATCGATGTAACAGACCTATTTTATATAAACCCAATTCAATCTTCTTTTTCAACAATAGTTTAATTTGACTTCATAAAATTTATATTACCAACTCATGTTCCTTTAAGTGTCAACATATCATAAAACACCAATTGTTCATCTAATTTCGCTGTTATCAACTCTTCCAAAGCTAATTTCACAATATTTTGCATTTTTCTTTTTTAATTTATATACTGATAAAATAACATCCCTTATTTATATGTGGTCATATCCTTAAATAAAACTGCTTAATTATACTTCCGAATCTAAATAATCACCAGGATTTTTCATGGACAATTTTATCTTTCTGCGTTATGTCTTCCTTAGTTTGTTTGCTAAAAGACAGATATTCATTGTGAAATATAATTTCTGAAACTCTTTTAATATTATACCACACCAATTTAACTTTGTAAATAGTATACCTAGGAATCTAACTTTTTGATCTGACCTTTTAAAATTAGTATTCCTCCCCCCCTCCCCCAAAAAAAAAAAAAATCCTAAGTGGTTTCAATAATTTAAATACCTTTTGGATTTAAGCATTTGTTTTAGTTTTGCACTCACAGTTCACACCTTTGCAAAACAAGCATGATGGTCTCTGAAATTGTTGCCTTCATGGTTTTATCTAAAAGGTAGATCATTTTTATGCAAGTGACATAACTCGTATGAACACTAAAAATTTAATGTAAGTGATATCAATTATAAAATAATTCTAACTTTTATATAAATATAAAATAAGTTAAAAAATATATATATTTAAAAAAAATCTAAAATTATTAAATATAACTCTGAAAATACCGCATTTAAAATCATGAATTCAATTCATGATTTTATATTGTACAGGTTTTTTTT
Source organism: Combretum micranthum (assembly GCA_024138025.1). Lineage (NCBI taxonomy): Eukaryota > Viridiplantae > Streptophyta > Magnoliopsida > Myrtales > Combretaceae > Combretum > Combretum micranthum. The sequence continues at coordinate 22,913 of JAMXBD010001089.1, forward strand.
TGGCCAAATATATTGTACAGGTTGAAGTCACGATTTCTTTAAAATGCAGTTATAAAGAGTCTGTGAGCATATAAAGAAAGAGGGTCAGAGAGGGGAGCATGTTTTTCTCTTCCTTATTTGCTTCTATGTTACATTCTCGGACAATAAACATTTATGTTATGTCTCACTTGAAAGTTGGTACTTGATAAATGTATATATATCCCCCTCTGTCTTCTTATTATTTTTATGTTTTTTATTAAATTTCACCATGTTTGCATTATTTAAAAGACTCATATTCAAAAGTTATATTGATTTTTCATTTGAATATCATAATATTGAGTATATAATTATATTATTTCAAACAAAAAAAGTAATTAAAAAAACTCTATAAATCTTACAAAGTATCCTTAAATTTGAAGCTTTTATAAGTGCAGGTCCTAGCTAGTTTTTAATAGATGATAGGATAGCCTAGTTCCAAACTTTTAAACCCTCTATTTATACAGGATAGAGGATCTTATCCTACTCCCTTTAACAATTCTGTCCCTTTCATGATTTTTGTGCCTAAAAGGCGCGTTATTTTAAAGTAAGTAAGGTACTCATAAAAACACTGCCGGCTCCTCGTTGATGTTATTGGATGATTATGATTGCTTCCTGACAAATAGAATTTAGCAGTTGAATTTTTATTTATTAATTTAAATATTGAAATTTTGATTAAAAAAATGTCAATATTAAATTATTATTCATAAATTTAAGTGATGAATGATTATTTAATATTTTTTTATAGTAGAGATTTCTTATGGAATTATTATTATTATGATAACTAAATACCTTAGCATTGGAATAAGATTGTAATAGTATTACGGTTACGAATTGAAAATTTTTTTTCAAAACCTTTTAGAGCAAGTGACTTGAGCTAAATACAACTTTTGCACGAATATAAAATAATAGAACTGTTGATTTTCCTAATGTTTTATCTATTTATTTTGAATGGTTATAACATATTCTATATGATACATTGATTTATTAAAAAAAAAAAGGATCCAATTACATAAGAACTCAAAATATATATGCATAAAACAGTGATTATTATATACTTTTATAATTATATATTATTAATATGTTTATTGTGATTTTCATTTTAAGTAATATTTTCAGTTTTTATCAAATATCTACATATAGCAACCATCTACCATCACATTCATAATTGCTTTCACTCTCAATATTTAAATGGTGTCAACTTTTGCACAAAGACTAACTTATTGAAATTCACAAAAGTTCTTCCGATAGGCCAATCATACTCAAACCATTATCAATGAAAAAGGACACCTTACTAATGTATATTGGACAAAATCCCCTGTCTATAGATTAAAAAAAGAAATTAAGCAAAAAGTAGAATTTATAGCTAAACTAAGTTATATAATTGACAATATAATGCTTGAATTAGTGTATGTTCTACTTATGTTGAAAAAAAAAAAAGGAAAGAAACAAAAGGAAAAAAATTGTATCTTCTACTTATAAGATGTTTTTATTTTGTTTTTTAAGGAGGCTTCTTCATTTTATTGAACTTGATAGGATTTTTTCATTTATGGTAGGGAACTGAAAAGATTCAAGCCCTCAATCTTCCCTCAGATTATGATTTCTTTGGAAAAAATTTTGTTGATTTGACAAGCAAAAAATTCAAGAGGTTGACAAACCTGAGATTCCTTCGGCTAAACAATGTAAATCTCGTGGGAGATTTCAAGAATCGTCTGTTAGATCTAAGATGGTTTCGATGGGACAATGGGGTTGATGCCAGATTCACTTCTCTACCAACCAATTTTTGTCCCACAAATTTGGTGATTCTTGATTTGTCATATATCGATATTACAGAGAAATGGGAAGGTTGGGCTCAAGCCAAGGTATTATATAAGCACACTATTATTTATTCGACATGCTAAATTGGCTAATTAATGTTTGTCTACATCTGATCTTTGTAATGTTGGCATTAATTGCAGTTGGTAAATAAGCTCAAAGTTTTAAGACTCCAGGCGTGTAGGCATTTGACTTCAACTCCAGATTTATCTGCATTTAAAAGTCTTAAAACTCTAGATGTTCGTGATTGTCCAAATCTAATGGAGATCCAAGGCCTTGACAGTATAACATGTCTTGAAGAGCTGAGAATTATTGGTTGTCAATCCATCGAAAGACTCGGCGACTTATCCCACTTACAGATGTTGAAAGAATTCGAGTTGCTTGACTGTGAGAGGCTAATTGATTTTGATGGCATAGACAGACTGTTGTGGTTGCAGAAATTGAAGATTAGTAACTGGAACTCAAAGATCAAGTCATTGGATATTTCAAGGCTAAAAAATCTCAAGTTTTTAAATGGATTCACGACTCTTACAGAGATCATGACGTCTCAGAAATTGGAATATTTGAATGAACTCAAAATTTCCTCATGCAGTTCGTTGGAAAAAGTGCCAGATATCTCACTATTCACAAGCTTAAATAAAGTGATTATTACCCGTTGTAACAAACTCATAGAGATCGACGCAGTCCAAAGGCAAGAGAATTTGAAACAATTGGAAATTGTCGAGTGCAGTTCTTTTGAAACAATTAGGGGGCTCCAAGGGCTTAAGAATTTGGAAATATTACAAATAGAACACTGTAATTGCTCGGATGAATTGCTAGATCTCTCATTAAATACAAACTTAAGGTCCTTTAGTGGATGTTTCAATAGAAAAGGCCCTGAGATAAGGGGATTACCTGAGTCTTTAAGAGTTTTTGATATCCGTAGATGTGTGTCACTGGTAAATCTACTAGACTTTTCACGATGTTGTTATTTAGAAAGAGTAGACGCAGAAAGATGTGAGAAATTGACAAAGATCATAGGGCTTGAAGGGAAAAAGGAATTGACATACTTGAATCTTAGGGATTGCAAGTCCCTAGAGGATTTGCCTGATTTGTCACTATGTGAGAAGCTAGGATTTATGGATTTAAGTGGATGCAAGCAACTTATCAAGATACAGGGGTTGTCAGAAATGCGTCATTTGAATAGGTTGTTTCTTTCCAATTGCAAGCTCCTAAAAGACTTCCTCGATTTTTCACTATGTGAGAAGTTAGGATGTGTGGATTTAAGTGGATGCGAGAAACTTATCAAGATATAGGGGCTGTCAAAGCTGCGTCATTTGAATGACTTGCTTCTTTCCAATTGTAAGTCCCTAGAGGATTTGCCCGATTTATCACTATGTGAGAAGTTAGGACGTGTGGATTTAAGTGGATGCGAGAAACTTACCAAGATACAGGGGCTGTTAGAGCTGCGTCATTTGTAGTTGATTCTTTCAATTGTAAGTCCCTAGAGTTTTTGCCCGATTTATCACTATGTAAGGAGCTAGGATTTGTGGATTTACGTGGATGTAAGAAACTTACCAAGATACAAGGGCTGTCACAGCTGCGTCATTTGAATAGGTTGATTCTTTCCAATTGTAAGTCCCTAGAGGATTTGCCCGATTTATCACTATGTGAGAGCTAAGATTGTGGATTTAAGTGGATGCGAGAAACTTACCAAGATACAGGGGCTGTCAGAGCTGCGTCATTTGAATGATTGATTCTTTCCAATTGTAAGTCCCTAGAGGATTTGCCCGATTTCACTATGTGAAGCTAGGATTGTGGATTTACGTGGATGCGAGAAACTTACCAAGATACAGGGGCTGTCAAGCTGCGTCATTTGATGTTGATTCTTTCCAATTGTAAGTCCTAGAGGATTTGCCCGATTTATCACTATGTAGGAGCTAGAATTTGTGGATTTACGTGGATGCGAGAAACTTACCAAGATACAAGGGCTGTCAAAGCTGCGTCATTTGAATAGGTTGATTCTTTCCAATTGCAAGTCCCTAGAAGATTTGCCCGATTTATCACTATGTAAGGAGCTAGAATTTGTGGATTTACGTGGATGTAGAAACTTACCAAGATACAGGGCTGTCACAGCTGCGTCATTTGAATCGTTGATTCTTTCCAATTGCAAGTCCCTAGAAGATTTGTCGATTTATCACACTATGTAAGGAGCTAAGATTTGTGGATTTACGTGAATGCGAGAAACTTACCAAGATACAGGGGCTGTCAAAGCTGCGTCATTTGTATGAGTTGCTTCTTTCCAATTGTAAGTCCCTAGAGGATTTGCCCGATTTATTACTATGTAAGGAGCTAGGATATGTGGATTTAAGTGGATGTAAGAAACTTACCAAGATACAGGGGTTATCAGCTGCGTCATTTGAATAGGTTGATTCTTTCCAATTGCAAGTCCTAGAGGATTTGCCCGATTTCACTATGTGAGAAGCTAGAATTTGTGGATTTAAGTGGATGTAAGAAACTTACAAAGATACAGGGGCTGTCACAGCTGCGTCATTTGAATAGGTTGATTCTTTCCAATTGCAAGTCCCTGGAGGATTTGCTCGATTTGTCACTATGTGAGAAGTTAGGATATGTGGATTTAAGTGGATGTAAGAAACTTACCAAGATACAGGGGTTATCACAGCTGCATCATTTGAATAGGTTGATTCTTTCCAATTGTAAGTCTCTAGAGGATTTGCCCGATTTGTCGCAATGTAAAAGGATAAGAGATTTGAGTTTAAAGGACTGTGAGAAACTCACGGAGATAAAGGGCCTACCAATTTATTTAAAACGCTTAGACATCTCCAGGTGCAAGTTGCTGAAGCATTTACCAGACTTTTCAGAATTTAATTCCTTGCAGGAATTGATTGTCGAAGACTGTAGTAAATTCGTTAGGTTTCGAGGGCTTGAACACTTGCAATAGTTTCGGCACTTATCTGTTCATGGATGTGAATCTCTGAAAAGAAAGCCAGATTTACTAAATGTTGACATCCGTAAAAGCCCGCCAATTGTTTTGCGTAGAAGGTAAATAATGCCAAGTATATTTTCTTTTGTCCGAGCTTAACTATGCCTTATTGTTTAACTATTTACTCCTTTGCATCTATTCTGCTCCATGTTTTCTCGTTGTGTTTGAATTTTTAAGAATTAAAACAGACAAGGCTTATTATACATAAATTTATATGTTTAACGATTTTCTACATATGAGAAAATAAGATTTATATAGTGTAATTATTTTGTATGTGGTCTCTAATATTCTACATATTAAAATATGTATTATGCATCCATTGGTTTTTTAAACTATTGTCCACATGCATTAAATCAAGGGTAAAATATTGTAGTTTCTTAATTTCTTTAATTTATTACATTTGACAAAAAAAGAAAAAAATGATTTTTTTATAAAGAAAATGTAAAATACAGGGCAAGGTACCATAGATGTTATCCTCAATGGTTAAATCTATCAAAATTTTATTAGTTCTAATATGTCTTGAATTTTTGGCTCATTGAATTTTGATCCAAGCCTGTCTTCTCATGTCATTCCTCCTAAAGAATTTTTCTTTTAGGTTAATAATCCAATTTAGTCCCTTTAATTATTATTGTACAATTTGACAGAGAATCATTTTGGTTGTACTTTTGGTTTGGGGATTTCAGTATTATTATCTCTACATTTTCCATCTCTTGTTTAAAATAGTGAATTTTACTCCTCTTCACACATGGACATAGGCTTTAATGAACGCATGAATTTTCTATGTTCTATTTCTTCTCATTCCCTTATTATTTTTCAATCTATTAATATTTGTCATTATTATATGCTACAAATTTCATCTTAATTATTCTGGGTCATAAAATTAGTATTTACACATCACCCATTCTTAAACTCGCCATTTGATACTATTGAATCTTTTCATCCATTAGTAGCACACGCATGGGATGGCGGAATAGAAGACTGAGATACCTCATGACTCCGGCCACTTCATCGGGATAATCATCCAGGTAATTGAACCAACACTTCCATATGCGGCCCCCCTAACCACCCAACACACCCCCCCCCCCCCCCCCCCCCCCAACAAATTATCTCTCTCTTTTTCTATCTCAATTGACAACTGGATTCTTTCTCTATAAAAACAAAGGAAATGTGTTGTATTTTAAGGTAATTTGCCACCAACAAACTTTTCAAGCATTTACAAAACTTGACAAATCAAAGTTACTGCAAAAAATTGCAAAAATAGGCAAAATCTTAGGTACTAAATGTAATATTCATCCTTTTTTTTTTTTTCTATCATTGGACTAAGATTGCATGTGGATCATTTTATGAGATTACTTGATGATTTATCCTCGAATATTCTCTCTACTACCACATCATTGAATTATTGGAGTGTTTGATGAATGTGGATCTGAGTTCATTGATGATATGAAGACGAGATAAAAATACTAAATGTAACAATTGATCTGCTTGTTTAGGTTTCAAATTGTGAAACTTCTTGATGCTCATGAATTGCAATTGAAGGATGTCAATTCATCTTGTTACACTAGAATGAGGAGAGAATTATAGTTACTTGTTGTTATGAGAAAGAAATCGATGCTATTGTAATAAACTATAATCCACTCTACTAAACATGGTGTAACCAAAACTCTGGCTTTTAAACTATGAAAAACTAAATAATACATCTCCTACCGTGTACTTGCCCCTCAACTTGGATCTTCTCGAAGGTGTCTCTCCCATTGGTTTAGTCAACACATCTACAAGATGAATATTTACATGTTTTGTGAAAATGAACATCAAAATGTGTTTTGTGTGCCCATGAAGGCATGAATTAGAGGCAATCATCTGTGTGAATCTATCATCAAACCATAATGTGATAGCAAGGAGACAACCACACCAATCCTTAAGGATAGAAGAGATCCAAAGCATCCCCTTTGTTGTTGATGACACACTATGGTACTCAGCTTAAGCCATCAATGTAGAAACATTGCATCGTTTCTAACTTTTAAGAGATAGGAGCTGGACCGGATCTGATATAATGGCCTGTGACTGATTTTCGAACAATAGGACATGAACCCTTGTTTGAATTAAACTATCCACCCATTACAAAAGTTGCTTGAAGGATGAAATAAGCAAATGAAAAAAGTCCATCTAGGACACCAAAGGAAGTGATTGAGCCAATGCACAACAAATGAGATATTAGGCATGGTTAAAGTAAGATATCGTAGTCTTCCTATCAATCTTTAGGATGGTTTTCACTCCTGTCACCAGTCCAAATATCAAACTTTCTTGTAAGCAAAGAAGAAATAGCTGGCTTTGCAGCTACCAAACCAGCATTATTTAGGATATCCAAAATAAACTTACGCCCGTCGAAGAGAGTCTTATTAGCATTCTGGCATATCTCAATACGTAGGAAGAAACTGGCACTACCAAAGCCTTTGATGGTGAATTTTTAATCCAGTGAGCATTTAAGGTGACAAACTCAAGGAGCCTGAGCTTTTGTATAACCTTGAGGTAGATGCATGTAAATTTCTTTATCAATATTCATGAAGAAAGGCATTAGTGATGTCTATTTGATGTAATGGCTGCCTATGAGTAATAGCCATTGTTATTAAAGTCTAAATGTTCCAAGTTTTGCAACCGAGAAGAAGTGTCATAATAATTTTTCACTTAAAACTTAAGTAAATCTATTGGCTACTAATCTAACTTTATACTACTCAACTGAGCCATAGGGTCAATGTGACCTTATAATTCTTTCTGAATAAATAACATTCTTCTTAGTATGTAAAGTAGTGAGTTCCTTTAGTCTAATTATCCTTCAATTTCTTTATTCATGGCATTGATCCACTTCATGTGCCTCATTGCTTGTGAATTACTATAGGTTCCTAAGCCAATACATCAATTGATGATGGAATATAATCTAACGGAATCTGATCAAACATGTTTGGATGAAACAAAGGGTATAGGGAAGAATAATTGGAACATGTGGTAGAAGAGCAAGTTGCGATAGAACAGCTAGGATTGGTATGTACTTTATGAACATAATCTTGAAGCCATTATGAGATTATTCCTTTCTCTATCAAAATGACACATAATAGGTGTATTATGACTAGAAAATAGGTGTATAGGATATATCACATTGGAATGATGTTGTGGATTATAAATGATTAATAATACTTGTTTGATCAAAACAAACATGCTGCTTTATGACAAATTTTTAAGTAAATGGTTGAATGCCTTTCTTTGAGGGTCCTTTTTATTAAATAGAGATTTGTGTGCAACATTTTTTGGAAAAAAATTTGTATATACATTTAACTATGTCAAATTGCTGATATTTTATATAAGTAAGAGTAAATATATAGAGAGCTAATATAACTATATAAGCACCCTGCAACCGTTCAATAACAACCCAATCACATGCAGCTTTTTGCCCTGTAACCACTCTACAACTATGTTACAACCTCCCATTTGCGACCACTCTGACCCATCTTATAACTCACCAATTTGTAACTGCCTTCCAACCACTCTATAACCACTTTCCATTTGTGTCCATCCCTGTAAAGATTCAGTGATCTATCCCACTTAGAGATGCTAAGAGAACTTATTTTGGTCGACTAAAAGAAGCTAAGTGATTTTGATGGTGTAGATGAACATAAACCTTTGAAAACATTGACAATAGTTTGCTGCAACCTAAAGACCGAGTCTTTAGATCTTTCAAAGCTTAAGAATCTCAAGTTTTTGGGGATAAATAAACTTGAGGTACTAACAGAGATTAAGATGCTCCAAAAATTGGAGTATTTGACAAAATTAAGAATTTCCTGTTGCGATTCATTAGACAAGCACCACCTACAAGCTTAAAAGTATCTTGGCTCATTCATGTGAGAAACTCATAAAATCATGGGTCCAAGCGAAAAAGAATATGATACTATTAGATCTTTCGGTTGCAGGTCCCTAAAGGGGGTCCAAGGGCAGTAGAAGTTGAGAATATAAGATTTTTTAAATTGCAAATTCCTAGAGAATTTGCCCAATTTTTCACAATTTTCAAGTTCAAATCATCTCATTGTACAATGCTATCAAAACTCACTGAGATAAAGGCCCTACCCATGTCTTTATTGTTTTTGGACAACATGTCATTGCTTAGAAGGACTACTTAGTGGAGTTATAACAAACTCAAATATATCACAGGGTTAAAAGGGCATAAGAAATTGTAAATCTTGGAATTGCAAGTCCTTAAAGATTTGTCCAGATTTTTCAGTGTTTATAAAGTTAAAAAAAGTTGAATTTAAATGGTTGTGAGGAACCCGCTGAGATAAAAGGGCTACCTACATCTCTGGAAACCTTGAATTTCTCTAGATACAAGCCACTAGCAAATTTAATATCCTTTTCATGTTGTCGTTCCTTAATAGTATTGCTAGTTGAAGGTTTTAGTCAACTCACTTATATTATGGGGATCTTAAAGCAATCGTATATGGAAATCTCGGGTCCTTCCACTTGCAAGTCCCTAGAATTTTGCCCAATTTTTCACATCATATAAATTTAAATGGCTGTGAAATACACAACATTATAAAAGGGGCTATCTTTGTATTTGGAGACTTTGAACATCTATAAATTTAAGTACCTAGCAAATCTACCAAACATTTCACGATTTTAGTTCTTGGAAGAGCTGCTTGCTAAGAGATTATAGTAAACTCACAAAGTTTCAAGGCTTGAAACTTGCAGAAATTCCATGTTTTGGTTATTCTAGGATGTGAATCATTATGAAGAAAGCCAAATACATTAATGGATTGGATCCACATTGACCCTCCTCATGAGACGGGGGAAAATGATGCTAAGAATTCATGGTGAAGTAACTAGTTGTGGATTACTTGAGCATGGGGTGTCCATTATTGGCAATAATCTGTAAATGATACTATTATGTGATCCTTGTTTGTATAATTAGCCTGATGCTAGGGGTAGTGTTCTCACTTTGTCCTGAGTCTTAGATAAAGAAAGGAAAATGAAGAATAGACGACAAAAATAAATGTATAAATAAATTTCCACTATCGCCAGCTTTGTGCTTTTAAAATAGTTCTGTTTTATTGTTATCTATAATTCATTCTGTTCACTTCTAGATCCTTCTATATGCCATTTACTTTTGCTGAATAATAAAAACATTATGAAAATGTAACATTTCTTGCACAGAAAATATCATCATGTTTTGCATCTTTAATTCCTGCAACTTTATTATCATTTTGAATTGCCTGTTATGTCTGTTTGGTTGTGGTATGCATCCTTTCTTCCACTCACATATAGTTTGTTTCTATTTATATGAATAATATAAATTTATCTTTTGTTTTACAAATTTGATGTTAGGCTTGCTAAATGAGGAAGGAATTACTTTAGAAAAGGTAGGACTAGCTTTCTTTTCATTAGTGTTTGATCCTGAATAGGCCAAGTTGCTTTGACCATTATCTTAGACATCCGATGTTCCATGTTGCTTAGAATAATCTCTTTGGGTGGATTTCCAAGTTCTATTTTTCGGTTGAAGTATGGTGGTAATTTTTTGTATAGGATTTGGATGTGGTTTCTCATGTGACATTACACTCTTTGAAATACATGTTTACACAGTTACAACTTGCTTTTCATTGGCGAGCACACCCAATCATTCCTTCTATTCTTGTATATATTTCGTAATTCTCATATTTGTATTGCAGGTTGATCGTTTCTTTATGCACTGGATCAATAGCCATCATACATGCTCTTGATTATTTGAAGATCGATTCATGTCAAGAGAAAGATCTTTGCATCCGCTGTGAGAGTTCAGAGTCAGGTCGAAGAGCACCAAGAGAAAATGAAACAACTGTAGTAATAGTAGTGGGATTCAGGGCTGCAGGGGCTTTTACTCTGGTAGTGCTTGGTGTGCATAGAGTGGTGGTTTTTCCTGGCTTAAGGGTAGGGATTTGTGCTTGCAGGTTATGTTGACGTTTCCTTATGTCTTGATGCTATCAATGCGTTAAATTGATTGGCATCACAAACACTTAGTTTTTGTTGTATTTTGCAAAGTCATGTTTACATTCCTGACCTAAAGATTTCATTATGCCTGCATTTGACCAACATTTCTAGATTATTGTTGTTAGATCCTAGATTGTGAGATGTGGATTGCAGCATTAGAAACAGAGGATTGGTGTTTAAGCATGCCAGCCTATGGACTTGTAGAAATAAACAATGCTGTATTCTCTTCTATAGATTTTATTCATTCCAATTGTAGTTCGATTCAATCATAAATGGTTTCATTCAAAAATGATCTGCTATGAACTAATAATCTTGTATTTGTTACAAAAAGGAAAGACAAAATATGTACTAGTGGAACGAACATATAAATGGAAACAGAAGAAAATTTCGTTTCAAAATTAATGGATCCATTGAAATACAGTATATGTAATAGAAATCCGAATTTGAGCCTCCAAAACAGCTTTGAAAAATGTGCACATAGGTTGCATCCACTGCAAAATGACAAAGCAAGCTTCTATCTTGCTCATTTAAGCACATATTTGCTACTTGTTGATTTAAGGTTTAGACAGGCTAATGCAGAGATTAATTCAGGTTCCTAGAACAGATGACATGTTTTGGAATTCAATGAAAAGATTTCAAGCGATTTCATCCGTGATGGCGCTGCTTTTTGTTCATCAAATAGCTGAATGGAGGATGACTAAATCTTCCTCTTAAAAACATGTTTGAGACCACCTTGTACATTGCTTCTGTCAAATGAACTCCATCCCAATTTATGTACTCCGAAGGCTTTGAACACAATGTCAGAAGGTGTCCCACAGGTGGCCAATGGATTGAAGTTATAAGGTTCTCCTGATCCACAACAAACATCATATTTGTTCTTGAAACCATACCTGGCTGCATTTTTCATGACCGTGTGATAGGCACTCCAATAGTCTGCAAGAACAATGACTGAATCCGCATCCAATGTTGTCGCGGTCATTTTCGAGAGAGAGATACATGGCTAGTGGCAAGCATCCTGATGCTGGCAGACCTTGAACCACAATGTATTTTGCACCCCTCTTCAACAATGACTGTAGATTAAATACCCCAGATCTTCATCAAGATTAGAAATTGAGTTTAAATAGATTAAATAAATCAAATGAATTATAGGATTTAAATAGACAAGTTGATATAATTTAATTAGCTAATAATTAAGTTGGTTTTGAGATTTGAAATTCCTAAAATCTCTAAATGTGTTCTAAAAACGTTTAGAGAATTCCTAAAACCTTGATTCTTAGCCTAAACACTAATTCCTAAATCTCAATAAAATTTGAGTTCATTTGCTTATCTTAAAATACCAGTTCTTAAACCCGAACTCAAATTAAATATATTTTATCTAAAATAAATTCTCAAATTAAGTTCTTATTACAAGTTCTTAATTTCTAACATATTGGTTCCGAAACAAACTTTTAAATACTTCTGGAACTATAGCTATTGATCTGATAGTTCTAAACCTATATCCTATTTCTAAAATAAATATATATTTAGTCTTATCCTTTTCTTTTCTTTTATTTCCCTTTTGCTACCATTCTTTTTCCTTTTCTCTATTTTACGTTTCCCTTTTCTTCTTCTTCTTCTTCTTCTTCTTCTTCTTTCTTTCTTTCTTTCTTTATCCAAATTTAAGACTTGAATCTCAAGATCAAAGCCAACTAGAGGATGAATCAAGACTAGGAGATGAACTAGATGGAGAAAACCGAGCTAGAGGATGAAGCTTCAACTTATTTTCTTCTCTAAAGCTAAGTTTTCTATTTCAAGTTATATTTGTTTTACTTGTTGTTTACTTGCTTAATTGATGAATTGATATTGAAATGAGTTAGGATTGTTGTTTATATATGTATTTGTTGCTTTCATGGTTGATGGAAGTTGGGTTTTGATGAGGAAGAAGATGATGAATAGTGTTTATGGAGGTTGATGAAGTTTGAGATGTTTGATGTGGTGAATGTGAAGTTTATGCATGTTTGAGGATGTTAGAATGTATGTAGGGTGTAGTATGATGGTTGGAAAGTGTTTTGGAGGAGGTTTGAAGTGTAAAAATTTTGTAAAATTCGTGTTTGAAACAAGGAATTCGCGAAATCTGACAACACTGGTGCAAACGGCCTCGTTTAGGGGGCTGTTTGGAGCAAATGGCCCCGTTTGCAAGGGTGTTGCGCTCGCGGATCAAAATTTTATTTTCCCTGAGTGCAAACGGTCTCCCAAACGGCCCCGTTTGCTAGGGCGTTTCGCTCTCGGATAGTTTTCTCTGATGCGATACTGTTTTATAAATTAGTCATAACTTTTTCATACGACCTCCGATTGAGGTGATTCAAGTTGTGTTGGAAAGCTTAAAAAGAGATATACAATTTTTATGTTTTGAGTTTTTACAAATTCAAAAAGTATCGATGCTTAAATTTTGATTCTTTCCAGCTGCAACACTTTTCAAAACAAAGTTAAAACTTGTTTTTGTTTGTTAAATGTGTTTTTGCTTAGGAAATGGATCTTTTTTAACTAAAATGAGATAGATAAGTGATATTTGATGTTTTAAGTGAATTAATTCATGTAATTAAACATGGGTTAAGTAGATTTATAGATTTAATAAAAATTAGATTAAATCTAGAAGTTAGTTATAAAATGAACTTAGTTAACAAACCTAAGTTCAACTTGACTAAATGAACTTGAATGAACTAAAATGGATTAGATTGTTTAACTTTGATGAATTTGGCTAGGTTTAAGCTAACTTGGGATTAAGTGACTAGATCTTAGATATATAATGAATTAGTAATTAATCTAAGTTCAACTTGACTAAATGAACTTGAATAGGATAAAATGAATTAGATTGAGTTAGTTTAACAACTTTGGCTTATTAAATGATTAAGTTTAACTTATTTGGCTAAGGTTAAGCTAAAATGGGTTAGTAATAAATAATTGGGTTAAATGAATGTGTTAGGGTAATCTTTGAATAATATGGAGAATATGTTGTTTCAAATGTGTGTTTACTTGGAAAATGAATGTTTTTGGTTTATGAATTCTTTATTAATGCTTTTGTAATAAAACACTATAAACAAAGAGGAAAGAATTCTCTGACAGACAAAGGAGAACTGTCCATATTTTGGCGGGGCGATATCCGCAGCCATAGTGGGGTTCCACATTAGTGTCTGATCAAATAGGACTTAATAAAATGAGTTTGAGATGGATTGATAAATAGCTTAAGTTCTTATATGATTTTGATGAAGTGGATGATTAGTTTAGTTTAGTTTCTTATACGAACTCTTTCATTAACAGAAGTGGATATCTGATTTATCTTCTGAAATTCCTTTTGAGACTCTGTTTGGATTTCGTATATAAGGTACGCAGTAACGTGTTTGTTCTTTGCTTAGGATAGGCATATCTTTAATAAATCTTAATATAGAAAAACTTAAACCTTTGTTTGAATTGGATGTCTCTTACGCTATTTAAATCCGTATTTGGCCTAGATGGCAGATCGGTATCCAGTTCGGGGAGTAGCACCTTGCTCAGATTGGGGGCACGGTAGATTAGGCGCTTAGGCCACCCCTGTCTTTTGATAAGACTTTCCTAAGTGATACGGCGGGTAACTGATGGGGAAAACGGTATCGGCGTAACGTTTGCTTAAGCTTGGAATGAAATGATATGATTTAGTTCAAATGTTTATGAGAACAGTTGGACTGAGTGATGTTATGGACTAAGATAAGTGAAGTTGTGTAACGGCTGTTAACCCTAGATGAAGTTATTTTCTCTTTTATGGATATATCATCTAGGAGATATAAGTATCCGAACTGCTTATATCAACCCCCTGAGCGTCGTGATCGTTACTCAAGACCCCCAAACATCCTTGATGCCCGGAGTTTGAATACTCCCATGTTGATTTGTTTACTTTAAAGAAAGATAATAACTTGTGATTGTCGCATTTGCATTTAGTTAAGCTCGAGTGTCACTCCGTGTGTGATTGTATTACTGTGTACTGGGCTCCGGCTCATTATTGTTGTTGTTATTCTTTTTACAGGTCTTGTTGTTGTTGATGATGCTGATGAAGTTGATGATGATGAATTCTTATTGATGTTGTTGTTCTTATTATTGTTGTTGATGTTGATGTTGATGAGGATGGTGATGGTGATGATGATTGATGTGATGATGTTTGTCCCGGGTTTTAGGCGATTCTGAAGATATGGGAGAATGAGTGAAGTGTGATAGGATTGAGATTTTACTTGTATTTTGTTTCTTCTTTGCTTTGTTTTATCAAGACTGGATTTATTTATAAATTGTATTTTCATTTAAGGGCTTGTTAGTGCCCATGTTTTTGTAAATAAGCTTTTGTAAATATTTATCAAAATGAAAGTTTTTCCACTTTTAATAATGGAAGTTTTGAATTGTCTTTATTTCTAAATTGTTTTATAAAATTTATTTTCCGCTGCTAAATCCAGTTGTTGCCAGAATCTAATTAAACGATTTCATAATCTAAAATTGAATAGCAATGTTTAACATAAACACCTTCTTTTAAGACAACCTTATGTATAATTCGTAAGAGTTATACGTGGTTGGGGACTTGGTGTGCTTAATTTGAGAATTGAGCATGTCGGGTTTTTTCAGTAGACATGCTAGGATTTAGTAAATAGAATGAAATCATAAATCCTAGATGGCCCTGCCTTCCTCAAGACTAGCTCCAATCAATTGAAGTTACATGAAAACCAAAGCTATGCCATGCTTTTCCTAGTATCATTTAATTGGGATTTCAGCCAATATACTCAAATCAAGTAATTAATATGCATTATTCCCATTGCTTGTTTAAAAAATCATTAGTACTTGCTTTCTACTCATTTGAATATATAGCATATTATTTCATCTTTTCTTTTTAAGATAAACAGGAAAAAAAAATCTATAGGCGATAACGTGCCACTTGTCTTGATAAGAAACACACCAGTATCAATTCTATTTTGATAAATAGTCACTATGGTGAGTACGAATTTAAATTATTATTCACATATCAAATTTTTACTAATAATTATGCATCATTCATCCGCACACGTGGCGTATTGGTTGTAGGAAAAATTTAGTCAGGAATTGTCATTAGTTATTACCTCTAAGAAAGCAGTTACAGAATTCAGAGCAAGTTTCTGAATAATATCTCCATCGATACGGGATCCAATTATATAAACGTAGTCATTAACTCCAATCTCACCAATCCAAAACAACGATTCCTCAAACACCTCCTTACACCCATCCTTAACACACCCTTCACTCTCCAAGTACTTATTAAACCACACCAGCTGACTCAGTATCGAGTGCGGTGATATATCCAAACTCAGATTGTTCCTCGCGAAGAACTCGTAATTTATCGCCGTCGATCCGGCAACAGCAAAGTTCACTCCGTCGTTGGCGGCGCTGCTCAGATGGGTATCGTTCTTCCTTTTACGATTTATTATGCTAAGGTAAGGTGGTAAAAACGGTAGGGAGAGATACTCGGTCACGAAGTCGATGCCTAGACGTCCGTCCGAGTAACGGTTTGTGGAGTGGTGGAAGAAGGTCACACCGTAGGGAGGATTAGATACGTGGCCGAACCCGCTTGGACCCGTTATAGATCTTGTGTTGCCGGTGTCGGTGAAGGAGTCTCCGAAGGCAAAGATCTTTTTAAAGGGACGTAGAGGAGGAGGAGCTGCCGTGGTGGTGGAAGGTGGTGGTTTTGTTGCGGAAATGGGAAGTGGGTGGGATGAGATCAAGAGGACGAGGAGAGAGATGGTGGTGGTGAGAAGAAAAGAAGTGGAAGTAGTTGGTGGTGATGAAGAAGAAGACATGGTGGATGGTTATGACAATGATTAGTGGATAAGACACTGCTGCTGCAACTGTGTTGTGGTTATCGTTGCTCCTACTGCAAAAGCTTATATGCTTGCCACGAAGTTGTAATTGCATGTTATTAATGCATGGAGTCCTTGTTTACAATTGGGCGGGAAATACGTGGCAAACTCTTAAAAGAATTACAGGTTTAACCCCATATATGTTCTTGATTAATTTGGTTTAATGCAATGAAAGCTCCAATACTGATATCGCTTTAGGTTGGCTAAAGCCTCTATTATTTGATCAACTTTACTAAACTGAAGTCGAGATTAGATGCAGGTCATCTCATATCGAGTTTAAATATCAATATAAATTTATTGGATCCAGAAAATGATTGGGTTTACAAATAAAATTCATTTATATTTTCTTTTAATAGTAAAAACATCATAAGATAGGGTTCATTAAAACATATGTGTGTCATCAAAGATAAGATCTAATAGAATAATTAATAAAATAGGATCGAAAGCTAATTCTATAGCAAGAATATCAAATAGTGTTCACTTTAATGACATTGTGGTTATATATATTATTTTACGAAAATGTGTTTGTTGGTCAACATGTTATCTCTTTTGTGTTATTATTAATAAATATCTTATATGTGTCTAATAAATTAAAAATATATAAAAAATCTTAAAATAAAATAAACACTTCTTAATACATATCAAATATTTATTTGTAAACACATAATAAAGATAGCAATCTCAGAACTGTAGATTTTTTTTCTTATTTTACTATATATTCAATCGGTGCCTAATTTATCATCTATCATAAGAGTTACCGTTATATTAATTTTTTGTTTTTAATGATTTGGAAATCATAGGGTTCTCCAATGAATTTAACGCAGGTGTTAGGTGTGGACATATGGGCGATACAGAAGTGAGGACAGCCATAAATATTTATTGCAAGGACAAGGTGGCTGTCAATGGGCATGAACTTTATGGTTAAGAACGCTTCCAACTCACACTAGGTAGTTGATGGAAATTGGTTGGGAACCTTAAATGAATGCGGTGTGCCTTAGTCCTCATTTATTTGCTGTAAGTGAAAGATGAATTAGGATGCAAGACTTATCTGGTTTTTTCTTCTTTTATAGTAAATCAAGTCAAATTGAAATGGTATGATATTATGTTTTTGCTAGGAGAAGAAGAAAAGACCATTTTTGACTTTTATAAAACCAAACCAATCCCTTCTCTTGTATTATTTTTTAAAACCAATTAGAAACCTCAATAAGATTTTTTATCTTATTTCCAAAATCTAACCCTATAGGGTTATGAATTGGTGATTAACCTATCAACAGCCCATCCTCTATTATCATTTACTACTTTTTTTTTCTATGCCACCAATATCCATTACCACTTGAAAATATTATGTATAATTCAATACATTTCAATTTAAATAAAAAATTGAAATGACACTTCCAATCTCTAAGCTTAGGTTTTAAGTTGAAATTTAAAATGCAATTTTGATTAAAAAAAGAGAAGATAAAAAAAAATATAGCTACGTTTAATGGGTTGGATCTTTATCAAGTTTTTTTTTTTATCCTAAAACTTGATTTATTAATCCTACAAGGTTTTCTATCATTTCTTAAACCCCATTACTTTATAAGGTTTTTATCAAATTAGACAAGTTGGTCCTATAAAGACATGTCCATTTGTAGCCTAATGTTGTGTTCAATCTAGGGGTAGGCATTAAGAAGGAAAGAGAGTAAAAAAAAATGGAGTGATATAAAATATTTAATTCTTTCCTTATATTTTGAATAATGAAGGGAAGGAAAATAGAAGAGTTAAATATTATCATGTAATAACATTAAACTACTAATATACCTCTAATAATATTTACATAAGAAATAAAAAAAATTATTTGTAGAAAATTAGTAAATATATAGATTTGAGTATAAAATATCGTTATTTCAGATAAACAAATTATTATACATTGTATCATTTTATTGCCTTGAGTTTTTTTTTTTAAAGGAAAAAAAAAACAAATTGGCAACTATATATATATATATATATATATATTTCTAACACTCTTTCCCTACTATTTCTCTCAGATTTTGAGGGTATAGATTTTCAATAGGCCATACGTATAAAAATTTTATTAAACTTATATATTATTTTGATGAGTTACTCAACAACAATGGGAACAACATAATACAACTAAGAATGGAATAAATATAATAGAACTATACTATACCCTCTTAAAGGTACCTTAGAAAGTGTAAATCGTAGAAAAATTATAGAAAAAACCCTACGGAATACAGCAGCTTTGTCGACGATGGAGACCATGCAACGAGGAAGGTTAAATTTAGGGACAGAGAAGATTTATCTAATATGATGGCGAAGATGAGGACATAGTTTTCAAACCCTCTTCAGATCACTCAAAAGGAGATTGTGCAAATATTTCAGAGGAGGAAGAAGAGAAGGTGGATAAAGGTTTAAATAATAAGAACGAATCCTATCCATCTTATAAGGATCGACTGATAAGAAAAAATTTGGAAGATCCATTGTGGGGTGTTGGAACCAAAAAAGGATGAGTGTGTGCAACATTCCTAAAATGATGCGAAAATGAAAAATGCGATTAAGGATGCGAATTGCTAGGAAGGAGTGGTCTTTACTCCTGATGAAATGGGTGCACTTGTACTTGAGAGCTAGCATGTGTGAGTTTATCTTGTGTTTTTAAAATTTTCTCTTAATTATTGATATGTTAGTAGTTGCTCGGAATTGTTAGCTTTTAAAAGATACTTTAAGGATTTGAAAAATAGAGTGAAGCCCGATATTTATATTATCTCTAAGCCTCATACTAGTGGTGTTAAAGCAGAGAAGATTATCATATCCAAGCTTAAGGGTTCTCCGAAGGCATATAGGTGTTGTGGAACCAATTGGACATCACAGTTTCTGTAATTAGCTATGGGGATCATTGGATTCATATGAAGTGGAATCAAAACCAATCCAAAGGGTTTCTTACTGCTATATGTGTTAATCCAAGGACTACAGTCCAAAAAAACCTTTGGGAATTTCTTATTGATACTAGCAAATGTTTATCTTCCCTAGGGGACTTTAATGTGTATCGATCTATAGAAAAGAAAGTTGGTAGGTCTTTAAATAATTCAAAAAGTAGGGTATTTCAAGAAGTTTTGGAGACCAGAGGCTTTATCGACATAGGTTGTGTGGGCCTAAGATTTACCTGTAGAATAAGTAATTTGCAAGAAAGATTAGATAGAGTCATTTGTAATTGTGCTTGGAGAGGGCGCTTTGAGGACTCTGTGGTCCTCCATTTACCAATGATTAAGTCAGATCATAGACCAATTTCACTCAAGCTAAAGGGAATTGATCCTCGAAGGAGAGAAAAAAGGCCTTTAGATTTAATGCCTGTTGGTTGACTCATGCTTTGTTTGATAAATTTTCTCAAGAAGATTATGTTGTTAATTCTCATGTTGTCATAATCGGATCAAGGTTTAACTCAAACATGTCGAGGAGTCGGGGATCAAGAGGTCAAACCGTATTCAACCGGAGATTGAACTAGGGTCGGTGAAAATATTAAAAATAATCTAAATTTTAATTATAAGAAACTTCAAATACAGTAACTTGTAAGTTCAAATAATTACCATGACTAAGTAGTAAAAATATTATATATTTAATCAATGCCACTTTATTTATAATTTTATTGTTTATATTTGTTATGTAAATGATAAAAAAGTAATGTGATCATCATCATCATCATTATTATTTTAAGAATTACAATCTCAATGGAGGCTTTCTGCATTATGCGGTTAAATCTCTAGGAGCTACCCATTCATCTTTCTGCATTGAAGCGTTAGTACTAAAAAAAAAAAAATCTTACAAATTTAAAAGTTTTTAGAAGAGGAAAAATATATTATATTACTCACTTAACCTTAAATGGATGGCCAGGATGTAATCACTGAACAAGAATAGCTTTATAGAAATAAAGCACATTGGGTTTTCCTTTCCCATTTCCAAACCCAAGCTCACTCCCAAAACTTCAAAGACTCTAGCCACCTTAACAATAGGTACTCCTCTCCTCTCTCTCTATATATTTTTAATTATATATAGCTCATTATTACACCATCCTTATTTTCATGCAATGTTGACAATTCTTTAAAAGCCACTGTACAATACTTAGTTGAGGAAGTTGGCATCAAGGAAAAAGACCTAAAGCCCTCAAATCCTTGTGTAGTGAATCAACATATCATGGAATACTCATTATTTATTTTTCTCAGAGGAGTTAGGGGCATCTAGAGATAATGTGATATCATGGAATGCTCATTCTTTATTTCTTTTTCTCTTTTTTTTAATCAAGTGCATTTCGATCTCGATGACCGACTTGGGTCAATCGGCTCCTGGTTGAACCAGCTAGGTCATTCAGGTTTGGATGGTATAACAAAAAACAGTTCCATAGCAGGAATCAGCCCGCTTTTAAGGCCGATTACAGTCGAACCGACTATTCCGGTTCGATTTTAACAACATTGGTTAATTCTGAGTTGTTAAGGGAGAAATTGTAGGGGTGGAATAAGATGGTTTTAGAAACATATACTCAAAAAAAAAAAAAAAAAAGCTATACTAAGTCATTTGCATGCGTTAGAGCGTAAGATAGATCGCAATCCTAGTCAAAATCTGTTGGATGAATGGAAAAATTTCAAATGCCAATACGAGGAAGTACTTCATCAAGAGGAGATTTCATGGTTCTAGAAATCTAAATCAAAGTGGTTAAGTATGGGGGATCGAAATACTCGCTATTTTCATCTCTCTACTATTGCTAAAAGAAGAAGGAATAGAATTAAGAGGTTGCAAGACGATAATAAAACATGGATTGAGGATCAAAATGAGTTAAAGAATATGGCAATAAAGTTCTTCTCAACTCTTTACTCTGAGGAGAATAGTATTACCTCCTTTCTTTCTTGAAAACATAAATTTCCAAGGCCTGAGCAGGTAGAGTTAGATATACTCTGTTGTGAAGTTGAAGGGAAAGAGGTCAAAAAAGCTATCTTTGGCATGAGAGCTTTAAAGGCCCCATGACTGGACAGGTGCAATCCAATTTTCTTTCAGACCCAGTGGCGTATTGTTGGAGATTTTTTTATTAAAGTAGTTAAAAACTTTTTTCAAACGGGTATGCTTCCTCCTTATTTGAATGATACTCTAATTGTGTTGATCTCGCAAGTTGATAATCCTACGAACTTGTCAAATTTCAGACCAATTAGTTTGTGTAATGTCATTTATAAGGCTATCACGAAGATTATTGCTAATAAACTTAAGGAGCTAACGGAGAATCTAGTTAGTGAGACCCAGAGAAGCTTTGTTCTTGGTAGGAGAATTACGGACAATACCATTATGGCCCAGGAAGTTTTTCATTCTATAAAGAAAAAGCAAGGACACAAGGGGTAGATAGCGATTAAGGTGGATCTTGAAAAAGCATATGATTAATTAAATTGGCCCTTCATTCGAGAAACTCTTGAACTTGCTAGTATTCTAGCCTATTGGTTGATTTTGTTAGGTTTCTCAATATTAGTTTTGATGATGACAAAAAGATAAATGATTACTAATAAATTTATTAAGTATACAATCGTCAAGTCATAAAAATTTTAATCAAGTATGATTAGAAGTTTTATGGAAATGTTTTTCAAAAGGAGATCCAATCAGAGAGTAATTTAGACTATCTGGAAAGTTTTTTCAAGAAGATCATAACACTTAGAGAGTAGACCTGCTACAAGACAAAATCTACAAGACTACAAACAATAAGTTGCAAATCAAGTTTTCTTCAATTTTTTCATCATTTGAAAACCTAACTCCAAAGTTGACTTTATTTGGATGATACATTCAAATATGTTCCATAAAGTTGGTTAAATATCTAGGGGATTCAAGTTTTCAATCTCATTTAAAGCCTATTCTTAAAGATTAATTCTTGAAGAATTATTTTGAAACAATCAAGCTGCAGTTATTCAAAGCCTAAACTCTGTTTTCAAGACCATGTCCAAATCAGAATTGACATTGATTATTAACAGCAAGATCAGTCCTATTTTTAAGAGATATAAAACTAATTTATTTTGAAGTGTACAGAGGTTACTTTTCGTCAAGATATGGTCAACAACATTCAAATATTAGCCTCAGGAATCATCTACAACAAGATAAGGATCAACATTCAATTTTATCTCAGTAGGCAGATGAATATCAGGAACAAATATCTCTTGAACGTTAGCTTTATTTATATTTTTTTCAATTGGAAGAACTACTAATAAAATACACTAGCAAATTACATCAACAACAAGGCAAAAAATCAGGAGCAAAACTTGTCTTAAACATTCAAATTTTGCCCTTATCTAGCGTTGAAGACATGAAGATAAATTATCAGTAGGAGTTCAAAAGAATAAAATGAACTAAAAAAAACCTCTCTCTACTTATTGTGAATTCTTCAGCTCACAAGTGCTAAATTCTATTACTTTAAAAATTTCCTTTCTTGAACCGAAAATTGAGAAGATACTTAAGCCTTTATTCCTTATTTACTTTTAATAGTTATGATAGTTAGATTACAAGTATACTCTAAGTTCGAGATAGCTACGTGTAACGTGAAGTTTGATAGAGTAAATTGAGGATACTCTTTGTAATTGTATTTTACTTGGATATAGCGGAACATATCAGTGTGGAATACCAGGTTGTTGTCTTAGAGCCGGAAGAGAAGACTGACACTCAAGGCAGAACCTCTATAAATCATTATGCAAACTTCTCTTACCCTAATCTTTATTTTTGTGCATTTAATTACTTGTTGTGATTGTAAAGCAAACTCAAAGCCATATTTTATTATAACTAACTAAGGTAGTGTTTAAAATTTA
Source organism: Combretum micranthum (assembly GCA_024138025.1). Lineage (NCBI taxonomy): Eukaryota > Viridiplantae > Streptophyta > Magnoliopsida > Myrtales > Combretaceae > Combretum > Combretum micranthum. The sequence goes on from JAMXBD010001089.1 coordinate 46,432, forward strand.
GAAAAATCAACGTCAAATTGTTTGTTTTAAGAGACCAATTCGCACCCCCCCTCCCCTCTCGATTACTATTTGGGATCAATTATTGGTATCAGAGTGGGTCTCTTTTTCTTAATTGAGTGATCCATTTCATAATGAATGAAAAAAACATTGTTTTGAATCGCACTCCATATTTTGATTTCATGAATTATTTGTACTAGAAAATGTGTATGTCCACTTATATTAAAGCTAATGACTATGCTTCATGGCAAGTGATCGTTGTTGGAAATAATCAAGTGACAAGAACAAATGGTGTTGAGTTTACTGAGGATGAACTGAAGCTTGTCAAGAAAAATAACAAGATTACCCACTACTATAGCACCATCTTAATTTTTCTTGATTTCTTCTTGTGATACAGCTAAAGAAATTTAGGATACTTCGTCTAAAACATATGAAGGAACCGAAACTATTAAGGAAACAAAAATCAATGCTTTGCTACAACGATATGAATTATTTAAAATTAAACCAAATTATAAAATGAAGGATGTATTTAATCATTTTACTGCTATAACTAATGAATTAACATCTCTTGGAAAGAAAATGGATGATCTCGATCTTGTTAGGAAAATATTGAGGATCTTACCTAAGTCATGGGACACCAAGAAGATAGCAATAAATAAGCACAAGACCTAAACAAGCTTACGCTTAGCCAATTGAGAGAGAAGCTATTGGCATATGAGTCACATCTCAACACAACTGAAGAACCTGAAAAAACTCAAAGGTGATAGCATTTGAGGTAAAAAGAATAATTGAATCGGACTCTAATGAGGATAGTAATTGTGATGAAGATATCAACATCCTTGCAAGGAGATTCAATAAGCTAATGAAGGAAGGTAAGAAATTCAAAAATTTTAGCAAATATAACAATTATGATGCATGAAAAAGCTTTAAGAAAAAGGAGGAAAAAAAAAAGGAAAAAGATCATATGCTATGAATGTGAGAACCAGAACATACTAAGTATTAATGTCCAGTTTTGAATAGAAAGATAACGAAATTCAAGAAGAAAAGTCAAGCAATGATGGCAACTTAGAGCAACTTGGACAAGTCAGAAGTTGACTCAAAAGCTACAAGTGAAGATGAACAAGAAACTATTTTGTGTTTGATGGATACATTCGAGGTAAATTCTGAATCCGAGGTTAATATGTCTAACAATGAGATGTATATAGAAATGAAGAAGCTTTTAAAGGCTCTCAAAAAGGCTGATTTAAAGATATCTGAATTAGATGTTGAAAACAAAGCTTTAAAATGAAAAAGATGTCTTGAGTCAAACTAACAAATTGCTTGTTGATGAGAATGGCATCCTAAAGAATGATAATGAAAAATTGTATGTTAATTATGATGTTTAAGAAAAGAAAATGGTGTTTTAAAAGATGAAATTAAAGATCTAAAAGAAGAGTAGAAGATTTGTCACAATCAATGAAAAACACCTTACATAAGTTTAATAAAAGTGACAAAAAGTTGAATATGCTCATATCTAGTCAAAGACCTGCAAGTGTTAAACATGGGTTTGGATATGAACATAGCAATTCATCTAATAATGTGAAAAAGATTGTATTTGTAAAAGAAAGTAAACCTTTAAATACTGAGTTAGTTAAAAACAAGGAACCTGTTGAAAAGAGCATAAATAGTAAAATAGACGATACTTCAGGAGGTACCCTCAACAGTGTAAATATCCATTCAAAAGGTATGGTAGAGACTACAAGTATGGATATGATAAGTGGTATCCAAGACGAAATCATCATCAATAGGTAAATCAAATGTATAATACACCTTATGCGTGTTTCTTTTGCAATAAAGCTGGCCACATAGAAAAATATTACTTTTACAAAAGAAATAAGCTTAGTACACATCAAGTTAAGAAACAAGAAAAGACGAGCTTGACTTATCAATGACCCAAACTTGTGTTCCTAAAAAGGTTTGATCACCTTTTTGTGCATAATTGTAGGAACAAGGAGTAAAAATACAAGGAACTTGGTATTTAGACAGTGGGTGTTTAATCCATATGACAGGAGATGCGTCCTTGTTCATAGCATAATTTGGAAAGAAAAAGGATATGTAAGATTTAGGGATCATAGCAAAGGTAAAATCGTAGGAATAGGTAAGATTGATTAGCCTCCATATTCGATTGAAAATGTTTCTTTGGTAAAAGGAATAAAACATAATATATTAAGTACAAGTCAATTATGTGATACAGTTTATAAAATGATCTTTTAGAAAAAGTAAATGTTATGCTTATAATTCTAAAGGAATAAAATTATTCGAAGGATTTAGGAAGAGAAACATATATCTAATTACACCTTCTAATATGAATGTTGAGTGCTGCTCTTTGACCATGAATGACAATATACATGTATGGCATAAAAGGCTTGGTGCATAAACTTTTATCAACTAGGGGTCTGTTTGTTTGGCTTTCTCTGACAGATGTAGACACTTTTTTCAGACTTTTTTCTGACAAATTATTTATCAAGAAATAGATATAAATAAAAAAAAGTTGGCAGTTCTCATCAAAAGATCAAATAGATCAAATATAGATAAAATATATATGCAAATCGGACATATTTACACATATCATTTTGAAAAAGATATATATAGATGAAAAACATACCATCCAAACAGACCCTAAATAGCTTTCTAAAAAGAATCTTATTGTTGGTTTGCCTAGAATTAGCATAAAGCATGATATTAATGTGCAGCTTGTTTAAAGAACAAAATGGTTTCAATTTCTAATAAAAGCAAAATATGATGTCAACAAAAAGACCTCTTGAACTTTTACATCTTGATGTGTTTGGACCTTGAAGAACTTTAAGTCTAGGAGGAAATAAATATGGACTTGTGATTGTTGATAATTTTTCAAGATTCACGTGTGTGCTTTTTCTAAACATAAATCTAATACTTTTGATATGTTTCAAAAATTTGCTAAACAAATTCAAAATTAGAAAGGATATTCTATTGTTGCTTTAAGAACCAACCATGGTAAAGAATCTAAATACTCTTTTTATAACTTTCTATGAAGAACATGGAATAAATCATAATTTTCGGCACCATATACTGCAACAAAATGGTGTAGTTGAAAGAAAAAATAGACTATACAGGAAATGACACGTTCTATGTTAAATGAAAGTGGAATAGCTGAATATTTTTAGGCTGAGGCTATTGAACTACTTTCTATGTAATGAATATAGTATATATTCGACCTCATGTCACAAAAACATCATATGAGTTGTTTCATGGTAGAAAACCATCTGTTTCATATTTTCATGTATTTGGATGTGTATGTTTTTTGAAAAAGAATGCAAATAATCTTGGTAAATTTGATGAACAAACAGATGAACAGTCTTTTTAGGATATTCACAAAATAGTAAAGTGTATTGTGTTTTTAATAAAAACAAAAGTAGTTGAAGAATCTATTAATTTGCATTTTCTTAATGAAGAGAAAAATGATTTTGATGATGATGATGTGTTTATACTTGTGAAGGAAAAAGAAAAGGAACCTAAATCTGATAACTTAGAGACTAAAGCAAAAAGTAAATATGATGAAATCCTAAAACTTGATGACTAAGAAACTAAAGCATAAGGTAATATGGAAATAAGATTTGATAAACTCGAAAGATAAAAAACTTGGAAGTTTAAATCATCACAGCCGCCTAGTTTAATTATTGGTGATATAGAATCAAGAACAAAAACCAAATTTAAGTTACAAGAGCTTGAAAATCATTTTTGCTTTGTTGTCTAAAATTGAACCATGTAATATTAATGAAGCTCTAAATGATAATAACTTGATCAATGCAATGCAAGAGTAATTAAGTCAATTTCAAAGGAATAATGTTTGGAATGTAGTACCTAAACCAAAAAATAAATCAGTTATAAGTACTAAATAGGTTTTTAAAAATAAGCTAGATGAAAATGGAAAGATTGTTAGAAATAAAACTAGGCTTGTAGCTAAAGGATATTCACAAGAAGAAGGTATAGATTATGATAAAACATATGCCCCCGATACTAGACTTGAGGCTATATGTCTTTTGCTTGCCTATGCTTATTTTAAAGATTTTAAGTTGTCCCAAATGGATGTGAAAAGTGCATCTTTGAATGTTATATTAAAAAAGAAGTATATGTTGAACAACCTCTTAGATTGAGGATCCTTTAAAGCCTGAATATGTGTTTAAGTTTAGAAAAGCTTTGTATGGACTTAAACAAGCACCAAGAGCTTCCTATGAGAGACTTAGTGAGTATCTCATTTCAATGGATATCAAAGAGATAAAATTGATCAAACTTATTTATAAAGCAAACTTATTTATAAAGCATTGTAATGATGATATATTAGTTGTACAAATATATGTTGATGATAATATTTGGATCAACTAATGAACAATATTTTCAAGAATTTGCAAGCTTATGTTGGGAGAATTTGAAATGTCCATGATGGGTGAACTGAACTTCTTTGGATTACAAATCAAACAAACAAAAGAAGTAATTTTTATTCACCAAGAGAAGTACACTAAACAAATATTGAAAAAGTTTGGATATGAAAATACAAAGGAAGATGCTACTCTAATGAGTTCTTCTGTCAGGTTAGATCTTAATTCTCAAGATAAGAAAGTGAATGAAAAATTGTATGGAAGTTTAATTGGTTCTCTTTTATACTTGACTGTATCAAGACCAAATATTTTGTTTTCTATTTGTATTTGTGCAAGATTTCAAAGTTGTCCAACTGAAACCTATTTAAAAATTGTTAAAAGAATTTTCAAGTATATTGTATGCATTGCAAAATTAGTAATTTGGCATCCCAAAATCAAAGTTTTGAATTAATTGGACACTCAGATTGCTGATTATGCAGGATGCAAAGTGGATAGAAAAAGTACTTCCGGTGCTTGTCAATTTTTTGGTGACAAACTGATTTCTTGGTCTTCAAAGAAACATAATTTAGTTGCTCTATCAAATGTAGCAGTTGAATATGTTTTAATTGAAAATTATTGTGCACAGATTCTTTAAATAAAACAACAATTACAAGATTATGGATTAAATTATAAAAATATTCTATTCCTATAAAATGTGATAATACGGGTGCAATAAATTTAACAAAAAATCCTGTGCATCATTTGAGATCTAGACATATAGAAATTTGATATTATTTTATTAGGGATCATGTATCAAATGGAAATATTAATATTGAATTTGTTTCTACCAAAGATCAATGTGCTCATATTTACAAAACCTTTAGATAAAAATATATTTGAATTTTTGAGAAATGAAATTGGAATGTGTAATCCTTTTTAATGGAATTTTATATTCTGCACATAAGTATTTTAATGAATTTAATAATAAATAAATAAAAATTGCACCTTTTTCTGTTGAAAATTTGCTTTTGGAATTAAAATTTTTGGATTTTTAAAGATTCACCTTTCTCTTTCATCTAAAATTATATTTACCTATCCTAACCATATTCAAATACATCTCTCTTATCTTTAAAAAAGAAACGAACCTTCCATCTTCTCTTTGATCAAAATCCTAAAATGGCTCTGAAAATCTTTTCGTTTAGCTTCCAAAGGATTCAAATCTAAGAAAATAAAAGAAAGAATAATCAGAAGAGATGAAACTTCCAGCTTTGAGAAAGTTCTTCCCCCTATTACACAAGAAGGAAAGTCATGGGAAATTAGGTCAAAAAGGGTGCATGATGATATTGTGGATAAAGAGAATGTCGAACAATGAACAGATAAGGAAGAAAGTGAAAAGAAGAAAGAAAGTAACAAGAAAAAGGATTATGAAAGAAGGGAATCAGAACCTAACCTTGCGTTAGAGGATGACTCAAGGGATTCAATTGTAAAAACTTCAGAACAAAAGAAGAAAAATATGAAAAAAGAGAAAACTTTCTCCAAATTTAGCTAAGGAGACATCGATAGTAAAGAAAAGGAAAAGTCTCTCCAACAAGGTATTAGAATGTGCCTTTGTTGATTTTAAATTTTTTAAGGCAAATAGTTTTTATTAGGATCACTGGCTAAATTCATAGTTTTAAAAGTCTATGTAATATAATCGATCATAGATGGAGAATTGATTAAGGAATTTTATGATCATATCAAGCTGTTGGAAGGATTTATTTATAAGGATTAGCAGAAAGGATCTAATAGACTGCTTTGAGATGAGGATGAAAAAGACAACGAAAAGTTGATTAACGTTCAAAGAAGCGACCTTTTTAAGGAAATAAATGATGGAGTAGGAGTTTTTGATGAGAAAGATATATTTTACACAGAATTTGAATTCTTGGTTAGGTTATGGTACAAATTTGTCATGGACTATCTTTTACCTAAAAATGGTTGTTCTACAACCATTTCGAAAGAGGAAACTCTTGTGATTTACCAATAAAAAAGAAGCTAAAAGTAGACATGCCTAGCATGATTCTAAAACACATACGAGGACTCAAGCAAATCGACCTTATGGTAATTTGCTCATGAGGCTTTTAGATTCAAGAAAGTTCATATACCAAAGAATATTAAAATACCCATTAGCTTAAAAAAGATTAGGGAAACAAATTTAAAATGAATGAACATTCTTGTATCTGATAAGTTGTGGTTCTCTAAGGATAGAGCTTGGTATAGACATCTAAGGTTCAGCAAAATCAAGTTTGATTGGAAGAAGGTTAAGGCATTAGCTGAAGGGGAGGTCTTCTTTCAATTAGAAAGTGAATCAGATGATGAGGAATAATCTCATGTGACTAAGGGAAAGTCTTGTAGGGGACCAGAAAGGAAGAAGTGAAAAGAAAAGAGAAGAAAAAGTTCCATATTAGAGTAGGAGGAAAGTTTGAGATAAATGAAGGCAAAGAGGTTCATGAAGATACTAAGTCAAAGAGTGAATCATCTAAAACAGGTTTTGAATATGATAGAGTAGACACAATAGAGAAGAAATTCCAGCAAATGAAGAAGGATTTAATAGACTCCATGCTCAATGCATTTAAGACCTTCAAAGGAGTTAAACAAGGGAATTCATCTTCTCCAAGTGAACCCGCTTCTAATCCTGTATTTGTCTAAACCCCTCATCCTGAACTTGTTTAACCATCGAAGCTCCTGATGAATCTACCCAATCTAAGGAGATCATTCCATTTGTTCCACCTATTGTTTCCCAGCCTCCACCAAGTCAGAATCTATCATCGCTTTTGTGCTTTCTGACCTCCAACAAAAAATATTGTTTTCCTCTCCTCTCTAACAAAGTTTTCAGCACGAGAAGAAGTGTGCATGGAAATTTGTCTAGAAAATTGAAAACAAGAAAAATTAAGAATTTTTGTTTCAGTTTCTATTTTATGCTTTAGTTTTATGTTTTGATAGTTTTCATGTGTTTTAGTATCTCTGATGTACTCTTTCAACTGGATGAATGAATGTCTTAATTATCATATATTTTTTATTTCTTTCATGATGATAACAAAAGGGGGGAAAAATAAATAAAAATCAAAAGAGAATGTTTAACAACATAAATAAATCTCCAATGCATGTTGGAATTTCAAATTAGAATATTTGATTAACATGATATATAAATTTATTTTGTTTATGAAGGGTTTTGCTATCATAAAAAAGAGGTAGAATGTTAGGTTCTTTTAATATTAGTTTTGATGATAACAAAAAGATAAATATTTGCTAACAAATTTATTAAGTGTGCAATCGTTGTTATAAAAATTATAATCAAGTATGATTAAAAGTTCTATGAAATGTTTTTCAGAAGGAGATCCAACTCAAAGAGTAATTTGGAGACCACCTGGAAAGTTTTTTCAAGAAGATCATAACACTCAGAGAGTAAACCTGCTACAAGGACAAAATCTACAAGATTACAAACAACAAGTTGCAGATGAGTTTTCATCAATTCTTTCATCAATTTAAAGTCCCAACTCCGAAGTTGAATGTATTTGAGTAATACATTCAAATATGCTCTACAAAGTTGGTTAAATATCCAAGGGATTCAAGTTTTCATCTCATTAAAGCCTTATTCTAGAAGATTAATTCTCAAGAATTATTTTTGACAACAAGCTCAGTTATTCAAAGTCCAAACTCTGTTTTCAAGACATGTCCAAATTCGGTTTTCAAGTCTAAATTTAGTTCAGACATGTCATGAGAGGTTCATTATTTGTGAGATCAAGGTCATCTTTGTAAAAGAAGGAATTCAAATTTGAAGTTGATTATTAACAACAATATATGATCCTATTTTTAATAGATATAAAACTGATTTATTTTGAAGTGTATCAGAGGTTATTTTTGTTAAGATATGGTCAACAACATTCGAATATTTCCCTTAAGAATCGTCTATAGCAAGATAAGGATCAACATTCAATATTTATCTCTAGCAGGCGGATAAATATCAAGAACAAATATCTCTTGAACATCGGCTTTGTTTATATTTTTCCCGATTGGAAGAACTACTAATAAAGTATACCAACAGATTATGTCAACAACAAGGAGCACAAAATCAGGAACAAAACTTATCTTAAACATTCAAGTTTTCATCTTATCGACCCGTTGAAGACGTGAGGATAAATATATCAGCAGAAGTTCTAGAGTAATACAACAAATAAAAAAAACTCTCTTTACTTACTGCTAATTCTTTAGCTCACAATTGTGCAAATTCTGTTACTTTAAAAATTTCCTTTCTTACACTGAAATTTGAGAGGATACTTACCTTTATTCATTCCTCGTTTGCTTTTGAATAGTTTGTGAGAGTTATATTACAAATAGACTATGAGTTCAGAGATAGCTAAGTCTTAGCATGAAGTCTGATAGAGTGAATTAAGGACACTATTTGTAATCATATTTTGATTGGATATAGTGGAATATACCGGTATAGAATACCGGGTCTCTAGTTTGGAGCTAGAAGATAGGACTGACACTTAAAGCGTAACCTCTCTAAATCATTGCGCAAACTTCCCTTTCCCTGCTCTTTATTTTTGTGCATTTAATTACTTGTTATGATTGCGAAGCAAATTCAAATTCATACTTTATTATAACTAATTAGGGCAGTGTTTAAAATTTAGAAAAATCAAAGTCAAAGTTTTTGTTTTAAGAAACTAATTCATTCCCCTCTTAGTTACTATTTGGAACCAATAGATTTTATTATGATATGTGTTTCTACTTTATCCATGCGATTACTTTGGAATGATCGTATTGTAGATCTCTTTACTCCTATGAGAGGTATTTGACAAGGGGACTTTATCTCCCTATACTTATTTGTCTTGTGTATGGAACAGTTGGCTCATGGGATCTAAGAATCTATTTTGAGGGCTCAGTGGAAAGGAATTCGTTTGAGAAAAGATGGACTTATCTTATCTCATTTATTGCAAACCATTTCTTGCTATTTGTTGAAGCCTCCAAGGATCAGGTAAATGTTATTCAGTTAGTGCTTAGTGATTTCTATTTGTGCCTGGGTCAAAACGTGAATAAACATAAGACTAGGATTTTCTTTTCCAAAAATGTGAACTCGGGTCTTCGAGATTCTATTAGCAAATCTTTTGGCTTTACAATTATAGAGAATTTAGGAAAGTATTTCGGCTCTCCTATGGTTCATGGTAGGTTGATGAAGGATACTTACAAACATATCATTAAGAAGGTAAAGAGTAAGCTTTCAGGTTGGAAAGTCAATAATCTCTCCATGGCAGGTTGTATTACTCCAGCATAATTAGTCTTGCAATCTATTCTAACTTTCTAGATGCAAAAAATGAAGCTACCAGTTCATGTTTATGATGACATTGATAGGACAGTTAGATCCTTTATGTAGGTTCAACTAGAGATAGGAAGAAAGCTCATTTAGTTAATTGGGAGGTTTTTTGTAAGAAGAAATCAGATGGAGGTAGGGACTTAGACAAATTGCTATAGTAAATGAAGCTATGGTTATGAAGCTGGGTTAGCAGATTATTAGCTGTCCTGATAAGCTTTCGGTTTGAATGATTACAAATAAGTATGGTTGGCATGGTTTGCTTTTGCAACTGGTATTGCAAATCAAAGTTCAACTTCCTTTACTTGGAGATCGATTTGTTTGGCTTGAAATCATGTGGAGCAAGGTATCTCATGGTTAGTGGGGGATGGTAGGAAAATTAGATTCTAGCATGACCCTGGGTGGAAGGTGTAGGCACTCTTATGAATCATGCCGCGGTAACTTTATCTAGTAATGCTTTAGGGTCTGTTTGGATTGTCTGTTTTTCATTATATCTGTATCTTTTTTAAAATGATATGTGTAAATATATCCAATTTGTATCTAAAGTTTATCTATATTTATTCTATTTGATCTTTTGATGAACTGTCAACGTTTTTTTATCTATATCTATTTCTTGATAAATAATTTGTTAGAAAAAAGTTTGAAAAAGTGTCTGTATCTGCCAGAAAAAGCCAAAACAAATAGAGATGAGAAAGTTTGCAAATTTGTAGATGACATGGGTAATTAGGATTGGCCGAAGTTGTCTCGAGTTCTCCTTATTGAAGTATGCAATTTAATTTGTCCAATTCCTCCCCTAACTCTTCTAATGGTCGAGATACTCTAACCTGGATGTTCAATAAAAGTGGCACTTTTTCCACCAGTTTGGCATATGACTTATTAACTCATTGTAGTGGTAATTCTCCTCATTTTGATTGGAAACGCATCTGGTAGTTAAGGGTTCCTCAGCGAATCAAGAGTTTTGCTTAGTTGCTTGCTAGAAATCAATTGTGTACAACGCAATTCTGTAGCTGCTAGTTTAATAGTGGATCTGATATTTGCATTCGCTACAATGGGGATACTGAGTCAGTCTTTGCATGCTATTTGTGAATGCAATATGGCAAAAAATATTTGGATGAGAATTGTAGATAGGAGTCACTGGCAAAAATTCCTCTCTTTAGATGAAAGAAACTAGGTATTTGATATTTTGAGAATGCATGTCAGAAGCAATTTTGAGAGTGTAAATTGACCTGTGCTTTTTGTTACCGCTGCTTGGTTTATATGGCAATGGAGGAATAACCTTATTTTTTAGAATGGTCATATTATTCCTTATGATCTATAGCAAGTAAAGTGAATCAAGTTGGAGAATTTATCCAAGCTTTTGATCGTGCTAAATTAGTTAGTAATATGAGAAATTATGATCATTTAATGGGCTGGAGGAGACCTGAAATGAGCTAGATTAAGATTAATATCAATGGTTCCTGTAACTTGTGAATAGTTGGAGCTGCAATTGGGGGAATGATCCGGAATGAGGTTGCGGAATAGCAAGCCGGTTTTGCACAAAAAATGGGATGTTGCTCGCCTTAGCAGTTGCATTTAAAGAAAGTTATCTTGGAAACTGATTCATAGAAGGTTGAAGATATGATCTCTGCTTCAATCCCATCGTAAGTTATTATCTCAAATTCATACATGGATTAATTTGGATTGGAATATCCGCGTCAACTGGATATCTAGAGATGCAAATAGTAGTGTTGATTAAACAACTCACTTCGCCCATTCCCTCCCTAACGAGAGATTTGTTTATTTTAATCCTCCTCATTGCTTGTAGTTATTGTTAGATCAAGATAGAATAGCTTCTGTTGTTACTTGGTTTGTTTTCTCAGGCTTTAGGCCGTGTAATTACCAAGGGAAAAAAAAGAGGTACCTAAGAAAAGTTCAAAAATGGCTTTGAGGATAAGTAAGATTACGTTGGAGGGATAGATCATGGATGAAAATACACGTGAAACCGAACTTTCTCCGGAAGCGGTGACGAATTGCCACCTTTGTGCATTGAAATAGGCAGCTTGAAGCTCCATATGTAAGGCTGACATTTGGCTGATGTGCCCTCCATAATTCTCTCATTACTAATTATGATATAACACCTAAATAAACTAAATAGCCTCATACAAATAGTATTAATAAAAACTATATTTAATTACAATTAATTAAAACAGTATTGAGATAACAAATATTAATTTATTAAAATCAATCACAATATTGAACACATCATATATAATTGATTAATAAAATTTTAATACATAAATAACTATTTGGATTATCATTTTATCATCATTTTGGTGTCGTTTTCAAACCGAATCAGTACAAACCGATATAGGTATGATAATGATAAAAAAATCAATAGTTTTACTCATAAACTAACTAAACCGTACCGATACTGAATTAATACTGAACCAATACTGATCTGATACAGATAAAAATCTGACAATCCAAACTGACATATAATTTATCAAAATAACCTTAATATTTTATTACTATCAATAATCCGAGACGTTCAAGCATTAGTAAATGATTCTTTCAATCAAATGGCCCATCCTATTTGTCTCAACCGTCCACTCACACACCACCAAACATAACGGCTATTATTAACTGCGGGTATCTTAAATAAGATGTTATTAAAATAAGAATCATGGGGTATTCCAAATGTTAGATAGTAGCTTAAAATAAACTTCTGTAAATATCAAAATAAAAGACAAGCCACTAATCATATAATTGATTTTCTAATTGCAAAAAAAAAAAAAAAAAAAAAAATCAACACGATTTATAGGAATAAATTATTTCTTAAACTAACAAGACCTTTAGAACAAGAAATGTACATATATTTTAAAGAAAAGATAGAATCAAACCTTATAGAATAGATGAATAATTTATATGTGAGAATATAATTTGTAATTAGAACTTTGGTTGAAAAATGTACAATTATAGAGATAACCACACAATTAAAAGGATAATATAGTTATTGTCAACATGTATATATACCTCAAGTATACATAAAAAGGAGAGAACGACCAAAAAGAACAAATTACAAAAAAAAATCCAAAAAGAATAAAATCTTACAGGCCTAAAGCTCAAAATAAAAAACCAAAAACAAACTATTATATAAAAAGAAGTAATGCCAGGATAGCTCGACCATGCAATCATCGATTTGGTTTTTGAGAATGCCAAGTTTTAAGAATCTGCATTTCATTGTCTCCGGTAGAAGTAGAACAGCCTTATGTCTGCGAATGCTCCTGCTACTGCAATTTCTATTTGACTTCTCCATATTTAGTCTCATTTGGATATTTATTTAATTTATATCTCATCTATATAATTTATTATAAATAATTGAATTTTTCATTTTTTTATTTATTTTATAAGAAACATCCAAATTTAAATAGACATCAAATGGATGCTAAACAAAAAAAAAAAAAAAAAAATCAAATACAATCTAAATTATATATAAAAAAAAAAAAATCAAAGGTTTACAAACATTGCACATCATAAGGCTCACATTTATCTTCTTCTCTTTTTTTTTTTTTTTTCTTTCTTTTTCTTCCATTATAAGCCTCATATTTTCGGAACGTTGACAAGGGCGTGTGTTTTTGAAAAACGCAAACAACTTGGGATTATTTATATCTATATTATTTAAGTAAGAAGAGCAATGTTGGTGTCTTTTTTCTATCATCCTAATTGTCCTTAAAATAAAATTATACTTTTTATTTCATTAAGATTTAAAAGTTTAAATTACGACTTTAGGGCAATTTTGATAATTTTAACTTCCACTCACCACTTAATCTTTTTCTCTCTCTCTCTTTTTTTTTTTTTTTTTTTTATTTTCTCTCTCTCCTCATGAGGTTCACTTTTGCTTTTCTACTGCACACACTATCATAATTGTTAGTCTAAAACAATAATCAGTTTTTTAAAATAATAATCGCTCCCTTATTTTCTAATTTTAATTTCTAACAAAAATTGCTGATCACATTATCTTTTCCCCCTAAAGCTCGCATTAAAATTTTGATTACGAAAAATAACACATGAAACGCTTGCTATTTAAATCAAAACTACATAGAGTTTTTTTCTTTTTAAATAATTAATAAAACTTTATGAATTTTTTCATTAATAATTTTGTAATTTAATAGTATCAAATTTGCGCACGCAATACAAATGTAGCATCCGCTTAAAATTATAGATAAGGTTTAGAATGCAGGTTTTTCTTTTTTCCTTTTTATCTGTAGAATAGACTAGAATGCATTGTTTTTCAGTGATAAATAGAAACATGCCATTAGTATAATATGGAAAATTTTATTCTTAAATAGGCTTTAATGGTGAAATAATTTTCATAAACTTCATATTTCCAAACCTTCGAATTATCTTTTAAATATTAACCTTCAATTTAGCTATGGCTAATTTTCATAATAAATTATAGAGATTGAGTTACATATACGTTAACATATCACGACTCTTATGATCTCAAAGTGCATTGATATGAAGGATGATTTATGGAAAAAGCTTCTTGAAAAAGAACAGACTTCCAAATAAATTGAGTCACAACATCTGTAAATTCCATTCGCTCAACGTAAGTGTTATTTCCAATCTGGACAGGCTCATTGATGCCAAAATTTGGACATTAATGAAAATTCTATTTCATACATATACATAGCCACAAGCATTGGTCTATTTCTCATTATCATCTCTCGATTAAGCAATCTAGTGCATTTATGTTCCGCAAAACCAATGCATTTTATAGCATATCCGTGATAGTGGATAATTTCTAGATAATTCAAATCAAGAATCAGGATTTCTAAAACGAAGGTTATTATTTTCAAAAGCATTTGTATAAAGTTTGAATATGCTATCGTATTGTAAGTATAAAACTGTTTAGAAATAAAGCTTAAATTTCATTACACTAGGTCGAGCATTGTTCATTTTTCCTTTTTATTTTAAGCCTCCTAAAGGATAAAGGATCATTCATCGCAAATGGACTCATAAGAAAAGGGAAGGATTAAACAGTGTTGAAGCGACTCATTGTAAGGCTCGCTTAGTTGCAAAAGTTTTAATTAAAGGGAAGAATAGACTTCAATGAAGTATTTTCTCTGTGAGAAACATAGTTCCATTCGGATATTGCTCGCCGTGGTTACTTTATTTGACTTAGAGCTTGAACTTATCAATGTCAAGACAACTTTTCTTCATGGAGAGCTTGAAAACAAATATATATATGCATCAACCAGAAGATTTTGTTGTTCAAAGCAAGGAAGTCATGTTTTTTTTATTGAAGAAATCATTACATTGGCTTGAAATAGTCCCCTGATCAATGGTATAACAATTTGATACTTTAATCTTGAGTCATGGTTATTTGAGAAATAATTATGATAGTTGTGTGTAAATCACAAGAAGATTAATGGATCTTTTATCTATTTATTGCTCTATGTTGATAATATGTTCATTGCTACCAAGAGCATATTTGATATCAATAAGTTAAAAGTGTTGCTTAATGGTGAATTTGTGATGATGGATTTAGGCACAGTCAAGAAAATTTTGCGAGTGGAATCCACAGAGATTGGTAAGTAGGTAAATTATATTTATTGCAAAAGAAATATATTAATAAAGTTTTGGAGCACTCTAGCATAAAGAATGCAAAACTTGTGATTACTTCATAGTCCATTGATGGCACATTTTAGACTATCAAACGTAATGTCTCCACAATTTGATGAAGAGAGGGAAGTATGTCATGTGTTCCTTATGCTAATGTTGTTGGAAGCATTATGTATGTTGTGGTTTGCATGCATCAAAATATTTCACATGCAATTATTATTGTTAGCAAATGTATGGGGTATCTTGGCAAGATCATTAGCAAGCTACGAAATGGATACTTCGAAGTACTATGAATATTGGCTTGGTTTATTATAAAAGTCATAATACTAGCAGTAGTATTGTTAGTTATGTTAACTCTTGAGTAAGTTGGAGATGTTGATAAGAGAAGATCTTTGACAGGCTATGCTTTTGGGTAGTGCAATTAGTTGGAAAGCAACTTTAAAGTCTATTATTGCATTATCAAATGCGAAAGCAATATATGGCAATAGCATAAGCGACAAAGGAGGCAGTTAGGCTTAGTAATTTGTAAGCAATTTGGCTTTGAAACAAGATATTATGATTGTATACCATGATAGCCACCATGCTACACATTTGACCAAAAAAATCATATGTGTAATGAAAGAACCAAACACTTTGACATTATTTATCATCTATATGGGAAATTGTTCAGAAGGTACCATTGCAATGAAAAAGGTTGGTGCATTAGATAATCTAGTAGATGTGAACAAAGCCAATTTCAATATGCAACTCCAAGCATCACATGGACATAATGTTCATATATATTATGAATTAGTCTAATTGATACTTTCGGAAGAGACAAGATAGGAATTTATAGCTAGAAGAATATCCAAGCCAAGGTGAAGACTTGTTATATGTCGCTTGAAATGAAAGCCATTTTAAGTCTTATGTTGACTTTCAATTGCATGATTATTACCTCTTGTTATTGGAGGAGCATAGAGAAGTAATTTTTTTTACCTTTAATGAATGTTAACATTTGTCTCCAAAGGCTATATATATGTAACTTTTCATTAAGTAAGGGAAAAAAACCCAACAACAACAACAAAAACCATTTTATTGCTTCTCTTAAATTTGAGTCTTTCATAGAGAATATTAGATAATATTATTTTCTCTTAGATTATTTATGAGAGAACTATACATGTAATAATATATTTGTATATTAGTGAGTATTATTTGAGTGAAATATGTATTTTGTATAGCCCATCATATATCAAGTTTTTTAAATCGCCATGTTCTCTAAACTCCATTTTCTCTTATCTTTCTGCTACATTTCCAATTTATTTATAACAGTCTGGATGGAGCACTAAGGCGTATAAGGGGTGTTCGATAGTAAAACAAATGCCTTGTGTATCATTAGAAGATATAACTGGGTTTTTGGCTCATAAATGTTATATACCTGTTGACCATCCTTGGTATTGTAGTAGAAAATTTAATGTGTAACATGAAAAATCAATCCCTCCGAAGAAGTTTTCAGGTAAGGAAATCTTAGCACAATTAGAGCTGTTATAGAGCACTAAGTTTAGAAAACTCAAGGTTAAAAAAAAAAAAAAAAAGGTCTACCACTTCATTATGTAATTGGACTAAAAGAAGTATCCATTTTGAACTTCCTTATTGACATAAGTTAAAACCATGGCACAATCTTGATGTTATGCACTTTGGGAAAATGTATGTGAAAATATCATGGGAACATTGCTTAGTATTGAAGGAAAAGGCAAAGATGCAATGAAGGCATGCTTGTGTCTAGAGAAATTAGATACAAGAAAAGAGTTACACTTAAAACATAGGTAACCAAATAATAATAATAATAATAACAACAACTAGCATGTTACTCATCATCAAAGGAGGAAAATAAAATATTCTATGAGTTTCTTAGCTCTATTAAGTTTCCAAATGGATATGTTGGAAATATCTCTAAATGTATTAAAGTTGAAGAGGGTAAGATATTGGCTTAAAGATCCATGACTATCATGTTCTTATACAATGGATACTCTATATTAGAATGTGTGGTATTTTAACAAAAATGTTTTAGAGCAATTATTGACTAAGCAAAGTTCTTTTGTGAGCTATGCTCAAGGACTCTTAAAGTAGAAGTTTTACAAAATCTTCAAAAAAAAGTTGTTTTAATATTATGTAAGTTTGAAATGATATTTTCATCAACATTTTTCAATGCAATGGTCCATTTAGTGGTTCACTTACACAAGAAGCTATTTTAGGAGGTCTAGTATGGTATCGATCAATGTATCTAATAGAAAGGTAAAATGGTCATTCTTAAGACTATTAGATTGTCTAATTTTCATATATATCCTATCTATATTTGATCTTATATGTAACTTATCTATTTGATTTGTTTATTAGTAAAAATATCTATTTTTAATAAAATATTTGTTTGAAAACGATAAAATAAGATATCAAAATGACCAGAAATAGATGAAACACGCATACCCTTAATTTACATGGCTATCAAGTACAAATTTTAAGATGCTTTACTTGAATGTTGTTAGGTTTCTAGGAAAGCTGAAAAAGAATATATGTAATAAAGCTCATTCAAAAGGTTCAATTGCAGAAGTATACATTGTTAATGAATGTATAACATTTTGTTTGATGTATCTACATGGAGTTGAAACTTGATTTAATCGCAAGACAAGCATGATGATAGAGATCATATCAACTTAAGAAGCTTATCATGTGACGACCCAACAACCCATAGCCCCCTAGGCATACCTCAAGCAGCACTCGCCATCTATACTACTCAGTATTATTCTCCGACCAGACGACTTTAAGTCTCTCTGTAGTGTAAGCGACTCGAAGCCCTAACCTAGACCTTTTGTTTACCTCGCAAGTAATACCTTTCACCAGTTGAGCTGTAGTGAGACTCGAAGTTGCCTGGTGGTAGAACAATACCTAAGTAGTGTGGGTGGCCGACAAGCGCTACCTGAGGTATGCCCAAGGGCCTATGGGTTATCGAGTTGCCACATATAGTCTTATCACCAAACGTTCGACTATTTTAGGCCTGTTTGGATAGTCATTTTAGTGTCATTGTGGTATCATTTTGGTACCAAATAGATACTAAACCGATACAGATATGATACCAATGAAAAACCAATAGTTTTACTCATAAATTAATCAAACTGAACAGATACTAAACCGATATGATCCAATACCTGACTATCTAAACAGGCCATTTGTCATAAGACATTTAGGGATGCTATTGGGATGAGCATCAACTACTTCATTGGTATGTGCTTCGCAAATGCAAAAAGATTTACTCTTATTGAAAGCGCATGCGCTCGCACACATATAAGCTACATAAAAATTTTATTAAACCATGCGGAGGCTACAATATTGTTTTGATGAGAAAATATATTGCATAAATACTCCATGACTTAGTTAAGTTATATTTAATAAGCAAAACTTGTTTTTAATATGTTTAAGCTTTACTATGCATATATGTGTTTGTGTTTGTATTTGTTTTATGTTTTTGCAAAGTGTGCAAAAGTAAGGCACACAAGTGAGCTAGTGGGTTTTGGACTGGCGAGCTGGTACAATAAAAGTCTGCAAAAGCAAATGATTAGTGGAGATCGACGCAAAAATCAAGGGTGCAATTCATGGATCAACGAGCTAGTTCAGCTAAATCTAGCCATCGGACTTTTTCTAATTCGACCATTAGAGATATTGTTAAGGGGCAATGGTTATGTTTTTAAAGACTTTATAAATAGAGTGTTTAGGGTGTTTTTATATATGAGTAGAGCTCAACGAGATGAGATTATGCGATAATACTCTCTTGGTTAATATTTATATGTGTTGAGTGAATAGTGCCTAGTGAGATTAGTGAGCCAATGTTATAAAGCGTTATTCACATGTTTTTTTTTAGTGTTAATAGGTGAAGTCCTCTCTTATTTGAGGCAATAGGTGAAGTCCTCATGTGTTTAGGCATTAAGTGGAGTCCTCTTTGTGAGGCAATTTATTTGAATTGAATAAATGTGTGAAATCCTCATTGAGTAAGGCAATTTGTAGACCGTAAAGACTAGGGGCCTAGCCAAACTCTACGTCAAATATCTGTGTGATCTTCTCCTTCCCTTATCTTTTTATTATTATCGTTAAAATCGCATGAATTGAGCATAAATTGGCAAAAGAGATAATGATTAGTTAAGTAAAATTTAAAATCAGTTTAAAAAACTGCCTTATAGCTTCTGCATGCGTGTAGCAAGCTTAGTCGCCACTTATTTTTAACAAATTTATCTTATATATTTTGGCCATTATTATTTATTATATATATATATATATATATATTTTTCTCATGAGCATAAGAGCTTACTCTTAAAGGAGGTATGACCAATGTGTTGAAAAGACGGAGGAAGGATCTTTTGTGATTTCAACAAAACATATAATCAATTCTCTACCTAAAATTATTTATATGTATTATTATTATAAACTAAACTAATTTATTTTACTTGTATAGATAAGGCAGCTACACAATGAGGGCACTAAAGGCCACAAAAGACTTATGCTCTTTAGCAGAAGAGCTTGATATCCAAGGCAATCATTATTATGAATGTTTAATCAATGGTGTAAAGTTTCTCATAGAACATTTTGAGAGCACATTGTCACTCAAAATAGTGATGTTGTTGTGAAGAAGAGCATAAGGGGAACTTAATAAACTTTTATGTTATTTTGACTAACATTCCTTAGTTACAATACTGTAATAATTTTCAACAAGTGCTATTTAAGTGTAAATTGTACAAACTTGGGAAAAAGACTGTCTACATTGATGAGGATTGTACTATTTTCAAAATAACTAATGACATGGTATAAAGATGATTAATACCTACTCGCAAATCAAGCAATTCAAGTTTTTTGCATTGCTGACAAGAAACCAAGTGACGATTGGAAAATTACACAAAGAGCACATCATCGTCACTTATATGATTTGATCCTTCTTGATTCTAAATGTTAATAATGCCGAAACTGATGCATTTCAACAAGAATCATGCAATTAAATAATTAATGTTGATGATAGTTATGAGATTAGTTCTTTAGATAGTACTTATATTGAAGCTAATGTTGTCAATGTTGAGCCACAAGGAATCACTGTATCCAAATTGCTATAATTGATGATGATGAAGATGTAGATTTTAGTGATGAGGAGTTGTCGTACAATGCGAACAAAGAAGATGGCTATGAAGAAGGAATTAATATAGATAGTGATTTTGAATAGTATGGTTAATATATTGACCACATATTTTAAAATTGTAGACAACAAAATTCGTATATCATTGTTTAATGAAATTTTTATATTTATGTTATGTTTTATTTGTTAGCAGGCATGGTATCCATACTTAATTCTTGTTCACAACCATTAGTTGAAGGAGGAAATGGTCAAAGCGGTTAAAAAGTGGCTGAGGTTGTTTCACCAATTA
Source organism: Combretum micranthum (assembly GCA_024138025.1). Classification (NCBI taxonomy): domain Eukaryota; kingdom Viridiplantae; phylum Streptophyta; class Magnoliopsida; order Myrtales; family Combretaceae; genus Combretum; species Combretum micranthum. The sequence continues at coordinate 67,188 of JAMXBD010001089.1, forward strand.
AACATGGTATGATCACCTTTTTTATTTAAAATGTATTATATTACGATTGTAAGATTTCGGTGGGATAAGTCCCACAAATGTTTTTTTATTTTTTATTATTAACTTTTCTTAGTAAAGGAGAATTATTTAAATTTAAACAGACATACCTCTAATATCATTGTCAATATACTGGACTAGTAGTCTTTGCTATCTTATGCAAAAACCAAATGATGGTATGGAAAGCAAATGATAGGAAAAATAATACCTCTTAAATGTAGCTTCAAGAAGTTCTACAAAATTAATAAGTGAAACATGTAATGGTTACTTGTCTCAAAATACAAAAATTGAATATTCAAAAACTTCTACAGGGACAATCTGTTAGGCTATATTGGAGTGAGCCTTGTTATGGATCATACCCTCTTGTTTGACTTAGAATAGATTGTTCTATATCTAATAAGTCATTAGAGCAGGATTGACAATGTAAATGTAATCATTCCTTATAATAATATGTTTGTACTTTCACAAAAAATTCTTATTTTCTAAATACATCTCTTCTTGTGGAGGAAATTAAAGGATCTTCTTCCAGCACTAATGTAAGAAGGGAAAGAACATATCCAAGTAACAATGATCTTTTAAGAATTATTTAATTATTATTGTAATGATGCACTCTCTTGCAAGCTAGCTTCTAATCTTTCGATCTTTAGACAATATAAAAATAATTGATAACCTATGGGTTGTTGATCTTACTAGTTCAGTGTAAAAGCGAAGTATGTTCTTTGATAACGTAAGAATTATATGTGGATAAAGGAATTGTGGGAGGTCTTTTTCCTTCTTGTTTTCACGAAGTTATTACTTTTCCCCTTGAAATTTCTATTGCATATTAGTTTTTATGCTTGAAGTGTTCTTATAAGATTACTATCAAATGAAATATTATTCTTATGGGATAGGAGTGCTTATGTCAATTTTTTAGCTCTCCCCATGATGCCAAAAAAAAAAAAAAAAAACAAGTTATGATGATATTATTTAAAATATATCTACTCAAGTGTCCATTATATACAAAAATATACAAGCAAATGGCACACCCGTGATGCGTATGCCAAAATAAATAAAAATTACTCAAAATATAAAATGAAAATTCATTTAATTATAATTTATAATAAACCAATTATTAAAATTTATTTATTAACAAAATTATCTATCAACCTAATTTAATTTCATACCCACGTCACATCCTATGTGCAAGTAAGTTTCAATTTCGTAATATAAATATAAATATAAAATATTGTATAGACACAAAAGTTTAAAGCAAGCAGTAAGAATTTTCGATATTGAACACACATTAATCCTTTTAAAACAAACATTAGTAATTAACACATTGCATAAATTAACCAAATCATATAAATCAATAAAATTGCAAACCGATTAACTAATAAAATATAATAAGTACCTTAATGACAAAGTAATTTCAAAAGAATGCCTTTAAACATAAAAGGAAATCATGTTGTAGAAAGTGTTATCCACACAAACACCTAATTCGGAATAATAGTAAGCAATTAAAGTTAGAATGAAAAATCACAAAGAGCCATCACTTAAATAATCCACAATAAATTGTGTTTATTGTTCAAGACAACCAATAATCTATAATTCTTGGAAATGGTGGAAAATAGATTAAAAAAAAAAAGGAATGTGAGCATTAGGAGGGAGGGAGATACAAAAATATAAACTAAGCAAGTAAAAGTTATAAAAACTTCTGTTTAAAACACACATTAACATCATATAAATTATACCACATCATATAAATCAATAAAAATTGCAAATTGAAATTGATGATAAAAATGCTAATGAGATACATTTGGTACCTTGATGACAAAATAATTTCAAATCAATGCTGCTAAACATAAAATTAAAACATGTTGTAAAACGTGCTTCTACCGAAGCCCATACAGACAACTAGATATCTGTGTTTATCAGGTTGATACTAAACAATTAAAGTTAGAATGAAAAGTTGCAAAGAGACATCACTTCAGTAATCTACAATAGATTGTGTTTATTATAATCCAGACAACCAATAATCTATAATTAAAAAAAAAAGATGGAAAACTGATAAGCAAAAGAAAAAATTAATGACCGTAGGCATATGAGTGAGAGAGAGAGGAAAGAAAAAAAATGAAAAGAAATTTAAGGTGAAAGGATGTCAACAATTACATGGAAATATGGAAGATTAGGTAGAAATATTAGGAGAAATTAGGATATGAAAAACTATCATATTTTGAAATTTTGAATAAAAACTAATCCCACCAATCAAGCAAAGACATATAAGGATGGTTTTAGAAATTCATAATAAGATAATAAAAATGTTATAAATCCTAAAGACATCAAACATGCTTTTGGCTTTAATAATATAGATTTTTTGAAATTATGAATAAAAACTAATCCCGCCAATCAAGCAAAGACATTGAAGGGTAGCTTTAGAAATTCATAATAAGATGAATAAAAATATTATAAATCTTAGAGACACCAAACATGCTACTCTGGCTTTAATAATATAGAAGATATAGATAAATAGATTTCTCTCTTCTTCTTCTTTTTGGTTTCATTTTCATTTCCTTTCTCTTGACTTCATTCCTTCAAATGTCGACAACTTTTTACTTTTCTAAAATTTGCAAAACATAATGAAACCCTCCCCTTCTTAGCAAGAGTGAAAGAAGAAAACCGATATAGGAACGCAAGCGAGCAAGTCATTATGGGGTACCTAATCAATCCAACCCACTAAAAATCCTATAAGATTAGGGTTGGGTTTTTTGTATTATTTTATTGGATTTTCTTTTCATTTTGATGAGAGATCTCAGTCCCAAAAATTGTGAGTGGTGATTTGAAGAGTATTTATATTAGTGGAGAAATGAGATTTATGCCAAAATAATTATGATTATAAGGGTCATTTTAACCATAATAATGAGAATTGGTGGCCTTTGTTGCGTAGTGAGTCTTTTGACTTTAACAATACAGATAAGCATGTGACATCTAACAATGATCTAATTTCTAAGCAAATATACATGTGTTGTCAATCCATGAGTCTTCAACTTTAATTTAAAACTAAGATTCTATATTTTCTATATTGCATAAAATAATTTGACTACCACTTTTTACCTTTTAGCTACTAATTGTATTAGTAGATAAATGTAAAATTTATTGTCATGGATATCAGTACATGATTATAGCTTTACGATGGTGAAATGTCTCCTTCATGAGTTTTAAATATTCATTAGGTGAATAATTTATTTCAAATATTATTGTTTGTATTTGCATTTAGTGACAAGAAATGTGTAATTAAAACTCTCGAAAGATATTACTTTTATTTAATGATAAAAAAAAGTTTAAATCACAAACCAAACCATAGCAGACCATTTTCTTTTTCAATTCAAAAAACTTATGAACTATATGTTCAAATTTAAATGAAGAACTAAACTACACTATGACCCCCCCTAATATTGATAGGGCTGGTTCTAAGAAACCACCAGTTTTAGACCATGGACCATCATTTTTTTTTTTCAACGATAAATAAAAATATAAATTTTCTTTTTGAATAATAAATATTTTTAAAATAACAAATGAGCCCAAGAGCATTATAATCTTTAATGCATTTTATAAAAAAAAATTGTTTAGAATGTGCATTTGTTCATACACAAACACATCCACATCTAGTTGTGATGTTAACAATGTAAGACTACAAATATTCTTAAGACACATCATTAAGAAAAGATATTTTACTTTTGATAGAAGTATAAAATCCAACAAGACATATTTTTAATTATATTTATTGATAGCACATTAACTATTGTGAATATTTAATAAATTTTTGCTATTCACATAATAGTATAAACACCTGTTTATTTATGATTATTTTTTCATTTTTTTTCATGTTTTTTATCTTTATTTTTTTTGGACTTGAGTCAACCTGTTGGGTCCTACAGGTTAGGACTTTAGACTTAGCCTAGACTCAAGGTTCTAACCTAGACTTAAGGACCCTCCAATGCAAGGTGGATCAAAACTTGCCTTCACAAGCCCAGTTACAACTAGTCCAAATTGGTTTTTGGATCTAATCCAACTTGTGCGCATGTGTAGGTAAGAGTATAACTCAATGGATGAAATAAGCATCATAAAAATGGCATAATACATGAAACAATCTCTATGGCACATATTCTATTAACAATAATCTAATCATATGCTTGTAAAATATAAAAAGGATAATGTCATCAATGGTACCTGAACTTTGGAAAAATATGCAACTAGGTACTTAAACTTTGAAATTTATCAATTTAATACCTAAACTTTGAAATTGATCAATTTAGTACCTAAAAGAATTTAACAGAGATACTATTGGCATGCACAGAAAGTTCTTTTAGGTATCAGATTAATCAACTTCAAAGTTCATATACTAAATTGATCTATTTCAAAGTCTAGATATCTAATTGCATAGTTTGTTAAAATTCGGGTATCATTCGCGACATTAAGCCAATATGGAATGCACATAATTCACTTATTTATGAGGTTAAGTCCATTATGTTGGTCTTACATAGGCATTATATAGAGTGTTAATGGCTATTGCATCTAGTACTTTAAATGAGTAAATTACTCATAAGTTATTCGAGTTAGGCTAGATTCGAAGTCTATTTTAATTATGTCTAAGGGGACACTTGTAAAAGTTGATTCTCTAATTCAATTTAGCAAATTCCATTTCTAATTTCTTTCTATCTTTTTTTTTTAATTCCTCAAGCCCATAATCAAGAAACTAAGCCCAATTACCCAAAACCCAGAGCCCATATTCCATCATATTATTATGCACTTACACACGTCTAATAACTCAAGATCTAGAGAATTCTATTAGTGTGAAATAACCAAATTGCCCCTAAACCCTATAAATATTTACAAGACTCTACACTATAAATACCTTTTTAGAAAGCCCTAGCTCCTTATGTCATTTTTAGCAGCTTACAACTCTCTAAAATCCTCTAAAAACATCTATCAAAACACACCAAAAATCCTCCAACAATTCTCTAACAATCCATCTTCAAATCAAGGATCTCATGGGTGATATTTGAGACAAAATCAATGTTAAGTTGGGAATCTAGCGTTTGAAGCATCATCAAATTCTTAGGGTAGTAGTAGAGAAGATTATTAGTTTAGGATTTGCCCACCCAAGTGAGTTAATTTATTAATTTGAATTGATGGTATTATTAATCTTGAAAATCATGTAGTATACCTAAAACAAACTTAGAACTATGGTTTGATTAAATATGTGTATGTACTTGTTAGAAATTATAATATGTTGAAATTATTGTATATTATACAAATTGTGCATGTCAAAATCTATGAAGTATATGTTCAGGTTTGATTAATTATATTTTGTTGAAATTAATACATACACATGCTACTACATAAGTTGAATATGATATTTTATTATTGTATGTGTTATGAATTGATTTATGATGATGGTTTAAATGTACTAGAGAATCACAATGTATAGTAAACTAAATTTTCACTAGTTAAATAGAACTATTTGGCTTTGATTTGACCTTAAACCGATTTTCAAAAATTTCAAAATTTTTTGGTTAAATAAAATAACATGTTTAAGTTTTGGAACCGGTTTAATGACTTCCTAAACTGATCATAATGCATTTGAACTGATAGGAGAAAAAATAATGTTAAAATGTGAAAAATGGCACGTCATAGGCACAATCACGACCATGATGGCCATGGCACGGTTGTGCCTTAGGGCGTGATCTACTCAAAGATCCATTTTCCTCGACTCAAACATGGCCCTGGTTACGGGCGTGATGTTGCATGTAGGTATGGTCACAAGCATGATCTAAGCTATGAATGGTGTGGAAAACTTAAAATATATTAATAATAAATAAAATAATATATATTAAATAGTAAAATTATAAGTAATATGTCTTCTTTGCAAGCTTCTTTGTTTATTTTAGTGAAATATAATTTAATTAATTAATTTAAATAAGTAATATGTTACAGGAGTAAACATAAGTTATTAGACTAAATTATAATATTTGAGCTTATAAATTAGTAAAAGGAACTTTAATTAGAGTTTGATAAGTATATATAGATGTATGCATAGGAACCAAAAATAAAAGTATATATATGTGTGTCAGAAATTGTTGTTTTATCGAAACTGTTAGATATATATACACACACACATGTGAGCATACCAAATTTTGCATATGAGTACAAAAATTATTTTATGTGCTTATTTAGAACAAAATCATGAAATAAATATAATTATACTAAGATAAAATTCCAACTGAATATATGTATATGTATACGTTGTGTTTGATGAAATGCAATTGATAAATATTAATGTGTAAGATGCATATGAGCATGTGATAATTATATATGTTATTGAATATGTTTTGATAAATTATACATGTTATTGAGTTAATTTATAATGATATATGCTACTAGGAAATGGATAAATATGTGTATATCAAATTAATCATATGTGTTCATATATGTTTGATGTGAATTTAAATCGATAATTAGTAAATAAGATTAAATTCTGGAAATATTAACTATAATATCGAATCTAGAAATATGTGATTTGTGTTGAATTTGTATTAATTAACCTTATCTTTGATGAATGAATGAATAAGGTTAAAAATTGAGTTATATACTTAGTTCTTATATGAATAAATTTCATTGAATAGATACATGTTCATATTATAAGCTTATCATTTGATCTTATTTAGAGTATAGACATCATATCAAGTGCATAGCGACTTGTGTATTGCATGCTAAGATGACCTTGATAATTGACTATTGCTTGTGCATGGCTACTTGTGTGTGGTTGTTTTGAGACTCAATTTGAAGGGTGACAACCTTGCTAGCCAGTGCCAATATGGTATTTGGGCGCTTAGGCAGCATGAGTGGCTCGATGGGTAGCTGATAGGGAAAACGGTAGTGGATAACATGTACCTAAATCGGCGAGAAATAATATAGTATGGCTTACGTTTATGGGATCGATTGAGCTACATTATATTTTAGACTAAGATAAGTATAGATGCATAACAGTTGTGACCCTTAGACGAGGCCATTATTATAGAGGTAGGAGATATAGGTATTTAGGCTGTCTATATCAACCTTCTAAGCAGTTGCTACTACTCAAGACCCCTAGGTTCCTAGCATGTTGCCAAAGTGTGGATGCTCCACTACTGGTGTGCTACACTTTAATTTAAAGATATAAACTGTTGGTTGTTTCATTGCATTTTAAATAAGTGTGTGTATCCATCGATTTCTCTTGTGTTTGTGTTGCTATTGTACTGGGTTTTGACTCATATCTTCTTTTTTTGGTGATGATCTAGATGCTAATGATTATCTTGAGTATGGGACACATCTTAAGGAACTTATTAATGAATGGAGTGGCTAGGAATATTAAATTGTTTATGTTATTAATGAAAGTTATAGATCATCTTTTCAAACTTGTATTTCTTTCGAGGGCCTAATTATGGAGCCCATGGTTTGTACAAATCTGTTATCAAATGCTTACATTGTTAATCAAGTTTTATAGTATATTTGGTATTTGTTTCGCTGCAATATGAATTGTTTTTAAAATCTAAGTTAACGATTTCATAATCTAAAAATGTTTAGCAACGATCACGATAAATTGTAGCTTAGATTAGTCTTAGTATATAACACTTAAACGTTAAGTGTAGAAAATTGGATGTGCCTTGAGCTAATTCGGGGCATGATATCAGACATCAAATTGCAAAAATTGAAAGCATAGGCACTTGGTCTACCATTATCCCCTACATTATAGCTATAAAAGTTAAGGGTAAATGAAAAAACACAGGTAAGTTCATCAATAGTACTTAAACATTTTGGTTTGTAATAATCTGGTACCTAAAAAAAATTTGTACCAAAACGATACCTAAACTTTTTAAAGGTTTCATCAAATGTACCTCTTGATGGAATCAATCCATTTTTCCATTAAAATGCTAATATGGCAAGCGGCCTCAAATAAAAAATTAATTTCTCTATCCTAGTTGGTAGAGTAAGCTTCATTCATGGTGCCTAAAATTCCTGATTTGTAACAATTTAGTACCTAAAAAAAAAATACCTTTGGTCGGAATCTGGCCATTTGCCAAGCGATTCGCTGACGTAGGACCCAAACTTAATTAAAAAAAAAAAAGATATCTCTCTATCCTAGTTAGCATTTTTTTATTTTTTATTTTTATTTTTCTACTTTCTATAACGTGGAATCAAAACATTATTTTTTTAAATTATAAAATCCATTCGATTTAGATGAGTTTAGTTATTATGGTTAATTTCTTCTTTTATTTTCTTTAATCGCAATCTAAAAACTAAAAGGAGAAGCAGGAAAAGGAGGATGGCAATGGGGAGAGAGAAAGGAGACTGAGTAAAAAAATTAGGAAAAAAAAACATGACACCTAGAATAAAGAGATATCTTTTTTTTTTTTTCTTCAAATCAAGTTTGGGTTCCACGTTAGTGAATCACCTGAGAAATGGCCAAATTCGGGTTAAAGATACCGTGCGTGAAACTTTTAAAAAGTTCGGATACCGTTATGATATAATTTTTTTTAGGTACTAAACTATTACAAATCAGAAAATTTAGATACCGTAAACGAAACTTACTATGCCAATTAGAATAGAGAAAATAATTTTTTATTATTGGTCTACTTACCATGTTAGCATTTTAACAAAAAAATGGATGGGTTCCATCCAAAGGTATCTTCAATGAAACTTTTAAAAAGTTCACGTACCGTCTTAGTACAAAATTATTTTTAGGTACTAAATTGTTATAAACCAAAAAATACAGGTACCGTTAATGAAACTTACTTGAAAAAACACTCCTTAAACTTTAGGAATGACGTGGATTAACCCATTAAACTTTAAATATGTGGTTTTTGACTCAGTAAACTATAACTAATTTGCAATTAATGACATTTTGTACTTTTCTATAAAAAAAAGTACAAAAATTATACTGTCTCGGGTATACTTTTTGTACGAAGATTGTACGCAATTGTATGAGGAAAGGATAAAAAAAAGGATGGGATGTCCTTAATTGCAAATTGTTTGTAGCTTAAGGAGTCAAAAACCCCACTTTTAAAGTTTAAAGAGGTCAATCCACAACATTCATAAAGTTTAGGGGGTATTTTTGCATTTTCCCTTAAAAGTTAATTAAGTAGTAAAGTGCATTCAATCAATTTCACATAACTTTCTATGAACTTAGAAGAATAAATAGTTAGATTTTACACACTATGATGAGTGGATCCCATCATCTCACATTTTTCCAAAATTGCACATTTAAATCCTAAATGAGCATTAATTAAACATATTTTAATTTATATGAAAAATATCAATAAACTATTTCTTTCATTATTATATTACTCTAATAGTCATGAAATGTTATATTTATCAATTAGTTTCTTTAAAAATTATTTATCACATCTCATTTATATATAAAATTGTCAATTTTATGAAAATAAATTTAATAATTATCTAACCTATAGTTTTTTGAAATCTGACTTTATAGCAATTGACTACATCTATGTAGGATTACAAAAATTAAATTACATATTATATCATTCACATTTTTTTAAAATGTATTTTTTTCCCTACAAGATAGTAACTTTAATTAAAGACCCTATATAACAATTAACGATTCATCAAATTACATTCTAAAACCGCCACTTGAAAATAAATGCAAAATATTGTCATGATATAAAAATCTTAAATTTTCTAAATTGGTTCGATAATTTTAGAAAATGGGATGTTTGCAAACATAAATTTGATGAAGTCAACCATGGATCTCTAGTCACCATTAGATATTAAGAATGTGGTGAGATCTCTCTCTTTAATTTTCTAATTATTTTATTATTTTTTGTGGAGGTTCCTTTTCAAAATTTCAACTTCATAATACTAGCTACATATGATGCCCTCTATCTCTAAAGGGCAATGGATTAACCTAATTCTTGAATTTTTTTAAAATTAATTTTTTTATTTTATTGGATATTTTGTGTTATGTGCCACACTTATAGAAGTCCTTTTCCTTCGTTTGTTACCAAGTCTCAAGCTCTCTAATTGCTTGTGATTATTTTTCATGCATGCATGAACTTAGTAAAACCATCAAGTTTAAAACATTCTCTAAAACCATGCAGCATTAATTATGGTTTAGCTTTCTTATGCTTTTTTAGTTTTATGAAGCATAGGTTTGATGTTAATCCATTGGTTTTGTTAAATTATTTAAATGGTTTGTTTTGAACCTATGCACTTCATATAGGTCTATTTGTTTCATTATATTTTGGTCATACATCATATTTTTGTTATGTTCAAATAAATGTTTGTCAAAAAGTAAATACAGATAAAAAACTAACAGTTTTACTCGTAAACAAACTAAACAGATATGATACTGATAAGTTTTAGATATAAATCAAATATAGATATAATGCAGACAAAAATATGATAATCTAAACAGACCCTAACTATGATGTTACACTTGCATATCAAAACTTAATGTATGGGCTTGGACTAATTTAAACTTGTTCAACTTATTTCAACTCTAATTTATGGGTTGTACAATTCTTTTATCCCATATCTATCATTTTGAAAACTTTAGAGCTCAAATTTTGAATTTGCAACTATAGCAATCCACTAAACCTCATAACTATGTTTCTTTTACAATTTTTTTTATCTTGAAAAATGTCATGCCTATGAATTTTTTATAAATAAAGGCCATGTGTCACTTCGTCTAATAATTCTAACCTTGTCGAAAAGTAAAGAAGATCATTCCCAACCATCATAACTATTATTTTCAGGAACACTAAGGTATCACAACTAAGCTTATATGCTAGGTACGATAACCATCACTGACAAAACTTTGGTTTTGAATGTTTTCTTATGGAGTTTTGCTAGATGTGAATGGTGATTGAAATTCATTTACTCATAATGGTTGTTTGCATTTTATACACAAATATATCAAGTGTTTGTTCTTGTTTAAGTTTTTGTACTAGATGATATTACAAAAGTGAAGTGTCATGACTTATCATCTAATTTTTTTGTGGAAGTTCATGAATAGGTTGTAATTGTGTTTCAAATCCCTAAAGTTGAGTGATTGAATTTCTTCTCATGCTTTGTCAATAAGGGGATGTGGTGTTTATGAATATACTCTTATTGTCTTATGTGAGTTGTGACAAATGAGTTATAATGCATAGAAAATTGATAAATTGTGGTTTTAAGCGATTCTGATGATAATTGATTTGCATTAGTGCTTATATGATGTAAGCATGTGAACTTGACAGCCTTGCCGGTTTTGTTTAATTATTGTTGAAATTAAGTTTGAATTTGAAGTTTGTATGCTTATGGAATGTGCTGATGTTTTGTGAAGGTTCATGGTGTGATTTGTGATATGGATAGTACTTGAGGGTGCCTAGGGCTTAGGCAATGAGTGTTTAAGTGGTGCTTGTGATTGTGAAAGCACTTTAAAAGGTGCACGTGAAAGTGTTTGTGTAGTATGTATGGGGAAAAATACTTGTTTCTTTCATAGGTGAAATACTTTCACATTTGTATGTACGTTTTGAAGCATTTATACCACCTCAGTATGTACTTTTTAAAGGTACACATACACATCTAATAAATCTTTCCACGATTCATTCTTTATCTCTTTCTTCCGTTTCTCCTCAGCTAACCAATTGGTATTGTTTAGTGATATTATTAATTTATGAGTTTCAATAATTGTTAGTTGAAGCAATCTTGAGTTAATCATATCGAATGGTACCAAATACAATATAGGCTAGATTGACCAAAATATATCTTACAATCATTACAATAGAATGATCCACACATTTATGATTTAATTTGGAATCTTTTAATAATTAATCTAAAATAATGAAAAAGAAGATAGCACGGCCTTTAAGTTTAACAAAAGGGTATTTTTAATCCAACTCAATTTATAATCAAGTTATACATGTCAATTAAGCAGGTATATGAGATGCTTACATATATTAAGCATATGTTAATTTAAACATGCCGTGTGAGAACTGTCCGATCTATTACGAAATAGAGAAATTGAGTTCCACACAGAGATGGCACCAGCGAGAGGAAATAGACCAAAATCTGAGGCATCATATTGGATGGAACTGTTGGGGATGGTGAAGATAAGGGAATATAAAATTCAGAATTCTCATATAGACAAAAGTGATGTCGTTCCATACTCAAATTTGTCATAACATGATTAATTCATATGTTAGAACATTTTCCATATCCACTCAAAGCTTTGGAACATGATTAAGGGAGCTAATTATAACTCTTATTGTATACAATAGCTTATGTAATCATTTCTAAACTATGATCTTAATCCAAAATACTCATTTCTTAAGTGAAGGAGATTCCTTGAAATTAGTAACTTATGGTACCCTTTAAATACTGTCATTTATTAACATATATGTTAACACTTGCTATCATTGATAATCATGTTTATTTTATTTTTTATTTATTTATTTTTTTTGCAAAATACAACAGGAGAAAGAAATTCAAACTTGAGACTTATTACATGAGAGTCTATGGGAGATGCCACTATACCACAAGGCCAATGACGATATCATGTTAAGAATAAATTCTATGATCTCATCCATTCTCTTATATATTGGCCTGCTAAGTAGATTTATACCTAACAAATTCAATACTTAATATATTAATTATTATAATTATTTTAATAATCATTTAATCAATTAAAGGAGCCATTGGCAAGACCTTAAATGACAACTGTAATGTCTTTTTTTAGTTTTGCATAGGTTGGTGATCAAAACATGAGCGGACCATCATCTTAATAATCATGTTAATCATTTAGTCTAACAATATGTTGGAATGAAGCTTTCAAGAGATGGTTTGAAAATTCAAGAGTTCTAAAAATGAGACCAATAAGGGAAAAAAAAACTCGGAAAGAGAAATAGATATTCTAGATTTTAGTAGAATTTTGCAAGAGTAAAAGTTAAGGGTTTCCATCATAAAAAGGTACCATGTTCCCAAAGCACAAAAAGTCTTAAGACTCTTTCTTTTGAGATGTTTTAGAGTATGTACATAAGATGACACAAGGGTCGAATATCCTAAGCCAAAAGTTTTCAGACTCTTCATCAAAGTTTTGGGCTCTTTTCTGAGTTACAAGTTTTTTCTTCTAATTTAGGCATTTTTTAATCTCTTATTCTTTTATATGAGGTTTCATCCTTAATAACTTATACATATATTAAGAAGGGATTTCATATACTAGACGATTAAATTGAGCTTTTCGGTATTGAACACATTGTCTTGTAAGTTTTCTTGTTGAAACCTTAATCTCATCAAATCTTTTGATTTCTGTAATTGCCCTTTCTTGATAATTGTAACATCGTAATCAAATTTCAATCATATTGGTAATATTAGTCTTATAATATTAAAATTAGTTTGTTCATTAAATTGATGGATAATATCAAAATCTATTCATTCTTTTGCATTTACCCTAAAATATAAGAGACAAAAATTTTAAGTTTTGTTTAGTCCTGTTGAGAGATTTTTGTCATATCTCAAATATATTTTATAAATAAGTATGGTACAATGACCATTGTCTAATCCATAATCATGAAAAATTATGCAACAAACTCTACTATAAGTTTTTTCTTACTAAAAGCATATACAAATTCATAATACGATAGAATTATGAATTTAGATGTACAATTCTACAAAGTTATGATTTTATCAATTTTATAAAATTCTTTATCATTCTACTGGTTTATACATTTTAGTGATTAAATTGCGAATTTCACATCTCTCGTTCTTGTTCCTTTTTTTTTTTTTTTTTGGCCGTATCTCTCGTTCTTGTTTGATCCAAAATTTTCTCACCCAATAAAATAAATAAGTAAATGAAGAAATTATAAAGTACGCTAAGCACGGCTGCCAAATAGAAAAGGCAATAGATATTTTGAAAAAGAAGCAGAACCAAAATGATGAAACCGGGAGTACCTTAGTACTTCCTTTACTTTCACACACTCCTTCGTTATTAAGCAATACCAAATAAGGTTAAAAATATGTGATTTATGTTAAATTTGTATTAATTAAACCAAGTAAGTATATATTAAATTCTAGAAATTTTTTACAACCAACTTGAACTTGCTAACCAACCCAATATCTTATCTTCGATGGATGAATGAATAAAGTTAAAAATTGAGTTATATACTTAGTTCTTATATGAATAAATTTTATTGAATAGATACATGTTTGTATTATAAGCCTACCGTTTGATCTTATTCAAAGTACAAACATCATATCAGGTGCATAATGACTTGTGTGTTGTGTGCTAGGATAGACATCCTGAATGAATTAATAATTAAAAATGGTCATAATAATTAATTGTTGCTTGTGCGTAGTTATTTTGAGACTCGTTCGAGGAGTGAAAACCTTACTAGGTAATGCTAGAATGGTAGTTAGGCGCTTAGGCTATCATGGATAGCCGTGGATAGCTGATAGAGGAAATAGTAGCATAATAACATCTACATAAATCGATGAGAAATAATATAGTATGACTCGTTTATAAATCAATTGAGCTGCATTATATAGACTGAAATAAGTAGAGATATGTAATAGCTGTGACTCCTAGATGAGGCTATTATTGTAGAGATAGGAGATATAGGATTCAGACTGCCTATATCAATCCCTAAGCAATTACTGCTACTCGAGACTTCCAAGTTCTCAGCATTTGCTGGAGTGTGGGTGCTCCATATTGTTGTGCTACTTTAATTTAAAGATATAAAATGTTGTTGTTTCCTTGCATTTAAAACTTGCGTGTGTGCCCATCAATTTCTTCTATGCTTGTGTTGCTGTCATACTAGGTTTTGGCTTATTTCTTTCTTTTTTGTTGATGATCTGGATGCTTGTGATTATCTCGAGGATTGGACAACTCTAAAGGAACTTATTAACAAGTGGAGTGACTAAAATGTTGAACTGTTTGTGTTGTTAATGAAAGCTATTGATCATCTTTTCAAAGTTGTATTTCTTTTAAGAGCCTAATTGTGAAGCCCATGGTTTGTACAAATCTTTTATCAAACACTTACATTGTTAATCAGTGTTTATAGTATTTTTAGTATTTATTCCACTGCAATATGAATTGTTTTCAGAATCTAATTTAACGATTTCATAATCTAAAAATGATTAGCATGATCACATAAACCGTAGTTTATATTAGTCTTAGCGTATAACGCTTAAAGTTATGTGTGGCAAATTAATGTGCCTTGACCCAATTCAGGCATGACATGAGACATCAAATTTGCAAAAATTAAAAGTATGGATACTTGATCTATCATTATCCCTTACATTATAGCTATTTAAAAGTTAAGGTTAAATGCAAAAAACATGGATAAGTTTCATCGATGGTAAATGAACTTTTTAGTTCGTAACAATTTGGTATCTAAAAAAAATTTTGTATCAAGACAATACCTAAATTTTTAAAGGTTCCACCAAAGATGCCTCTCGACGGAATATGTCTATTTTTCCATTAAAACGTTGCATAGCAATGGACTCAAATAAAAAATTTTTCTCTATCTTAGTTGGCAAAATAAGTTTTATTCACAGTACCTGAACTTTCTAGTTTTCAATTTGGTACCTAAAAAATAAATTGTACCATGATAGTACCTAAACTTTTAAAAAGTTTCACACACGTACCTTTAGGCTGAATTCAACCATTTCTCATGCAATTCGTGGATGTGAACCCAAACTTGATTATTTATTTATATATATTTCTATCGTAGTTAGCATTTTTTAACTATATTTTTTACTCTCTGACGTGAAATCGAAACTTCATTTTTTCAATTATTGAACTGTCCAATTTGGATGAGTTTGGTTATTAGGGTTAATTTCTTCTTTTATATTCTTTAACATTGTAATGTTATCTAATAATTGCAATCTAAAAACTAAAAGAAAAAATAATAGAAGAAGAAGAAAAAGGAGGATGGCGGGTGAGAGAGAAAGGACAGTCAGCAAAAAAATTAGAAAAAAAAAAAGCATGCTATATAGAATAAAGAGATATCTTTTTTTTTTTTAATCAAGTTCGGTTCCATGTAATGAATCACTTGAGAAATGCCAGATTCCGGCTAAAGACACGTGCATGAAACTTTTTAAAAGTTCGGTATCATGTTGTACAAAATTTTTTTTTAACATCTAAACAATTACAAACTAGAAAATTTAGGTACCGAATGAAACTTACTTTGCCAACTAGGATAGATAAAATTATTTTTTACTCAAGTCAGCTTGACACGTCAGTGTTTTAATGGAAAATGGATGGATTCCATCTAGTGATATCTTTGGTGAAATTTTTAGAAAGTTCAGTTATCGTCTTAGTAAATTTTTTTTTTAAATACCAAACTGTTACAAACCAAAAAATTCAAATACTATTGATGAAACTCACCAACAAAAACACTCTAAACTTTAAGGGTGGCATAATTGACCCATGAACTTTGAATGTGTGGCTTTTGACCTCCTGAGCTATAAACAAGTTGTAATTAAGGACATTTTGTACTTTTTTATAAAAAAAAAAGTACAAAAATTATGTTGTTTTAGGTGTACTTTTTGTACGGGGATTTGTATGGAATTGTACAAAAAAAAAAGACCAAAAAAATGATGGGATGTCCTTAATTGTAAATTGTTTGTAGTTGAGGAAGTCAAAAACCACACTTTCAAAGTTTAAGGAGGTCAATCTGTATCACTCCTAAAGTTTATGGGTGTTTTGCATTTTCCCCTAAGAGTTAATTAAGTAATAAATTATAAAAATATTAAACCAATTTCAAAAAACTTTCTATGAATTTAGAAGAATAAATATTTCAATTTTACAAGCTATGATGAGTGGATCCCATCATCATACATTTTTTTAAAAGTGCACATTTAAATCCTAAATGAGCATTAGTTACACATATTTTACTTTATATGAAAAATATCAATCAATTATTTCTTTCAACATTTTCTAGCTCTAATAATCATGAAATGCTGTATCATCGATTATTTCTTTAAAAATTATGTATCTCATTCAAATATAAAAAAATTTTCAATTTTATGAAAATAAATTTGATAACTATCTAACTTATAGTTTTTTGAAATCTGACTTTTTAGCAATTGACTACATCTATGTAGGATTGCAAAAATTAAATTAGAAATTATGTTATTCGCATTTTTTTAAAATGTATTTCTTCTTTTTTTTCCCCACAAGATAGTAACTTTAATTAAAGACCTTATATAACAATTAACATTCATCAAATTAAATAATAAGACTACCACTTGAAAATAGATGCAAAATATTGTCATAATATAAAAATCTAGAATTTTCTAAATTGGTTCAATAATTTTAGAAATTGGGATATTTACGAACATAAATTTGATGGAGTCAACCATGAATCTTTAGTCACCATTAGATATTAAGAATATGATGAGATCACTCTCTTTAATTTTTCAATTTTTAAATTTTTTTTTGGAGGTTCCCTTTAAAATTTCAACTTCATAATACTAGCTACATATGAGGCCTTCTACCTCCAAAGGGCAATGGGTTGACCTAATACTTGAATATTTTTAAAATTCTAATTTTTTAAATTAGTTTTTGATATTTTACTGGATATTTTGTGTTATGTGCGACACTTATAGAAGTTCTCTTCCTCTATTTGTTACCAAGTCTCTCAAGCTCTTTAAGTGCTTGTGATTCTTTTTCATGCATGCATGAACTTAGTAAAACCATCAAGTTCAAAACATGCTCTAAAACCATGCATCGTTAATTATGGTCCTTTTTGTGTGCCCATACATTATCGATTGGTTTTGTTAAATTATCAAAATGGTTGAGTTTTGAGCCTATGCACTTCATTTAGGCTAAGGTCCGTTTGTTTAATTATATTTTGGTCATTCTGACATTGTATTTTTGTTTTTACAAATTGATATTTGTCAAAAAGTAGATACATATGAAATACTAATAGTTTTACTCATAAATAGATACAGATAAAAATCTAACAATCTAAACAGCTTTTAACTATGATAATACATTGTATATCATGACTTAATGTATGGGCTTAGACTTTAAACTCATTCAACTTATTTCAACTCTAATTTGTGGGTCGCACACAATTCTTTTAGCCCACATCTATCATTTTGAAAAATTTAGAGCTCAAATTTTGAATTTCCAACTATAACAATCCACTAAACCTCATAATTATGTTTCTCTTTTTTTTATCTTGGAAAATGTCATGCCTATGAATTTTTCATAAATAAATGTATGTACCACTTCAACTAATAATTCTAATATTGTCAAAAAGTTTGAGCAAAAACAAAATCATTCCCAATCATCATAACTATTATTTTCAAGAAAACTAAACCATCACAACTAAGCTCATATACTATGTACAGTAACTAGAGCAAGGAATATGGGTCATGGCCCACAGGCTTGCTTGTTTTAAAAAATAGCTACGATCAAATTTTTTTGGCTTGTTTAAAAGCGGGCTAAATTAGCCCTGCTAATTTAATTCGCAGGCCAAAGTGGCTAACCCATGATGGGTCGGGTCAGCCCACGAGCTGAACCATTAGAAAAAAACACACAATTTTTAAGCACTTGCAGACACTACACGACCATTATTAAATAATAATATATTAATAGAAAAACTCAGAAGGCATAATAGGAGACAAACAAATACACCACGACGCAATTCAACTCAACCCAATTCAAGAGATAGACAAACCCTCATCACAGAAGCCCATGCCCCATCAGCAAACTTATTAAACCCTCGCATGGGCCTATTTAGTATTTTACAATCAATTCACCAACTACTACGACTTTTTAGTCCTTACGTGCACTAAACTCAATTGCTTTTGCTCACCACTTGGCTAAAAACAAAACCTCAGCGAATCGACTGCCAATAAAGAGGAAATCACAAATGAAGTATCTCGTCCATGATTACGGAACACTCAAAAAAAAAAACTCTAATATATAAAATGACAAAATAAGTCTATGTTACAATTATAGAAATGATAGAATATAAAGCTTCCCCGATGCTGCTTGAATTGAGGGTATTCTTTTGTGTTCAAGGGTTCAGTTCAATAAATAGTTTTTTAAATATATATTAGACCGCATATATAATTAGTCTAACTGCAACACAAACATCAATTTTTGCTTATACTTATGTTGATCCAGGCTCCAGCTTTTTAAAATCCAATCAAAAGTTTTATATTATGCAGGAAGCTAAGTGTTTCAAGACATGATAAAATAGTGATTAATAAATATATTAAATATACTTTGCACCACAAGCATTAGAACATTTTTTAAGTATATATTTATTAATTTAAACGTAATATGATATTGATATCTAATAAATCATTTTAAAAAAACTTGTTTTATACATAATTAAATAATAACAAAATTAATCTTTATTACATTTAAAACGCTAAAATATATAAATATTCTAATTTTCACATAAACTAACATAAAAAAAAACTAAAAAAAAAAAAAAAATCATTATGGCCTATGGGCAAGCTCGTGAGCTAAAGTAAACTAGGTTCGAGCCTAGAAATTATGGTCCAATCCATTTAACCCGCGGGTCGAGGCAGCTCGACCCAGTCCGCTAGGCCCGTTTGCCCACTTCTTACAATAACATCACTGACAAAATTTTGGTTTGAATGTTTTGTTATGGAGTTTTGCTAGAGTTGAATGATAAACGTCATTCATTATACCCATAATGGTTATTTGCATTTTATACACAAATATATCAAGTGTTTTTTGTGGAAGTTCATCAATAAGTTGTAATTGTGTTTCGGATCCCCAAAGTTGAGTTATTGAATTTCTTCTCATGCTTTGTCAATAAAGGGATGCGGTGTTTATGAATATACTCTTATTGTCTTATGTGAGTCGTGACAAATGAGTTATGATGCATAGAAAATTGATAAATTGTGGTTTAAGTGATTTTGATGATTGATTTGTCTTAGTGCTTATATGATGTAAGCATGTGGACTCGACATTCTTGCAAGTGCTATTTGATTGTCGTTGAAATTGAGTTTGAATTTGAAGTTTGTATGCTTATGGAATGTATTGATGTTCTTGTGAATGCTTATGGTGTGATTTGTGATATGATAGTACTTGAGGATGCCAAGGACTTGGGCAATGAATGCTTAAGTGATGCTTTTGATTGTGAAAGCAATTTAAAAAGTGCACATGAAAGTGTTTGCATAGTATGTATGGGAAAAATACTTGATTCTTTCATAGGTGAAATACTTACACATTTGTATGTATGTTTTGAAGCATTTATACCACCTCAGTATGTACTTTTTAAAGGTACACATACACATCTGATAAATCTTTCCACATTTCATTCTTTATCTCTTTCTTCCGTTTCTCCTCAACTAACCAATTGGTATTGTTTAGTGATACTGATATTATTAATTTATGAGTTTCAATAATTGTTAGTTGAAATAATCTTGAGTTGATCATATTATCGTATGGTATCAAATGCAATATTGGCAATATTGACCAAAATATACCTTACAATCATTACAATATAATGATCCAGAACTTTATGATTTAATTTGGATTAATATAATATTTTAATTAATTAATCTAAATAATGAAAAAGAAGCTAGCATAGCCTTTGAGTTTAATAAAAAGGTATTTTAGTCCAACTCAATTTATAATCAAGTATATGTCAATTAATCACGTATATGAGATACTTACATATGATAAGCATATGTTAATTTAAACATGGGTGTAAGAATTGTCCGATCTATTCCTAAATAAAGAAATTGAGTTCCACACAGAGATGGCACCAGCGAAGGAGGTACCCGCCCAGTATCTAAGGCATCATATTGGGGGAACTATTGAAATTGGTGAAGACAGAGGAATATAAAATTCATAATTGATATATACCCCATGTCTAAGGCATCATATTAGATGGAACTATTGAAGTCGATGAAGATAAAGGAATATAAAATTCATAATTCTCATATAAACAAAAGTGATGTTCTTCCATACTCAAATTTCTCATAATATGATTAATTCATATGTTAGAACATTTTCCATATCCACTCAAAGCAATGGAACATGATTAAGGGAAAGCTAATTATAACTCTATTGTATACAATAGCTTATGTAATCATTCTAAATTGTGATCTTAATGAAATCCAGAATACTCATTCCTTAAGTGAAGGTATTCCTTGAAATTAGTAACTTATGGTACCCTTTAATTACTGTCATTGATTAACATATATATTAACACTTGGTATCAATGATAATAATGTTTATTTATTTTATTTTTCAAATACAATAGGAGATGGGGATTTGAATCAGAGATCTCAAATAAGAGTCCAAAGAAGATGTTACTGCACCACAAGGCCATTGGCGATAATTATGTTAAGATATAACAAAATTCTATGATCTCATCCATTTTCTTGTACATTGGCCTACTAAGTAGATTTATACCTAACCAATTCGATACTTAATATATTAATTATAATTTATTTTAATAATCATATAATTAATTGAAGGTTCATTGACAATAATAATCATATAATTAATTGAAGGGTCATTGACAGGACCAGAAAACCTAAAATATATTGCAAGTTATATGACTTCTGTTATGTTATCTTGTTTTAGTTTTGCATAGGTTTGTGATCAAAACATAAGCTGACCATTGTCTTAATAATCATGTTTACCATTTAGCCTAACAATAGAATAGAAATTTGGAATGAAGCTTTCAAGAGATGGTTTCGAAACTCAAGAGTTGCTGCAAATGAAATTAAAAAGGGGAACAAAAAATCCTCGGAAAGAGAAATAGATATTCTAGATTTTGGTAGAATTTTGCAAGAGTAAAAATTCAGGAGTTTCCATAAAAAAAATCTAGAGTTTCCATCGTGAAAGCAGCAAAAAGTCTAGGTTCCTTCTTTGGAAAAGTTTTAGAGCATTTACATATGACAATACAAGGGTCGAATATTCTAAGCCCAAAGTTTCAGACTCTTCACTAAGTTTTGGGCTCTTTCTTGAGTCACAAGTTTTTCTTCTAATTTGGACAAAATTTTTTATCTCTTATGGTACATTTAATTCACTATAATAAATAACACTAAAAAAGAATAGCAATTCTTTATTTTATAGTTGGAGAAATTTTCAGAACAATTTTTTTTTTTTTGTGAGGAATAACCATTACTCAATAAATAAAATGATTGAGGATTGAGGAATGGCTATTTCTTATCTATTCCCATCATATAGAATAAATATTCTTTTAATAGAATTTTTTTTGTGCAAAACAAAGGAATAGATATTCCACATAAATAAAACTGGAATATTAGTTCCATCCCATTCAACCAACCATGGTATTATTCTTTTATATGAGGGTTTCATCCTTACTTATACATATATTAAGAAGGGATTTCATATATTAGGCGATTAAATTGAGTTTTTAGGTATTGAACACATTGTTCTTGAAAGTTTTCTTGTTGAAACCTTAATCTCATCAAATCTTTGATTTCTGGTGATTTCCCTTTCTTGGTTATTATATCATCGTAATCAAATTTTCAATCATATTTGTAATATCAATCTTATAATAAATTAATTCAATTTTTCATTAAATTGGTGGATATTATCCAAATCTATTCCTTCTTTTGCATATACCCTCAAAAAGGTAAAAACTAGAAAACACCATTTCTTTTATAATTCAGTACGTGACGTCAAAGGGAGCTTATTCATATTATGGAAACGACTACTCCACAATAGATACGATCCATTTGGTAACCTAGCCATTAATCATAAAGCATCTCCACGGAATTGATCGGACCTAATAATCAATCATGCTTTTAAAGGTAACATCTTGCCCATGGGCTTGTTCTCTCTCTCTCTCTCTTGTTTGTTATTGTGGTCTATCATGTGGTTAACTACACGACTCTATAAGTTTGTAATTTTATGGTAACATTTGATTGTAAAAACTGAACAGAATAAAAAAAAAAAATTGGATAGCACAATACAAAAAAATCTGACTGTAAAATTCTTTTATATCATATTTGATATGCATGATACTGGACCACTTATCTAGTTCAAATATTTATGTACCATAAAATATAAGGAACAATCCCATTAAAAGATTTTTGTCAAGAGATAAATACATTTTATAAATTAAGTATGGTACAATGATGAGTAGGTTCTACTCCGTGGAAAAGCTCTTTAATGGAACTTTAGCTTACTGTCGTGACCAAAAACCATCGATTTCGCTTGGTGGGCCAAAATGCACAACTTATCAATTATTCGATAAACTATTGGGAGCTCATGTAGCCCATGCTATTTGTCTAATCGAGGACTATGAATTCATGATATGGTAAACTAATGAATTTAGATATATAATTTTATAAATTTTATAAAAATTTGTATAATTCTACCGATTTATACATTTTAGTGATTATATTGTGAATTTGACTATCTATCTTACGATCTTGTTTGATTAAAAATTTTCAGCTATAAATAAAATAAATAAATTGTAAAGTACTTAGGGCCCGGATAGCATTTATTAACGATTTTGCTGCCAAATAGAAAAGGCAATAATATTTTTAAAAAGAAGCAGAAGCAAACTTGATGAAACGAGAACTTTGCGTTTACGCAGGCTTGTCAACGAGCTAAGGAGTGGGATGTTTGTTATTAAGCAATAAATTACGCGCACCAACACACGTACACAGTACACTTCGAACAGTCCACACGATGGACTTGGAGCTCCACTCGGCCTCTCCTTGCTTTGAAAAATGGTTCCGGTGTGCCAACTTCTCAGAAAAGACAAACATGCCCACTAAGCTATAATTTTAGGTTCATTGTTTTAATGAAAATATTTTTAAGAAAATATTTTTTTATTTTTATATTTATTTAAGGAAAAATGGTACAATTAATGGAAAATGTCTTTTTCCCTTATTTTTGAAAATATAAACTCATTAATAGTTTATTTTTAAGAAAACAATTTATGAGATATAAAAAGAGAAGTCATTTTTCCATCGATTACATGCTCATCCACCAATTATTTACTATCTATTAATATTTTTTTTATATTTTTCCTTTACATAGATTTATTTTTTAACATAATATAAATATTTTTGTATATTTAAATATATAAGTTATATTGAATTTATACAAATAAAGAAAAGCTATTTTCATTATATTATTCAAATAATTAAAATAAGCTACTTTCAAGAAAAGCTTTCCAAGGAAAAATATCTTCATTAACAGATATTTTTCCTCAAAACAAATGGAGCCTTACCTTTTCTTCCATTTATTTGTAACTATACTCCAATTATAACTTCTACATTGATTTTTATTTATTTCCACTATCATTCCAACTATAACTTTTATATGAAGTTTTATTATTTATTAAAATATTTTAAAGAAAAAAAGTATATTTCTAATCCTTAATGTTTGACCATATTTTTATTTGAGTCCTAAATATTTTATTAATTATGATGGAATAAGACAAACAATGGAAAAAACAAAAACAGAAAAAATAAAGAACACATAAGATTTACGTGAAAACTCAAATAAGGAAAAACCACGGGTAGAGGAGAAAGAAATTCGCTAGTGTTGAAGAATGAATTACAAGAGGATGTATACAAGTGATCCCAAATCTCACAAAACTCATAAACCCCAAGGAATAACAAAGTAACACATATTTCGCGTGGAAGCCAACTCAAGAGTCGAAATCTAAAAAGTCATGCGTTTTATCTGTACGCCAGCCAAAGGCGACAGCTTAAAAGTCCAATGCCAGCAGTGTACCCAATGAACATTGGTGACGTAAATGCGGTATTGACAATTCACAGAATGCAGATCTTTAATGATATATTCAAAGTTGGTAGTGAACAGGAATTTAGGTTAGCGAAGTTGAGCCAGCTTTAAACAGCCATAGAAGTGAAATTCTTAAAGCCAACTTAAAGGCTGGCAGTCATGTAACGTAGGCCGCCCATAAACCCTTAGATTTTATGTTAAATTTATGCTTAAACCTAGAATCAAAAGTCAATTAAAAACCCTAAAAGTCAACAAAATCAATAACAAACCCTAGTTTTTAGATCCAACAATCCCGCGCTGTTAACCCTAAAACAATAAAATTGAGATAATCATAGATTATAGTTCGTATCAATATAGTAAAGCCTAAAAAGATCATATTTATCATATTTTAGTTCGTTTTGGTCCTGAACGGGATCGGTTTTCAAAACCAAGGTCCGAACACACAAAACGGTGAAAATATTCTGATGACACCGTTAGAATCGCAATAATATAACGATTTCAAAATATCAATTTTATAATTTTTTTGTATTTAAAAATATCAGATGTCGCACTTTTACGTGTATTTTCTTTACTACCGATATTAATTTGTCTTGTCTACTATTCATGTTGCTATTCTATACTATTCATTACTATTCATTTATCTCTACTTTTTCTTACTATCTTTTCATACAACCTATACACCTATTTCTTACAATTTTCATTTACAATATTGCTTTCATCTTTCATACGCACATCTTAATTACTTTTCATTACAAAAATACAAAACAAACCTCTCTCTCCCCCCCATATATCAAAATCGATGCCACACACACACACATACATCTATTTTTTTCTTTTTCATTTCATTTAATTGCATCTAATTCCCCTCTACAAATCTCTATAAATACCCCATCTCTCCATTTCTTTCACACGCTTCACTTTACATGACAAGACTTTTCCAAATTATCTCCACAAAACTCTTTTTATAAAAATTTCACTCTAACAACTTCCTTCCCAACTTCCTCTTCTTCCTATCCCATTACTATCTCCATACAACCACCAACAAATTTCTTCTTCATCCATCACCACCTAAACCCTAGGTAAAAATTCCTAATATTTCTTCTCCATGTCATGCAATATTACATGATCATGGTGTGTGTTTCCTAAAACCATAGTGTTGAAGAAGCAATAATATGTTCATGTTTTATTCTTGTTCATGCTTAAATATTCTCTTTACTATTGCTATATTATTGTTATTACATTGTCATATATTGTTGCTCTAATCTAACTCCATATATATGTATTATGTATGTCTACATCTATATTTCCTAGAGTCTAAATGCTCACTAACCTAACATCTTATTATTATTGCTCTTGATGTTATGCTTTTTCTTTTTCTTTCTTTTCTTTTCTTTTCTTTTATTTTTGGAACTAGTCTATCCTTAGTTCCGAAAAGCCTTAAGACACTAAGGCTCCCAATACGTGACCTTGTTGTTATGCTTATTTGCTTATTATATCTCTTTTGATCTTATTATGTGTTATTCCTATATTTTTCATGTCTACATAATCATATCCATGCATGATTAAAATGTTGTTGTCTTAATAAAAATAAAAAAGAGTTCTTTCTTTAATATAAAAAAAAGACTAAACTCTCTTTAAAATGAATTTTGTCATTTAGCAAATATTTTTCCATCAAGACTCAAAAAATTGTTCTTAACAAGTTTGTTTTTCAAAAAAAATTATACAAGCTCATTATGAAATTTCAAAGTATCAATAAGGAGAATTTCTTCAAGGAAAATTATACAAGCTCATTATAATATCTTAAAGGTGACCATATAATTATAATATCTTGAATCGCCCATGATAATTTGTATGTTGTATTGCCATGTTGAATTGTGTGAAATCGTATGGTCACCTTTAAGATATTATAATTATATGCTAAACCCTTAATTAAATCGATTGATGTCCTTCACGTGGTAAGTCTCATTGCATTCACTATTATATATTTGGTGGGACAAGTGCATAATAGTGGAAGTTGGCATAACCAATATATCTGTATTTAGCGAGTAGTAGCTGGTATGATCTACAAAAGTAGCAAGTAGTAGCTGGTAAGAACTATAAATTTTTATTGCAAAAAAATTGGCCGTAATTGGCTGGTATACCTAACCCCAAATGAATGACGTAAATTCATTCAACATATAGTTCCCGAAAAACCATATGTTTTGTATGCTCATATGTTTGTTGCATTTCTCTTGCTTGAATAATTAAACTTGTTTGATATCTTTGTTTCGAGTATGATAAACCAAGAATATTCTCACTAAGTTAATAAAGCTTACATCCTTAGATTTTTGTATTCACAGGATCACTTACTTTTGTGCCCATGATCCCTGTTTATCCGCGTAAGCTTTTTCTTGGAAGCTTTTGAGGGAAATCCAATCATGGACCTAGATCGACTTCTTTAAAATCTTTGATGATATTATTTAAGTTTTATTATAAAGACTTAGTTTTATGATTCGATCCTTGGAGACTTTAGCGGAGAATGCCCTTAAGGCTTATGTAATGGATTTATAGTTATATTTTATGGTTAATATTTATCTAGATTCTTGCATGCTTTATATTACTCGCTCAAACTACACTTTCCACCAGTGTCTCTTATTACTGCGTTTTATGCTTTACATATGATATCGAGACTTTCACGTAACTGAAGTGATTATTTTTAAGTCTTAATATTGTATGTGGTGGACTGTCACATTTAGGGTATCATTCGAGACGTGACACCGCTGATGTTAATCCAAAAACTGGCTATATACTTGAATTTAGGTCACAAATATCAACATTATTTTTCTATTCAAGTCCTCAACATTTTTAGAGTTTACAAATGATGATTTCTTTATCACCGTTAACTTTTCTATCTACCTTTGACACATGACAGTGCTTGATTGGTTCAAATAATTAATTTAAATAAAACAATATAAGTAAATATAGAAAAATAAATTATATAATTAAAATAACAAAAAAAGGAAAATTTATTGTCCTAAGAAAGTTTCAACCATATCATAAAAAATTGATTCCTGCAACAACTTAATTTCAAAGCCTACAAAATAGTTAGAAAAGAAAAAGGTCTTTAAAATATCAATAATAAAGATTTTATAAATCATAAAAGATTACATCATGGTCTTCAGAGTTAAAGGAAAAATGAAAATAAAAATAAGACTAAGGAGATAAGAGAGAAGCAAACTCTGTCCATAAGAACTGTAATCACAAAAAAAAAAGACAAGAATGTAGAGTGATATGGCACAATAAGAAATGAATATAAAAAACAAAACTTAATCAATAAAAAAAAAAAAGAGAAAAAGTTGGAGATGGCAAAAGACCTCCGAATCCGAAAGGTTTCAGATATGAGAAAACAAAACCACGAAGAAAGTTTCAATGAAAGAGAAAAAAATGAATGATTAAAAATAAGTTGTAACGAAAATAAAACATTAAAATTAAATTGGAAAAAGGAGTTAATAACAAGATTTGAAAAGGTGTAAAACATGAGAATTTCAAAACAAACAAAATCGGCTCCATTGATATTTTCTTTATGGATGTTTTCTCTCTGTTTTTTAGACATTTTTCCTCTTTTCGAGGACTCTTTTTGTTATTTTTTAATTTTTTAATGATTTTCTTTAATCATATATTTAATTAAATTTGTTATTTGGATCAAACAAATATTGTCATGTGTTAAACGTCAAGGGAAAAGTTAACACTCTTAAAAAAAGTCATCGTTTGTAAACATTTAATAACATTGAGGAGTCAAACAAAAAAAAAAATAAAATAAAACGTTTATGACTCAAATAGAAAAATAGTCAAACCATAAGGACTAAAAATGTACTTTTCCTTTTGACAAAAAAAATGTACTTTTCCTTATTTTTAATTATATAAGACCTCAAGACTTCAACATCTACTTTAATGCTATAATATATATATATTATGTGATCTTTGCAATATTATTGGATCGAGTTTGATGATAGCAATAGCTATGCGTAAGCATTGATACTGGGATCGGGATGCATTAGTCTAGACCCATGGGGTCACGGATCTTTTTTTATTATTATTCCTTAAATTTAAGAATAACTTAAGAGATAAATGGAAAAACATGAAAAAAATACATATTTAAAAATTAAAATTAAATAAAAACAACTTTTAACTCAATATACAATTGGGCCTTAAAAATTATTTTTTAGCCATTTGTTGAAAAAATTGTCCATCGTGCACGTTTATTCATATATAACTCCATCTACTTATAGTTATGAAATTAATAATGTGGCACTACAAAATACTCAACACACAAACAACACCCACAAAAAAACAATAAGACCACCTCCTAGGCACGATGTTAAAACATAAGAAATCCATTTAATTAGAATTCTATAAAAGTCAAACCAAACAACTATTTACCCAAGAAAAAAAAAAGAACAAACAAACAAACAACTTTTTAATTGTACTTATTACTTTTTTGTTAACACCACCACCATATCGAATGTTGTTAGTAGTAATAATTTTTCACTATTAATATGAAAAATAGTTTAATCATTCTTTTTTTCTATTTATATTTATTTCTTGCTTCCACTTTTCCTTTTCCTTCTCCATTTTCTGTTATTTTGTTTTTCTGTTTTTTCTTGTTATAGGATGACCCGGTCAACCTAGCAAGTCGTTCGAGTCAACCCATGGGTCAATTAACAAATCATGACTTGTACGATTAGATCGGACCGACAGGTCATGCCCTCTAGTACCAAGCTAGATCGAGTCATGGGTTAAACCCAACCCATGCCTTCAACCCATGACTAGGTGTAGCTGTAGGTTTGTAAAATAATTAGACAAGCATTTATAATATTTCATAAAGACACTTATAAAAAGCAAAAGGATTATGGAAACCTACTTAACAAAATTATAGGCTACCATTTAAAACATTAAATAGACAGTCATTTTATGATGGAAATGAATCTATACAATGTCTCAATCTAATAGAAAGTCATTTTATGATGGAAATGAATTTATATAATGTCTCAATCTAAGACATGAGTTTATGGGAAAAAGAAAAGAAAAAACCTAAGATTTTGGTGAAAAAAGATTTTATCAGTAGAGGTTACCAATAAAGGGTGAGCAGGGTAGGGTATGGGTATAAATTTTTTGGAACATATTCTCACAGGTCATGATAAAGGTACGAGGTCTTCATATTCTATACCCACCATGGAACATGTACTCTAATACATAAAGGGTGAAGGTTCCAAGGTTTCCTATATTTAACTTATTAAATATTGTAAAATGATCTTAATATATAAGATGAAAATTATAATACTTTATGCTTTTATCTTGCAACCACTCTTGTTTAAGATTATTATTTTTCAACTACTTTATTAAAATTTTCATTATCGAAGAACTCAGACTATTTTATTTTGGAAGAACTTATTATTTTTACTTTATAAGAATTACAAATTATTCATCTTCCAAGTTTGACTAACATAGAAGTAGTTTCAAAGTTTTTTATTTTGGAATTTGCTACATGTTCTACAATTTCTCTTAATATATCATAGATAGGTTTTTCAGGTATTTGTACAAGTTTCAAATTTTACACATAAACAAATTCAATATGTTGAAGAACTATGATATTAAGAAATTCCTTTCAAAATTTCATTCCACATGTTATGTGCAGTGAAATAAGGCTGTTTATATATTACATGATATATATCAAATACTATGAACTTAAAGTTTAAGAAATAAAGAAAAAATTATAGAGATTTAGTCGAAAAATCTATAGATTCTACAGAGTACCATGTACCCTACAAAAAGTATCAGGTTCTAACTTTTAAGAGATAAGAGCTGGACCAGATCTGATATAATAGCCTGTGATTGATTTTCGAACAATAGGACATGAACCCTAGTTTTCACTCATGTCACCAGTCCAAATATCAAACATTCTTGTAAGCAAAGAAGAAATAGCTGGCTTTGCAGCTACCAAACCAGCATTATTTAGGATATCCAAAATAAGCTTACGCCCATCGAGGAGAGTCTTATTAGCATTTTGGCATATCTCAATACATAGGAAGAAATTGGCACTACCAAAGCCTTTGATGGTGAATTTTTAATCCAGTGAGCATTTAAGGTGACAAACTCAAGGAGCCTGAGCTTTGTATAACCTTAAGGTAGATGCATGTAAATTTCTTTATCAATATTCATGAAGAAAGGCATTAGTGATGTCTATTTGATGTAATGGCTGCCCATGAGTAATAGCCACTGTTATTAAAATCTAAATGTTCCAAGTTTTGCAACTAAGAAGAAGTGTCATAATAATTTTTCACTTAAAACTTAAGTATATCCATTGGCTACTAATCTAACTTTATACAATGAAAATTTGATATCATTTCTAAAAAAAAAAAAAAAATCTAACTTTATACTACTCAACTGAGCCATAGGGTCAATTTGACCTTATAATTCTTTTTGAATAAATAACATTCTTCTTGGTATGCAAAGTACGTTCCTTTAGTCTAATTATCCTTCAATTTCTTATTCATGGCATTGATGCACCTCCTGTGCCTCATTGGTTGTGAATAACTATAGGTTCCTAAGTCAATACATCAGTTGATGATGGAATATAATCTAACAAAATTTGATCAAACGTGTTTGGATGAAACAAAGGGTATAGGGAAGAATAATTGGAACAGTGGTAGAAGAGCAAGCTGCGATAGAACAGCTAGGATTGGTATGTACTTTATGAACATAATCTTGAAGCCATTATGAGATTATTCCTTTCTCTATCAGAATGACACATAATAGGTGTATTATGACTAGAAAATAGGTGTATAGGATATACCACATTGGAATGATGTTGTGGATTATAAATGATTAATAATACTTGTTTGATCAAAACAAACATGCTGCTTTATGACAAATTTTTAACTAAATGGTTGAATGCCTTTCTTTGAGGGTCCTTTCCATTAAATAGAGATTTGTGTGCAACATTTTTTGGAACAAAAATTTGTATATACATTTAACTATGTCAAATTGCTGATATTTTATATAGGTAAGAGTAAATATATAGAGAGCTAATATAACTATATAAGCACCTGCAACCGTTCAATAACAACACAATCACAGGCAGCTTTCTGCCCTGTAACCACCCTACAACTATGTTACAACCTCCCATTTGCGACCACTCTCACCCATCTTACAACTCACCAATTTGCAACTGCCTTCCAACCACTCTATAACCACTTTCCATTTGTGTCCATCCTGTAAAGATTCAGTGATCTATCCCACTTAGAGATGTTAAGAGAACTTATTTTGGTCGACTAAAAGAAGCTAAGTGATTTTGATGGTAGATGAACATAAACCTTTGAAAACATTGACAATAGTTTGCTGCAACCTAAAGACCGAGTCTTTAGATCTTTCAAAGCTTAAGAATCTCAAGTTTTTGGGGATAAATAAAGTTGAGGTACTACAGAGATTAGGATGCTCCAAAAATTGGAGTATTTGACAAAATTAAGAATTTCCTGTTGCGATTCATTAGACAAGCACCACCTACAAGCTTAAAAGTATCTTGGCTCTATTCATGTGAGAAACTCATAAAATCATGGGGCTCCAAGCGAAAAAGAATATGATACTATTAGATCTTTCTGGTTGTAGGTCCCTAAAGGGGGTCCAAGGGCAGTAGAAGTTGAGAATATAAGATTTTTTAAACTGCAAATTCCTGGAGAATTTGCCCAATTTTTCACATTTTTCAAGTTCAAATCATCCCATTGTACAATGCTATCAAAACTCACTGAGATAAAGGACTTACCCATGTCTTTGTTGTTTTTGGACAACATGTCATTGCTTGGAAGGACTGCTTAGTGGAGTTATAACAAACTCAAATATATCACAGGGTTAAAAGGGCATAAGAAATTGTAAATCTTGGAATTGCAAGTCCTTAAAGATTTGTCCAGATTTTTCAGTGTTTTTAAAGTTAAAAAAATTGAATTTAAATGGTTGTGAGGAACCTGCTGAGATAAAAGGGCTCCCTACATCTCTGGAAACCTTGAATTTCTCTGGATACAAGCCACTGCAAATTTAATATACTTTTCATGTTGTCGTTCCTTAATAGTATTGCTAGTTGAAGGTTTTAGTCAACTCACTTATATTATGGGGATCTTAAAGCAATCGTATATGGAAATCTCGGGTCCTTCCACTTGCAAGTCCCTAGAATTTTGCCCAATTTTTCACATCATCTAAATTTAAATGGCTGTGAAATACACAGCATTATAAAAGGGGCTATCTCTGTATTTGGAGACTTTGAACATCTATAAATTTAAGTACCTAGCAAATCTACCAAACATTTCACGATTTTAGTTCTTGGAAGAGCTGCTTGCTAAAAGATTGTAGTAAACTCACAAAGTTTCAAGGGCTTGAAACTTGCAGAAATTCCATGTTTTGGTTATTCTGGGATGTGAATCATTATGAAGAAAGCCAAATATATTAATGGATTGGATCCACATTGACCCTCCTCATGAGACGGGGGGAAATGATGCTAAGAATTCATGGTGAAGTAACTAGTTGTGGATTACTTGAGCATGGGGTGTCCATTGTTGGCAATAATCTGTAAATGATACTATCATGTGATCCTTGTTTGTATAATTAGCTGATGCTAGGGGTAGTGTTCTCACTTTGTTGTGAGCTTAGATAAAGAAAGGAAAATGAAGAATAGACGACAAAAATAAATATATAAATAAATTTCCACCATCGCCAGCTTTGTGCTTTTAAAATAGTTCTGTTGTATTGTTATCTATAATTCATTCTATTCACTTCTAGATCCTTCTATATGCCATTTACTTTTGCTGAATAATAAAAACATTGTGGAAATGTAACATTTCTTGCACAGAAAATATCATCATGTTTTGCATCTTTAATTCCTGCAACTTTATTATCATTTTGAATTGCCTGTTATGTCTGTTTGGTTGTGGTATGCATCCTTTCTTCCACTCATATATGTTTGTTTCTATTTATATGAATAATAAAGCATGTGTCCTAAATTTATCTTTTGTTTTACAGATTTGATGTTAGGCTTGCTAAATGAGGAAGGAATTACTTTAGAAAAGGTAGGACTAGCTTTCTTTTCATTAGTGTTTAATCCTGAATAGGCCAAGTTGCTTTGACCATTATCTTAGACATTCGATGTTCCATGTTGCTTAGAATAATCTCTTTGGGTGGATTTCCAAGTTCTATTTTTCGGTTGAAGTATGGTGGCAATTTTTTGTATAGAATTTGGATGTGGTTTCTCATGTGACATTACATTCGTTGAAATACATGTTTACACAGTTACAACTTGCTATTTATTGACCAGTACACCCGATCATTCCTTCTATTCTTGTATTTATTTCGTAATTCTCATATTTGTATTGCAGGTTGATCATTTCTTTATGCACTGGATCAATAGCCATCATACATGCTCTTGATTATTTGAAGATTGATTCATGTCAAGAGTCCGCTGTGAGAGTTCGGAGTCAGGTCAAAGAGCACCAAGAGAAAATGAAACAACTGTAGTAATAGCAGTGGGATTCAGGGCTGCTGGGGCTTTTACTCTGGTTGTGCTTGGTGTGCATAGAGTGGTGGTTTTTTCTGGCTTAAGGGTAGGGATTTGTGCTTGCAGGTTATGTTGACGTTTCCTTATGTCTTGATGCTGTCAATGCGTTAAATTGATTGGCATCACAAACACTTAGTTTATGTTGTATTTTGCAAAGTCATGTTTACATTCCTGACCTAAAGATTTCATTATGCTTGCATTTGACCAACATTTCTAGATTATTGTTGTTAGATCCTAGATTGTGAGATGTGGATAGCAGCATTAGAAACAGAGGATTGGTGTTTAAGCATGCCAGCCTATGGACTTGTAGAAATAAACAATGCTGGTATTCTCTTCTATAGATTTTATTCATTCCAATTGTAGTTTGATTCTAATCATCAATGGTTTCATTAAAAAATAATATGCTATGAACTAATAATCTTGTATTTGTTACAAAAAGGAAAGACAAAATATGTACTAGTGGAACGAACATATAAATGGAAACAGAAGAAAATTTCGTTTTAAAATTAATGGATCCATTGAAATATAGTATATGTAATAGAAATCCAGAATTTGAGCCTCCAAAACAGCTTTGAAAAATGTGCATATAGGTTGTGTCCACTGTAAAATGACAAAGCAAGCTTCTATCTTGCTCATTTAAGCACATATTTGCTACTTGTTGATTTAAGGTTTAGACAGGCTAATGCGAGAGATTAATTCAAGTTCCTAGAACAGATGACATGTTTTGGAATTCAATGAAAAGATTTCAAGCGATTTCATCCGTGATGGCACTGCTTTTTGTTCATCAAATAGCTGAATTGAGGATGACTAAATCTTCCTCTTGTTGGTCCCAAATAATAATCAAGAAGGGGGGTTGAATTGATTATTTCAGAAAATTAATATTTTTGCCTTTTAAAAACAATCCCCTTTGATTTTAAGTTAAGAGAACAATATGAACAATTAAACAGCAATAAAATAAACTGTGGAAATATAAATAAATAAGGGATAAGAAGATCAGGCAGATATTTATAGTGGTTCCGCCTTGTGCGTCAGTCCACTCTTCCAGCTCCGAGCCGAGGACCCCGTTGTCCTACGGGTTTTGTTCCACTATATCCAACCAAAACAAATTACAAATTTGTACAATTCTCTCTGCTATCCTCTAGCCACAACCGATCTACAAAGTCTAAACTTGTAACTTAACTATCAAAAGAGAAGGCAACAACAAGTTCCTTCTATACAAGATAAAATATCTAAATCACGAGCTAAAGAATGAAAGCTAAGAGATCAGCTCGCTTGTTGAACCGTAAGAAAAATTATGAATATTCTAGCAAAATGAAACTTTTGGATTTTGTTCTGGGTTTTGTTCTGTATATACTGGGTAAGAAAAAATAGCTTCTTTTTTTGTGCGTGAATAGTATCAGCTTCTTCTTTTTTCTTTTTCCTTCAATTTTTTTCTTTTTCTCTCTCTGTGTAACTCATATATCCTTCATCTTCTTATAACGTTCAAGTACTTGTTTGGAGGATAGATTCATATTCCAAATATCTCGGCTAAAATCTATTCTTCCTTATCCATTTTTCAAATTCAAATTCTGTTGTGATCTTCAAAATTGGTTGCAAGTTGTGGATGGGCTTTTCCTTGTATTCCTCGGATGAAATCTTGTGAGCTTTATCATTTTTCAAATTCAAATTCTATAACGAAGGATGATGACAAGCCTTGTTCGATTTTCGTAAAAAAAATCTAGTTGTTATTTGTTATTGTTGTTCATCGTGATCTTCTTCCTCACCTATCCAAGATAACATTTATCTTCTTTTAATCTTCTAGACAAAATCCCATGAAAATAGATGTCTTGGACATTATAGATACTGATAAATCACTTATCTTGAAGGAGAAAAACGTGTAGAATCGATCCAAACAAAGTCTATACTATTCATGAAGATTTCCATCGTTGAAGACATTGATGAGAGAGAAACTTTGATGAAAACATTAAATTCCTTGGAATAAACCAACTTAAGTGAAATAAATGAGTATATTACCCAAATAAATTCATTTACTTGGAGCTAGGTCTTCAAGATTCATTTTTGTACCGAACTGAATGATTTGCATCAAGTTGGAGAAGATGAATAGTGAAAATCACATGATATAGAGCTGCTGTCAAAAGTGCAGTGAAAGGTTCTGTAAAAGGTTCTGTGAATGGTTCTAGATTTCTGGAAAAATTCTTTATCCTTAATGCAACCTTCTAGAAAACATTCTGGATTTCGAATACTCTTCATCATTTTTGTTCTTTCTCTTTAACTTGATAATACACACTTTATAAACTCATTAATAATCATTTTTACTCTTTCGTTATCATCAAAACCTATTTTAAGAGAATCTAACACCTCTTAAAAACATGTTTGAGACTACCTTGTACATTGCTTCTATCAAATGAAATCCATCCCAATTTATGTACTCCGAAGGCTTTGAACATAATGTAGCAGAAGGTATCCCACAAGTGGCCAATGGATTGAAGTTATAAGGTTCTCCTGATCTACAGCAAACATCATATTTGTTCTTGAAACCATACCTAGCTGCATTTTTCATGATCGTGTGATAGGCACTCCAATAGTCTGCATACACAATTACTGAATCCGGATATCGTTTTCTAAGGTCGCATAGTCTGTTCTGGAGGATGGCATTGTGGGAATAGGTTTGGTTATTTGCACTCTTCATGTATCCAATGTCGTCGCGGTCATTTTCGAGAGAGAGATACATGGCTAGTGGTAAGCATCTTGATGTGACAGACCTTGAACCACCATGTATTTTGCACCCCTCTTCAGTAATGACTGTAGACATGCTAGGATTCGGTAAATAGAATGAAATCATAAATCCTAGATGACCCTGCCTTCCTCAAGACTAGCTTCAATCAATTAAGTTACATGAGACCAAAGCTATGCCATGCTTTTCCTAGTATCATTTAATTGGGATTTCAGCCAATACACTCAAATCAAGTAATTAATATACATTATTCCCATTGCTTGTTTAAAAAATCATTAGTACTTGCTTTCTATTCATCTGAATATATAACATATTATTTCATCTTTTCTTTACAAATAAACAGAAAAAAAAAACTATAGGCGGTAACATGCCACTTGTCTTAATAAAAAGACACAAGTATCAATTCTATTTTAATAAATAGTCACTATGGTGAGTACGAATTTAAAATATTATTCACATATCAAATTTTTACTAACTATTATGCATCATTCATCCACACACGTGGTGTATTGGTTGCAGTAAAAATTCAGTCAGGAATTGTCATTAGTTATTACCTCTAGGAAAGCAGTTACCGAATTCAGAGCAAGTTTCTAAATAATATTTCCATCAATAGGGGATCCAATTATGTAAGTGTAGTCATTAACTCCAATCTCACCAATCCAAAACAACAATTCCTCAAACACCTCCTTACACCCTTCCTTACTACACCCTTCACTCTCCAAGTACTTATTAAACCACACCAGCTGACTGAGTATCGAGTGCGGTGATATGTCCAAACTCAAATTGTTCCTCGCGAAGAACTCGTAATTTATCGCCGTCGATCCGGCAACAGCAAAGTTCACTCCGTTGTTGGCGGCGCTGCTCAGATGGGTATTGTTCTTCCTTTTACGACTTATTATGCTAAGGTAAGGTGGTAAAAACGGGAGGGAGAGATACTCAGTCACGAAGTCGATGACTAAACGTCCGTCTGAGTAACGGTTTGTGGAGTGGTGGAAGACGGTGACACCGTAGGGAGGATTAAATACGTGGTCGAACCCACTTGGACCCGTTACAGACGTCGTGTTGCTAGTGTCGGTGAAGGAATCCTTGAACGCGATGATCTTCTTAAATGGACGTGGAGGAGGAGGAGCTGTGGTGGTGGTGGAGGGTAGTGGTTTTGTTGCAAAAATG
Source organism: Combretum micranthum (assembly GCA_024138025.1). Classification (NCBI taxonomy): domain Eukaryota; kingdom Viridiplantae; phylum Streptophyta; class Magnoliopsida; order Myrtales; family Combretaceae; genus Combretum; species Combretum micranthum. The sequence goes on from JAMXBD010001089.1 coordinate 105,459, forward strand.
GAAAGTAGGTGGGAAGAGATCAAGAGTTGGAGGAGAGAGACCCCATTTTTGCTTCCTTTAAAAAAAATAAAGAAAAAAATAATAAAATCATTAAAAAAAGAAAAAAAAAAGAGGATGAAAAAAGAGAGAAAATTAGTTAAATTAAAAACCAACAAAAATTACAAAATTGAAAAAGAATATAAAATTTTAAAAATTAAGAAATATGAAGAAATCCCATTTTTTTAGTAAATAAGCTTTTTAAAATTTTAAAAAAATGAAAAATTTAAAATAAAAAATAAAAGATAAAAAAGATTTTGGGTTTGTCATGTTTTAGGTTGCATTTGAAAATTAATTTGGATCTTGAATCCATATCAAATTTGACCCATTTTTATTAGAATTATATTAGGCCTAATTTTGATAGGTTAAGTAAATTTGGAGTGGCTTACTTGACGACGAAAAATTCAACTAAGTTGGTCTAAGGCGTGCGTATGAGAGTGGAAGGCCCGCGTTTGATCCATGCTGAGCGCTCTGAAGAATTTCATTTTTGAGGCACGTACAACGCATGCGCCAGTGAACTCGTCATGCACCTAGGAAGACGCACGCGTGTGTCACATGCGCGTCGTCTTCCCCATTTGTTTCCACCATGGTGGAATTAAAAAGCTCATATGAGCTTGTTTTGGACTAGTTTCAATTTCATTTTTTTTTTACTTTGATGGATCCAAAATAATCGGTGCTTCTAGAATCCAATTCCCAACTCTTCACATTCACAACCTCTCCGCCTTCTCCAAGCTTTCATTTGTGAACCATCGACCATTAATGGCCGTATTCAAGCTTTGTAACGACCATTAATGACCGTCGTCCGTCCTCTGCCTTCCCTAGCCTCTATAAAAAGGCAACCCCGATCCCCTTCAAAATCCAAGGGAAAAAAGACAAGAAGTCTGAAAAGAAAAAGAAAAAACAAACAACAGATTTCCAGATCTAAAAAAAAAAAAAATGGAGAACCTCGTTATTGGATCTCTTTCCCTTTAGATCCCCCTTTCACCCGGTCATCTTCCTCTCTCCCATCTCCTCCCTTCACCTTCTCGGTCGTCTCAAACTCTCTCTCTCTCCCTTTCTCTCTCATAGATCGATAACCATCGCCCATCACCATGAATAAACATCAAAATCCCATTCCAAACACGAACACAAATGCCAAACAAACAACTGGAATTCCCAACCACAACTCTACCATTCAAAAGTCAATTTCGACTACAATAGAACACATAAAGAGAGAGATGAGTTTTGACCAAAATCTGACCCACAAGAGCCCCGGTATGATCTGTAATTTCCCCAGGTTTGACCTTTGTTTTTTTTTTTTTTTTTACTAGTGCCAATTCTGAATTCGTTTTTTTTTATTTAGTTGTTTTATTATATTTTTAGTTTTGTCCGTTTATTAATTCATTTATACTTTTTAGATGTTCGTATACCGATAACGAAAGCAAACATAGTGGGATATATATATATATATATATATTACAGTATCGTACATAATATATACTCATATTACTATACATTATATAAGTTTATGCCTGTGATGCGTTTGTTTGTATTGTCTTATGCTATATCTGGATTTTTTATTTAGATATTAGGTCCACTGAGTCCACTAAAAATTGTAAATATATATATATATATATATTGTTTATATATACAGTATGTAAACTTTGTATGGCTGCTATATGTGTAAGATATATGAAATAAAATAGATAATATAACATGTAGTCGGGTTGGTTTGATAGATTTTAACTTTGTTAATGGCTTATTTGTACATAACATATTAGTACGATATTTAGGTCCCCTATAAATATCACCACACTTTAATAGAAAATGAAAAAAAAAAAAAAGCTTTTTGCCTTTTCCCATATATGGGATATATTAGTAAATAAAATCTTTTTGCCATGTAGAATATAAATATATCACCTAGTTTACTTTCTAAATTACAAAAAAATAGAATAAAGGAGATTTTCTCAAAATTAGTGTCTTTTAGATGTTTTTCAAAAATCTTGGAATAAAAATTAGACTCATTAGGAATTTTCAAGAAAAAAAATTACAATTTTATTAATAACTTAAACTTGGCGGGTTTTAAAAATTAAAAAATAAAAACAAATTTAAAATTTTACAAAAATCAAAACGAACTATACGGACCTGATTTCGGCTAGTAGAGACGTAGGCACTTGCGAGGACGGTCACAAAAATAAAAAAACTTTTAGGATTTTCTTTAAATATATATATATTTGTAAATATGTAAATATATTTTTAGAAAAAAGAATAAAATTAAAAAATTGAAAAATCCAAATTAACCTCTTTGGCCAATATAATTCAAGATTTCTAAAGCCCATCCAAAGCCTATATAACCGTTTAGGTTTTAAAGTAGCAAGCCTCCGAACTCATCAATTTTTGGTTTTCTCACAAACCAGTAGCCAAACTAGAAACCAAACCACTATTTGGTTTTTGGTTCACTTTTTTCGGCTTTAGCCTGTGGCGACTCAATCAAAATATTTTTCAGAAAACTGGGCTTTTTACGAAACCTTATTGGTTCCTTGTCAAGTGATCCATCTCAGATGGGTCGAGTTTGATATGGATAAGGACCTTTAGGAGAAAATGAGCGAAATTCAGGCTCAATAGCTTGGCAACTCCGCTGGGGACATCAAATTCAGTGGGCTCGTCTAGGCTTAATGGGCTATTGAAATTTTGAAGCATGGGCTTTTGTACATACCAACCGAGCTTTTAATGAAAACCCTATTGGTTCCTTGTCGAGTGATCCATGTCAAATGGGTCGGGTTTGATACGGATCGAGACCTTTAAGAGAAAATGAGCAAAATTCAGGCTCGATAGCTTGGCGACTCCGTTAGGGACATCAAATTCAGTAGGCTTGTCTAGGCTTAATGGGCCTTTGTACATACCATTGTAAATATTCGCCTTCAAGTTTTTTTTTTTTTTTTTTTTTTTTTGCAGGACTAGATATACAAAATAGTTGAGGGATCTTGAGGTATAATTTTTTTTATAAAATATTTTGCAATATATGTGTGTTGTATATATATTTTGTGGTGTATATATTGTGATTTTTTTAATTTATATGTATTTAGAACGAGCCGAACTTGGGCCCATTAGAAACTAAATCAGAGGGCCATTGTGTATGGGCTTATGTGGTTTTATCACTGCCCGATGGTGATCAGGTTCCTCCAACCCCATTTCGAAATAATTGATGACTTTTTCCTACTAGGGGTAGTGAGATTATAGATCGGGGTGCCCCTAGAACCTACCCTGATTTCCTGATTGTTTGTATATATTTGTAAATATTCTTCTTGTATGCTTGCATGTGTGTTTATAATATCCTTCATAAAAAATAATAAAAATATTTTAATCAATTCTTTTTAAACTAATGAATGAATTATAATTTGTAAATAGTTTTAAATTTGTTGAATTTAGAAAACAATAAAAAGTATAGGATTAAACAATAAAACTATGTTTGCCTGCATTTCTTTTTGTAAATATCGCAAATAAATCTCTTAAGATAAAATTTTATGCAAAAATAAACAAATCAGTAATAATCAAATTATTTATATTTTATAAATAATAAAAACATTACAAATAAAAATTAAAAAAAGCATGAAACAAAAAGAATATGATGAAAAGTCCGAACTTGTCTGTGGGGCATTTTTGTAAATATTTTTCTATTAAGTATGTAAATAAACTCCTTAAAATAAATCATGTGGTTAAAAAACTTGCTTATGCTCTTTACAAAAAAAAAAAAAAATAAATAAAATAACAAATACAAAAAAAAAAGTCGTAAGCCTACAACTCCTGTTAAATAGAATTCAATACCTGTTTAATACCACCTTGTAAATATCCACCTATTTAGTTTTTATGCCAAATAAGCTAATTAATCCATATTTGCATAATTATCTATTCATAAAATAGTAAACTTCACAAAAAAAAAAAAAAAAAAAGAGAATAAGAGGCTTATGTCTAAAGTTTTTTAAAAGAATTTAGTACCCCTTTTTAGGATTAATACCCTTGTAAATACATACCTATATAGAATTTTGAAATCATGACCTTTGTAGATAATACCTATTTAGACAATCTAGTTAATCCATTACTTTGTATATAAAGTTTATCACACCTTTGTAGTTACTCTTAAAAGCAAATCCAACATAGGTTACACATTTGAAAAATATTATAAAAAAAAAAAAATCCCTCGTCAAGTAGAGCTTATCATAATTATAGAAAGTATCTCTTTTGTTAATAAAAGTCAATAGAGTTTATTTGTTCATCAAATAGGAAACATAGAAAAATGGCAAATTCTAATCAATATCAGTTGTTATTGTAAAGATCCGACATGCTCAATTCTCAAATTAAGCACACCAAGTCCCCAACCACGTATAACTCTTACGAATTATACGTAAGTTGTCTTAAAAGAAGGTGTTTATGTTGAACATTGCTATTCGATTTTAGATTATGAAATCATTTAGTTAGACTTCTGGCAACAACTGGATTTAGTAGCGGAAATAAATTTTATAAACAATTTAGAAATAAAGACATTTCAAAACTTCCACTCTTCTCAAGTGGAGAATTATTAGATTAAACAAAGCTTTGCAAAAGTTAAATTATAAAATATGGGCTCTACTATGCCCTTTAAAGAATATAACAAGTTTAAATCATAAATCCAGCTCTCACTTAATACAAAACAAAAGGAATAAAATAACTAACTACATCCACGATCTACTCACTCACTTCACTCATCCACAAATTCTCTCCGAATCATCGCAAATGCCCAAAACCCGAGTCAAGCATCACCAACATCAACAAGAACTCATCATCATCAACATCATCTTTATCAACAACAAAACCTGTAAAAAGAATAACAACAACAAGAATGTCAAGCCCAGTACACAGCAACACAATCACACATGGAGTGACACACGAGCTTAACTAAATGCAAATGCGACAATCACAAGTTATTATCTTTCTTTAAAGTAAACAAATCAACACGGGAGTATTCAAACTCCGGGCAACAAGGATAGTGGGGGAATCTGAGTAACAACCTTGACGCTCAGGGGGTTGATATAAGTAGCTCGGATACTTATACCGTTCTAGATAATTTTACAAAAACACCTAAATCTACCATGCCCAATCTGAGCAGGATGCCGCTCCCCGAACCGGATACCAATTCCATCCCAGGCTCACCTAATTTGTGAGGGGGCGCCCCTAGGCACTCATGCCACCCTGGGCAGGGATTGGATTTAACGGCGTAAAACACAAATCAACACTCACAATTAAGTTTTTTTTCTTAATATATATAGTTTTCATAAATGCCTATCCTAACACAGAGACAAGCTAGTTACTGCGTACCTTATATAAGATTGCCTATAAGAAAAACATGAACCCCAATGACGATGTCCACTACTTGACAGAAACTCAAATGAGTTTATTTCCTTTTGTAAAAGATCCACCAACTCCTTACAAAACAATTAAAAAACCAATCAATTAAACTAGCTCAATCTAATCAATTACTATGTCATCTATACCAAATTTTATTAAGGTCCTATTTGAGCAGACACTAATGTGGAACCCCACTATGGCTGCGATAAATCGCCCCGCCAAAGTATGGACGGTTCTCCTTTGTCTGTCAAAGTATTTCTTTTCACTTTGATTATGGTTTCTTATCCACAAAGCATCAACAAAACATTTATATTAAAAAAACATATAAATCCAAAACAATTAAACATTCGAAACAACATATTCCTCATGTTATTCAAAGATCACCCTAACTCATTCATTTAACCCAATTATTTGTTACTAACCGATTTTAGCTTAACATTAGCCAAATTGATTAGAATTAGTCATTTGATTCATTTACCAAGTCAAATTGATTAACCTTTGCCATTTAATTCAAAAGCCAAGCCAAGTGGATTAAACTTAAGAAATCTAGTTCATTTTGGTTTAATTGAGTTCATTAAGTCAAACTCATTAGAATTAATCATTTAATCTAATTACTAAGCCAAAGTAATTAAACTAACTCAATCTAATTTATTTTAACTCATTCAAGTTCATTTAGTCAAGTTGAACTTAGATTGTAACTAGATTCATTTTATGTTGAACTCGCATTTTAACTCAATTATTCATTAAATCTATAAATCTATCTAAGTCATGTTTAATTATATCACTAAATCATCATTACACATCAAATATTATTTATCTATCTCATTTTAACTCAAAAAGATCCATTTGTTCAAGTAAATACACATAAAACAATCTATAACAAGTTTTTAGCTTAGCTTGAAAAATTATCAGTTGAAAGAATTAAATTTAAGCATTGATACGTTTCGAATTTGCAAAAACTTAAAACATTAAAGTTTTCTCTCTTTCTTATCTTTCCAACACAACTTGAATCAGCTCAATCGGATATCGGATGAAAAAGTTATGGCTAAAAGACAAAGAGGCTACAAAACTGGGAAAATTCACAAAACCAACACCGGTGTTCAACGCCGGCGGTGTAAATTAAAAATTTGCCAGCATTAGAGGTCCATCAATCTGGTCACCGAATGACTCCCCAACACCGCCAAATTTTGTACGTACGCCGGCAGCATAGAATTCAACACCGGCAGCGTTGAATGCCGGCGTACATGCATTACGCTGTTGTCAAATTTTCCCCTGTTTTCATTTTGCAAAAACCATTTGCTCAAAATGTTTCAAACTTCTCCAAATTCATTTCAAGCTTCTTCAAACTTGTTATTTGATCTCAATACAATCTAATAAACACAAACTCCCACTTCAATCCATCAAACATCACTATAATCATCATAAACAACTTCAAACCCCAATTTCACTATTCATCCTCTTTTTCACCATTTCCAACTTCATCAAACATTAAACTAACAAATACAAACTTAAACAACACTTCTCAACTCATGTATAACATTAATACAACATTTAAGCTCTAATTCATAAAGAAAATAACAATTTACAAAGTATACTTAGCTTTAGATAAGAAAAGAAGTTGAAGCTCATCCTCTAACTCGGTTTTCTCTATCTAATTCATCTCCTAATCTTGATTCATCCTCTAGTTGTCTTTGATCTTGAGATTCAAGCCTTGAATTTGAAGAAAGAAAGAAAGAAAAGAAAGAAGAAGAAGAAGAAAGAAAAAGAAACGTAAAAAAAAAAAAAAAAAAGAGAAAAGGAAAGGGATGGCAGCAAAAGGGAAATAAAAGAAAAAGAAAGGATAAACTAAATATATATATATATTAGAAATATGATATAAGTTTAGAACTATCAGATCAATATCTATAGTTCCAGAAGTATTTAAAAGATGATTTCTGAACCGATAGGTTATAAACTAAGATCTTAAAATAAGAACTTAATTTAGGAATTTAATTTGGATACAAAGATATTTAATTTGAGTTCGGGTTTAAGAACTGATATTTTTATTCAAGCAAATGAACTCAAATTTTACTGAGATTTAGGAATTAGTGTTTAGGATAAGAATAAATGATTTAGGAATTCTCTAAACACTTTGATGACATGTTTAGGGAATTTGAAACTCAAATCTCAAACCAACTTAATTATTAGCTAATTAAATTATATCAACTTGTCTATTTAAATCCTATAATTCAATTTAGTCATTTAAATATGTCTAAAACCAATTTCTATTTTAGGTGAAGAGTTGGGGTATTTCAGTTATATAGAGTCCAATCTGCCCTTGTAAATAGGATTTACCCACCTCTTGTCAGTAGAAGTCTAACTTTAGGTGCCTACATTAATCATATCATCTTTTGAAAGTTTTTTTTTCTATAAAATAATTTTAAAAAAATAAAATCAAAACAAAAAAAAAAATTTCTGGAGTAATTCTAAAAAATCCCATCCTTTTGTAAATAATTTCTTTAAAAAAAATGATGGAAATTTTTTCTATAAAACAATTATCTTTTTAATTTTTGTGGCAATTTCCAATTCTTTCCTCCTTTTTAAACAAAATTTCCAAAGAAAAAAAGTCTTCCACCAAAGAAAAAAGAAACAACAACAAAATTTATTTCAATAAAGATTGCTAGTAAGCAGGAATATTTCCAGACCCTAAAATTACTTTAAGTGGTCGGATCTAATCTAGTGATCAATAGTCATTCACCTGACCTGAGAGGCTGATCTAAACACTTCACTTACTAAAAGAAGTCCAAAAGCCCACTTCTCTACTCATTTAAAATATGCTCCCTACCCACGTGCGAAAAGTTGCTTAGAGGGAATAAAGGTCCAACTAAGATCGAATCATACTGGTACCCAATGTATCTTGAGGGATTCGTTGTTTACAAGTTAGACAAAGCTGGGGCAATTGAAGAAGGAAATCATTAATCGATCTATCTTAATTTGGGGCAAAATTTTAAATAGGGGCATGTTTTCAGATGAAGACGAGAGTTGGCCCATTTAGGGGCATCTTGAATATCTAAATCTGCCAGCCAAGATAGAAGCAATAGCACTCAAAAGAACAATGACTCTTAAGGGCTTTGAAATGTCTCTATGCATACAAAAGAATCTTTTAACTAAAATAGTTCAGAATGATAAATATTATTATTACTACTACTACTACTACTACTACTACTACTACTACTACTACTAATATGAGTATTATTATTATTATTATTATTATTATTATTATTATTATTACACTACTAATAAAAAATTATTATTAATACCGATATTATCATTAAAATAATTATTATTAATATTATGATTATATTATTTTTAATGTTGTTAATGTTATTGTCAGTAATAATATTATTATTAATACTACTATTGTCAATAATGATATGATTATTATTGCTATTATTATTATTATTAGTGATATCATCAATATCATCATCATCACCACCACTACCAATGTTAGTATTAGTAATATTGTTAATGATATTATTACTATTATTAGTACTATGAGTATTATTATTATTATTATTATGATATGTAATATTATTGTTTCATTAAAATTACTATAGTTTTAATAAAGTTATTATGAAAAATAATATTAGTGTTACTAATAAATTATTTTATAATTATCATTATTAATATTACTAATATTATTATCATTATTTCTAATATTAGTGTACCTTAAATGAAAATAAAGTATAATAATTATAGAATACATATTTTATACATAAGAATGGAAATTTAAATAAGCTAAATTCTTGAGTAATGCAATCCTATACATAACAACAAAAATTATATAAAGTATATGAAAAGAAACATGACGACACTAAACAATAGTAAATAAATACGAGTACTATAATGGGTCAATAAGGAACAATGTAAAAAATAGCAATAATAATAACTATAAAAATATAAGCCTACTAAAATACTAGTTTTTTTTTTTCCAATATCCGATAGAAATATATAAATATCTAACAAGATCAAGAAAAGAAATGAAAATAAATAATTAGTAAATATTCGTTACCATAAAAAGGACCGATACAGCTAATAGAAATTAAATTAAATATCAAAATATGACACTTAGACAATCATAGAAGTTTAGTTGTGTTATTTATATTATGTTAATACGTATTTTGGCTTAATAAGTGACAATGAATTGTAAATAATATAAATAGAACTAATATATCTTAAATGAATTATTCACTAAATAAAATCATATTAGGTTGATTACACTAATTAAAGTAAATATAGTAAATTGAATTAGGTGAATAGTTTCAACAACTCGGCTTAGATTAATATACTAGGTAAAGCCATAAAAAGAAAGGAGTACGTAATTTTTAAAATACATCCAATTTAACATTAGTGTAAATTATAGTATAAGTTTACCATAATTAATATGGTGAATATGTTGTTTCAAAGATTTTATTTTCGGAATTAATAAAATGATAGATTGGTTAAATAATAAATATATATTATTTCATTTTCATAGGAAAAATAGATAAATTCTCGAATTTCTAGTAGCTTATACAACAATTTAGCGAGGACTATAGGTGGGGGAATTCTGATGATCTACTATTTGCTTGTGATTGCTACTACTTGCTGTTATGTTGATTGTATTGCTTGTATGTGGAATAACTGATTGATGTGAGTGCTATTATCTGCATGATCACTTGAATAAATGGATAAAGATAATAATTCAACTAAACTAATTGGATATACTCATCGCATGTGCTTGACCCCCTGTAGGAAATGTCCCGAAGTTGAAATCAAAAGTATTTTGAAATGTATTTTTAAAGAAATTTGACTTGGAATATTTCAGGTTGCTTTTATATCCTTTGAAAAGGACGGATTTTTACTAAAAGAGTTTATGAGATAAACATGGGACATTTCTGAGTATTATTGTGACAGTGGATGTTGCCTAAGTCAGGGTCCACTGGTCATGTGGTGATAGATGTTACCTAAGTTGGGGTTTATCCACCGGATTCATCCTTATTGGGTAATGGATTGTATTAGCAGTAGATGTTACCTGAGTCAGGGTCTGCTTGCCTGATTCACCATAAATTGGTGATGGTTAGTCAAATTCACCATCAATTGGCGTTATATATATTTAGATATTAACCAACGTAGATCACATGAAGACGTTAGGGAATATTTGCTATTACCAATGGCATTGAAGCATTGGGTAAGTCTAGATAGACGCTAGCACTAGACAGCCTCGTGCGAGTAAGGCGAGGTGTCCCATGCAAGTAAGTATGGGAGACAACTCTCCAATAAACTCTATTGAAGATAGAAATATAGGATATGGCAAAATTAGAATGTAAATTAGATAATTTTTATAATAATTTGAAATTTGTAAGTTTGAAACCCATTTTCACTATTTGGTAGGGGATACCAATTCTTTGCGATCTTGGTAGAAAGTAGACAATTGGATTCCATAGTTAAAATCTAGTAATATAATATATCATTTATATGAAAGACGTTGATAAATAAATAGAGTCTTGTACACTCTGACTTATAAGACGGCTCTCATATTAGGGGTGCACATATAGTATGATAACTTTAGATTAATCCTACTAGGCCCCCTTTTGAGGCGTGACAGATAAGCCTGTTAAATATCTTCCATCCAAATACAAAGCTTCTTCCATCATTGAGCTTACTTTGAAAGTAGTCCATCATTTGTTAGCTCATACAATTAGTGGACGCAACAATAGTCATGGGGTGGTTAATTCCTTTGAGTTGTTTCATTTGTATAGTATGTATAAGGAATGCCCCATCAATGTCGGTGTGGAAGTTTCTTTGTTCCTTAAACATCAGGTTACTGATCCTCAAGTTAAAGGGATTTATTGTGGAGGTTATATTACCAAGTTGCTTAAAGGAATGAATTTGTTTTGGGAACCACTAGCTGGTACTCCATGTGTGCAATCTGAGCGGACCATTGATGGTCCATTTCATGGGGATGGGTTATATAGAGTTGCTAGTAAATCTCCTCCCTCACCTGGTCCTTTTAGCTCTTCTGCATTTTCCTCTTTACAAGATTATGAGTTTCGTCGGTTGAAGAGAGAATTTCATGCTGAATGCAAGAAGGCTAAATGCTTTTGGCAAGTTGTTTGGGCGTTTTACAATCATTGGCTGGCTATTGTTCACTACATCGCGGAATATACCCGCTTATGAGACTTCTCTCAAATATGGCTTTAAGACATCTCCTAAACTTAATCCAGATTCTATTCACATTATTGATGATACAACAGCAGAAGATGATGATAGTGATGATCAAGATGAAGATGAGGAATCTGCTGAAGCCACAATTGGAGATGATAATATGATGCTGCAGATGATGATGGTAATGCTTGATTTTTGCCTTAGTTATTCTTTGTTTTGTTTTGTTAGTGGTCTGTACTTTTGAGCTCCTGCCTTATGGGAAGACTCTTATTTTCGTTGGTATCAAGTAGACTTTCCTTTTGGACTTAGGTTAACCTTTTCTTGCTTGTTATGCTGTTTTGCTCTAGTTTTGTTTTTGTTTGCAGGCATGTGCTTCTAACTTGATCGGGTTCCTAAGGAATATGGTGCTGCTGTTTATCAATGCTTTCATAATTTTTCCTTCTTGTCCTAGTATGCAACTTTACATGACACCTACACCAAACCAGGGAAGTTATTAGTGTCCTTTTCTTTGAATTTCTTTCTTGTCCTTTTTCCTTACTTATGCTTAGCTAGGAAGACATTGGGGACAATGTCTTGTTTAAGCGTGGGGAAGGGGTATACTAGAAGAAAGAAATTATTTGGGTCTTAATTTGAGCTTCATATTGCATATACACTTGTTAATCAAATTCCCCCATTTATAAGTTTGTCAATGAGCTTTTAATGTTGATATGTTTTAATAGTTAGAATCTTGAATTTATACTCGATTTGTTTGGAAAAATAGCATTAAAAAAAAAAAAAGGTTAGCGACTTGGTATGCCTTACTCACCTATTTTGAACTTAGTTTACTTAGTCGAAGTTTTTAAGATAAAATCTAAGTGGGGTAAATTTACTTACCATTTAATGATTGAATTTAGAGTTGTGAAAGAGGTCAAAATCCTTAGTTTAAAGTTTAATGTTGTATTTCTAAGCTTGTTAGTAGTATATTTTCTTTTTGATTACTTTAAGAGCTCTTCTAACTTTTTGTGAAAGGGGCATATGAAATCTTTCACTTGGTAATTCTTCTTGAATAACCTCTGAAAAAAGAAAAGTGCAAGCTAAGTCAATATAGACAGGCTTTGGTCCCTCAGAAGAGTGAAGTTCCGACCCCGCTATTGATTATGCAAGCATCTAAAAAAAAAAAAAGCCTAAGCCGAAAAGAAGTTGGCCAAAACCCATCCAGAGAAAAGAAAAGATGGGCAAAAACCTCCCCTCTAAAGGCTAATATAAAAAAAAAATTAAAAGAGATTTAAAAAGAGGAAAAAAAATCTAGGGAATGATGGATACTATATACTTTCACTTTAGGTTATTGTGTTTAGAAAGTGATTGAACAGTCCATATGCTTACTAGTAAGTGGTGAGATGTTACCATGACACTTTTGCTTTGTTTGAATTTGTATCTCCTTTATAACTTTAGAATCGGTTATTAAATGATGAGATTAATAGTTTGACTTACTTGGATTAGTTTTTAAAGTTGATTATAGTAAGCTAAGTGCAAGTACAAATATGGTAGGTTTGAGCAATGGGCACTAATGAGTCACTTTAGTTTGATGGAATTAAGGAATGTTATGATTAATGTGAAATTAAGGAATCGGTTATGAATTGATTAACTGGAGGGAGTAATTGATTTACTTGTTAAGATCCAGCAGTGCAAAGGATAAATGATTCATTAATCAATCTATTATCATGAGAATTTTAGGTTTAGAGTGGATCAAGGTGGAGAGTATGTCTTGAGATTGATTTCATCTTTTGAAAGCAAACTTATTTGATCTTAGGGCCTGCTTTATCTTTTGTTTAGTAGTTAATTGTAGATTTCTCTTCAAAACTTAGGCTAAATAGTAGAGAACTAGTAATACTAGTACTTGTTCTTCAAATTCCCTGAGGATAATACCATAAAATCTATGCTACATTGCATAGGTACGCTTGCCTAGCTCAGATCGTAGATTCAACAGGTTTATAAATTTTAGAATTTGATACAGTTGGTAAATAGGCATCATACTTCATTCTGAGCCTAAGTAAATGTTACGCTAAACTTTTTGCCCCATCAGCTACCCGCTGAGTCATATATAAAATCATCATTGCATCATGGTATTTGTTATTGCATCATGACATCTCAGCGCTTATCTACCATGCCATTGCATGATCACAGGGTTGCCGCTCCCTAAACCAGATTCAACGACACAAGCACAAGCAACACTCAATTATAAAGGCTATCTTTAAGTTTTTAATTCATTTTAGTTGCCTATTGTAACATCTAACACGCAAGCTACTGTGTACCTTTTATATGAAATCCAAATAGAAGCTTAGACACCCTTTTAGAAGAAAACCTAGAAGATTCAGAACTTGAACTCAAACATTTGTTTGAGAAATTAAATTACATAAGCAGCTTAATCGCTAATCAATTTACATCAACTTTTATATTAAACATCCATTTTAAATTCCTATTTGATTAGACACTAATTAGAAACCCCGCTATAGCTGCGAAGATCACCCCTCCAAAATACGGACAGATCTCCTTTGTCTATCAAAGTATTTCTTTTCACTTTGATTATAGTCTCTTATTAAAAAAGCATTAGCAAAACATTAATATACCAACAACATTCATTTCCTAAGAAAACAAACATTTGAAACAACATATTCGCTATGTTAAACTAATGTTATCCTAATTCATTAATTAAAGCTAATAATTATATATTAAGTCAATATTACCTTAACTTAGCCAAATTGATTAGAATTAACCATTTAATTCAACCAGTAAGTCAAAGTGATTAAACTTAAGCAAACTAATTCATTTTAACTCATTTAAGTTCATTTGGATCAAGTTGAATTTAAGTTAACTAACTAGGTTTATTTTATACTCAAGAACTATGTACACTTTAATTAATTATTAATCCATAAATTATCTTAACTCATTCTAAATTATACAAATTAACTAACATAACATATCATCTATCACTATCTATTTCATTTTATTTGTATTTGTTTATTTCTTTCTTTTTCTTTTCTTCTTTATGAACAGTACAAGATGACAGATCACGCTCGTGATAGAGACCATGATCGTCATCACTATCTTTATCACCCGTTATTCAATATGTGATCTCCATTATCTGTCTCATCACGCTCGTTTTGGGGGCCACGATGGTCGATACGGGCTTTATCACAGCGATAATCAAGGAGAAAAAATATGATCAGAGCATATCACGTTCCTCATCACAGACATGATTAGGCCATTGCCTTAAAAAATAATTTACTCGAGGAGATCGTGGGTTGTGTTACGACCGTGATGAACAGGGGAATTCATGTTACGTTTTCCTTTGTTTGTTCTTCACATTTTAACTACTTCAATTCAATATACATCATCAAAAACATCATATTATCAACCTTCCAAGCATAATCTTAACTTATAAATACTTTTAATCATATCTCTATATCATATTACAATAAACTATTTAATCAAACACTTAATCTACATGACATGCTCATTGTTAGGTTTTTAACAAATATGTTCCTACATCTTTGATTTATTACTATCATCACATGTTTTACATAATTATAGTCTTAATACAACATGTACATGCAAAATCAACAACTAAATAAAGAAAACAGAAAACTTACCTTTTAGGCAACCCAACATCTTTAATCTTTTCCCACCACTTCTTCTAGTTTAAATCCTCCACTTCAATCTTGTTCTTCCATCTAAATTATTGATTTCTACTTTGATTTATCCTATAATCTTGAGAAGGAGAAGAATAAGAAAAGTATCGGTGGAGAGAGAGAGGAAGGGAAATGATTAGGGCAGCCAAAAATTAAAAAGGGAAAAGATATTTAAAGGCAAAAAAATTAATTATTTATTAATAAAGGTTTAGAGCTTAAACCTTTCATATAATTATTTTAAGTATCAAAACTAATTTGAGAATATATATATTATAAAATTACTGAATTGATTTAGAAACATACTTTAGAAGTTTAGTTTACAAAAACTGATATTTAATGGGGTTTTGGTTCTAAAATAGATATTTTTAAGCAAGTGATTGATTTAAAAAATTAATAAGATTTTACAAAATAGAAGATAACTAAAGTCTAAGGGTTTAGGAGTTTTCAAAACATTTAAAATATTTGTTTGAGATTTAGGAATTTGAATTTAGGATAAAGGGAATTTAAAATAAAGAATTTGAGATAAAATTGGATAGTTTGATTCTTAAGAAAGTTATTAAGGAAAATAAATGATTTTATGAAATATTTCAAACCTAAATTTCAATTCAAATCTATTTACTAACTTATTTACATCAAATTATCTATTTATTTCCTATTATTTACTTATTTGATCCATTTAAACTATCTAATTTATATTTCTAACTTAGGTTAAGATTTAGGGTATTTCAGTTACAATTTAACTTCAAGATATAACCTGTTGGTTGTTGCATTGCATTAGATTAATCATGTGTGTCCATCTTGTATGTGCTTATGTTGCTATTGTATTAGGCTTCTGCTCTTTGTTTTCTTCATTCTTGGCATTGATCGGATGATGATGATTGTTATGTGAAGGAAATTATTGATGAGTGAAGCTATAGGATCGTTGGATGTATTTTATTTTAATTTGTTTAATAATTGGATTTATCTTTCGAACTTATATTTTTCTTTAGGGCTTAGTTGTGGTGACTCGATCTTTGAAGGGTTTTTGACTAAAAGTTTGATCTTTATCTTATTTAGGGTTTATGAAGAATATGATAATAAGTAAAATAAGATATGGGTAAGAATGTTGTTCGATATGATCCACGAACAACAAATTCAAACTAATTTGTAATTGGATTATAGATCGATAGGATCCACGATCCATAAAAAACAATGGTGTTAAAAGGAATCACAAGATCTAATTAACAGGGTTCACCACAATTCTAAACATATCAAGAATTGATAAGAACTCACGATTAAAGAGGAAAAAAATCACTCTCAATAATCAAAGGAACTCAATGGTTCTTATAAATAATGTGCACTCAAGGATGAAAACTCAAATATGTCCTATCAAAAAACAATATATAAAACAAAGCCTAGGAAAACTAAAAGTCACAAATAAAAAAAAAAAAGATTTTTCATGTAGGAAGGCCGGTTTTGTGCTGTTAACTTAAAATCAATGCTGGCAGCCTTCATGAGGTAAGCTGGTGACCTTTGAGATGGCTCTTAAAATTTCGAATATGGAATTGTTCAAAGCCGATTGTACACCGGTGGCATAGCCCTGAAGGTAGGTGGCCTAGGTTGCTGGTGCACAGACTACATAATTCCCTTTTGTTGACCTTTAGGCTTGATCCTTGAAGTTCCTTTTTGCTTCCTGATAAGTATCAAAAGATCCTTATTCATAGTACTCATTGCATATGATTTTGTATATATTTTATTTGAATTTATTAAGAAAAGGATATTTAAGTGCTTAATATTTGATTTTAGAGTTTAAAGAAGATATTTCAAAGATTCCAGGATGATATGAGCAAAAATGAGATGAAATTTGGCAAAGTGTCAAAAATGATTTATTTTCACTTCTGCACAACCTTCAGCATGGCCATGTAGTTACTAGTGTTGGGCTGCAAAAAGTGACTAGGAACTATCCTAATTTGTGCTCTAGCTATTGCCCAAGTAGTGTAGAGAGTAGGCTAGAGTAAAAAATGCAACCAGAGAAGAAAATGAAGACTTCCCAGAGTGTACGGGCACGAGCATGGCCGTGCAGGAGCAAGGGTAGAACTTTCATCGGCTACAAATCTACAACTAGTCGTCTTGACCTTTCATATAATCATCCTTTGATAAACCCTAGAAATATTCTAAACCCTAGGAGAGCAAAACCTACAAACTTCAAGGAGGAAATGTGCTTGAGCTTCATCGGAAATCACAAGATGTCAAAAAGGGTTTTATTGTTTATATCATGTTTATAGATTACTACTCTAGATTTTCCATTTTCATTGTAAACTTCATGGAGGAGTAAATACTTATACCCCAATTCTGTGAAACCCTAAATCCCATATGATTTGAATTGCTTTAATTTATTAAAAGTTTATGTCTTTATATCTATTCATATGTTTTAATTATCTTCTGATTGATTTATGCGCAGAATTGATTGCTTGTATGATTCTTGTTAGATAGAAAGAGGTTTCATCTAATGAGATAGATCTTCATGAATAGAGAGATTACATGTTTCACTTAGAGGTAGAGAAACTTTGAGTTTCTGCATAAATATTTGATCTTTGTTTAAGAATCTGGTCTTTAATGCAATCTTATGTAGCGTTAGTGAGGGAGAGGTCTTCACTATCTCATATAGGGTTAGGAATTGATTAACTCAAGGGAGTAATTGATTTAATTGTGTGATTTTGCAGTGCAAAGCATAGACAACTCATTGATCAATATTTTGTTATAAGAAATTAGGGTTTAGGTAGATCAAGATGAAGGGCAGGTCTTGTGATTGAATTTATCCTTTGAAAGCACTCATATTTAAATATTAAGGTTATTGATTAGAAAAATAGTCATCATATCATACCAATTGTTAAGTTAAATAGTAAAGAAACGGTAATACTAGTACTTGATATCTAGATTCTAGAGAACGACACTCGTATTAATTCTATTCTACAATCGATAGGTACACTGCCTTAGAGCTTGTTGTAGTATTTCTATTGGGTTTTATTTATTATTATTTGATACGATGATATGCTCTTACACTTCCCTTTTCCACACCTTAGAGCAACCTAATTCCTACCATTACCCTGGGTTTAAAAAGATTTGTCCTCGAACCTTGGTTCTTCACTCTCTGATCGTTTGGATCTGGATTAGAATTGGTCATCCTGCTAGTCCATGCAAACAAACTTCTTAAACATTTGATCCTCTTAATATGCGTCATTGGCATGTTGTACCTCTTCATAACTCATAGGAGTAGCTTGTATGCCTTGCACGGTGCTGAATAGTATACTCATTCTTTTACCTATTAAGTGTAGCTCAAAGATCATACTGCCATAATCTTCCAAGAATCAAGTATGTAGCATCCATGGGTACATCACATAATAACTCATTAGTATAATCACCAATGGAAATAGGTACACACACTTTTATGCACATGAACATCCCCTTGATGATTAAACCAATGAAGCATATGGTTTTGGATGTTGCTCCACCTGTAACCCCAATTTAGGAACCAATCCAGCAGAAGTTACATTGGCACAGCTGCCACTATCAATGATAGTCAGACAAGATTTTCCCTGCACCAAGCTCTAAATTTAGAACATATTAGTTAGCTGGTCTGGAATCACATGCTCTTGCTCAAGAACTAATGTCAAAGGCAAATCAGCCATGTCCTCTTCTTGACTTCTTCCTGTACTCTTCTGCCCTCTTCCTCAC
Organism: Combretum micranthum; assembly: GCA_024138025.1. Taxonomy (NCBI): domain Eukaryota; kingdom Viridiplantae; phylum Streptophyta; class Magnoliopsida; order Myrtales; family Combretaceae; genus Combretum; species Combretum micranthum. Next base: position 124,424 of record JAMXBD010001089.1, read on the forward strand.
TCTCGATGTTGTTTCCTTTCATGATCATAACCTTCTTATTAGGACATTGAGAAGTGATAAGGCCCATCCCAAGCACTTCAAACATTTGATCTCCCGGCTTCTTTTCTATTGTGTTTGATCAAGCGCTTTGTCTTCACCTCTTTCCCTTTATTCTTCCTTACCCAAACTCTTTCTCCTCCTCCTCATCATATTTACCATGGTAATATGATTTCTAAGACCATCTACGTTGTGGTCTCTCAACCCTACCAACCAACTTAATCGCATCCTCCAAGGTTTGATAATGCTGGAGTTCCACTATACGGTAATGTCCATCTTCAGCCAATTGATGAACCTAACTATAGAATCATATGAAGACTCTCTGATATCACACCTCACCTCAATGTTTCAAACTCCTTTACGTGCTCCTTCACACTTCACTTGCCTTGCCTCAAGGAATGTAATTCTAGTAATAACTCCCGTGTATAGTAATCTGGCATAAACCTTTGTTTCGTCGATCTCTTCATCAAAGCCCATGAAAGCACCTTGTCTTTATTAGCTCTTCTTCTCTCAGCCTGTAACTTATCCTACTATACACTAGCATAATTAGAAAATGCTAGAGACACCATCTTTACCTTCATGTGCTCATCCTACTCATAGCAATAAACAACATTCTCACCCTTGGTACCCAATCAAGAAATTCCTCCGATCTATTACTTCCAGTGAAAGGAGGAATTTTTAATTTGATATTATCAATTCCCCTTCTCCGTATCATCCCTACCTTCTCGCCCCCTATTTCTTTCACTATGCCCATTAGAATCTTCACTAGAATGTCTCCTCTTACTAGATCCACTCTGACTCCTCCTATCTCTCACCTCCAATCTCTCCAAAATCCTTCTCACATCTTCTTGCATCCGATTAACCCCAGTTGCAATTGTGTAAATTCTTGCTTAGTCACAACATTTCCTTCACCACCACCATTGTTGTTGTTGTTATTCCTTCCAACCCTAGGATTATTGACATTAATATTATTGCTTCCATCCGACAACATCTCTCCACAATCACCAACAGCAACACAGTAGAATTTGACAACAACCAAAAAAAAAAAATTCATGAAGAAAAATTAAACCAACTTGAAATTAATCCATGTCGAACAACAATTTTTGCATAAACCTTTGCTCTTATAACAAACTGACGCAATCTTCAAAGGGTTTTTGAATAAAAGTCTTATCTTTATCTGTTTAAGGTTTATAAAGAATATGAAATAATCAGTAAAATAAGATATGGATGAGGATGTTGTTCGATATGATCCACAAAAAACAAAATCAAACTAATTTGTAATTGGATTATAGATTGATAGGATCTGTGATCTATAAAACAACAATGGTGTTGAAAGAAATCACAAGATCCAATTAGCAAGGTTCACCAGACAAATCAAGAGTTGATAAGGACTCACGATTAAAGAGAAAAGGAAATCCCTCTCAATGATCAAAGGAACTCAATGGTTCTACACACAAAGTGTTCTCAAGGATGAAAACTCAAATCTATCCGCTAAATATATATATATATATATCTATATATATATCAAAGCCTAGGAAAACTAAAAGACACAAATAAAAAATAAGATTTTTCGTACAAGAAGGCCAACTCTACATTGGTAGCTTATAAATCAACGCTGGCAGCCTTCATGAAGTAAGCTGGTAGCCTTTGATATGGCTCTTAAAATTTTGAATTTAGAAGTGTTCAAAGCGGCCGAATGCTTGTAGCTTAAACCCCCTATGACAACGGCGTAGTCGTGAAGGCCGGCAGCTTAGGTTTCCAGTATACGGACTGTAGAAATCCCTTTTGTTGACCCTTAGGCTTGATCCTTGAAGTCTTCCCCTTTTGCTTTCCTTTTCCACACCTTAGAGCAACCTGATTCCTATCATGTGGAATCCACGGTTTGTATTTAATCTTTTAAGGTTTTGTATTTACCATCATGAATAAGTATTCTATGTATGAGATATCTAATGGTAAGATTGTTTTGGTGAAGGTTAATATACTCATGAGAGTAAAATATGTAATATTTTGTAAAATCAATGTTTTACTATTGTTAAATCCACTTGTTTCTAGGATCTAATTAAAAGATTTTAAAATCTAAAATTGGTTAGCAAATGTTCGCAATAAATAATTCTTTTAAAGTAGCCTGTGCATATTATGCATAGTGTATTACATGTGATCCTAGACACGCCTAGACCCTATTTCAGGGCATGGCATTTAATTTGTTGATTTGAAAATGTTAATGTAATTTGCTATTTGACATGTTAATTTATAATTTTTTAATGTAATTATGAAACAAAAGAGTCTAATTTTTTATTGTTATAACTGAAAATACAGTAATCACAAGTTTTGATTAACTATTATGTTCAATAGTAAAAAACTGAAAACAAAAAAAAAATTAACCAAAAAAAAAGGTTAACCGTTAAGATGGTTAACCATTAATAATGGTAGACATCATCATAAGTCGTTCCAATTCGGGAACTGACTCGACTAGACACCAGTGGTTCTTGAACTAGGAACCGCTCGAAGAAGGAGGGTCTAAACCAGCTAAAGATCTGCGGTTTTGGTGGTCTTAGCAGTTATACCCCCTAAAACTGCTTAACCTGCAGATTCCTACGGTTCTATACCACAAAAATTAAAAAAGAAAGAGAGAATTAAAAAACAATTATAATTTAAAAAAAAAAGATTAAAACTATTTTTACATTAATAGTCAAAATTTATTTCCTATTCATAACATTTAATATATTATTATTAATAACACAAGACTTGTCACCTAAGTGGACTTTTCTTTCTTAGCAACATGATACTTACTTTTATGTTTGTGGAATCTTGTTATATTTTTAATATTTTATAGTCTTACATTGCTATCACAACAACTAAAAGTGCAAGTGATTATACATAAATAAAGGCACAAAGGTAAAATTTCTTTTAACTAATGGGTTATAACAATTAAGCTCAATGGTATTTCAAGTGTAGAAAATGGCAATCTAGAACATCGTACGCCGACTCAATGTTTTCGTATGCCGGTGGTGTAGACCATAAAGTCGGTGGCATTCACGCCGGTATAGGCTGTATGGAGCTCTCGGTAAGAATTTTCAAATTCCAACGTTGGTAGTTATAATTCATCTAAGCCAATGGTGTAGCTTTCTCTGTTGCAAGTGTACATGTCTAAACTTCTTTTGATGCAAAAATTCTCTTTATTTTCAAGTCCTCTTCCAAGTATATGTCCTATATTTAGGATACCTTTGATTTAAATGTCCTCTAAATATATATAACCATATATTTAGGATCTCCTTGTTCAAAGCGTGATGGTCTAGTTCCTACTTTGATTCCAAAGTCTTCTAAATATATATCCTACATATATTTAGGCTCCCTTTGGTTATAGACCCATATGAGTTGGATATATAACCCAACAATAATTGTTAGATCTGGAGTATGTCTTTAATAGGGAGAAGTCCAATGGGCTTTGTGAAGGATTACACAAATGGGCTTCTAATACCATCTATAACCCAAAACCTTAAGGTAAAGGGTTAATGGGTTTTCCTTCTTATAAACTCTTCACATAAGACCCATATATCCCATGTGGGATTCTCACACTTGGAACCTAACAGTAGATACCTCAGAAGTGACCTAAAAAATGAAAAATTCTTTTTTAACTTATAAATATTAACTGAATTTGAATTATATAGTTTTGTAAAATAAATTAGATATTCATAACATATATGTTATCTTCTAAATACTAATTAAATTGGCTTTTAGATAATTGGTTTTGTAAAGTAACTTGAATGCTTGGTTTTGTAAAATACTATTATAATTGAAATTTATCAATTTGTAAATACTTTGAATGTCAAGTTTTAGAATATTAAAGGAATAATAGTTTGATTAAAGAATTAAGATGGTAACCATTTAGGTTTTAATAAGATAGCCTTTGAACCCATGAAACTTTAGTTAATTTCAAAAACCAATTTTTGCGGATCAGTGGTTGAGTTATGATAAACTAACTCATTGATCTTAACTTATATTTTTCCTGACTTTAATCGGGTGGTGATCCCTAAAGCTTTCAAAATAAATAAAGATTTCTTTTATTCCCTGGTTGAGGATTTGCATCAAATGGGTTAGGGTTTGATACGAATCAAATTAAAAGAAGTCAAGTTAGAAAATGAAATCTAAGCTCGACACTAAACTTACTGTTTAAGACAAATTATGTGGATACCCCTAACTTTATGAAAAGCTAACACTTTCTAAAAAGTGGGAGTTCAAGGAGTCTAATGTTGACTTTTTAAAAAACAGATAGTCTATGCAATTTACATTATTATATACTAGCGAATGCTGTATCCATATTGCTTGTGTAGATTTAATAATATAAAATTATAAAAAGTAATTAAAATAATCATTACATCTTTAACATAAATATTAAAATTTTTTGTCATAGGCCCCTTTTGAGGTATCTACTTAAAATACAATACCTAAAGGCAAGATGTGATGCCATCCTTAAGAGTTAAAGTAAGGATAAGGCTGATATAAAGTCTCAAACTTCTTATAACTCAAACTACTATGGACATAACATAAACTACATGGTTCATGCTATTGTATTATGGACAGTCTCACTGACTCATACTTATACTAAAGTCTTACTAATATAGGGTTTGTACAAGCAATAACATTTTTAAAACATTATTTTTATAAGGTAACACAACAAACTATAATCACAAGCCGTGTTCAAAGCTTAAGTTCTATAGGTAGATAGTTGGAACTCTTTGTGTTCCTTGAACCCCTCCTAATGGCATCAAGTATGGTCTTCAGTACCTGAGGTAAAAAACATTGATCCCTTAGCTCGTTTGAATTAAATAAGTACAAGAGCACCAAAAAATAAATATATAAATAAACAAAGAAGGTAAAAAAAAAAAAAAAACACATGATAGTTTATGAAAAATTGTAAATTTGTATGCATTTGTATGTAATGCTAATGCATGTGACATGCACTGGTTAGCATCCTAACCAAGCAGAGCAGCCTTTAGGCAACTCCAGAGCAGCACTTAGCAACTTTACCGAGCAGAGCAACATAAAGCGGTTCCAAAAATAAACCGAGCAAGAGCCAACACGAAGGGATTCAAAAATCCAAGTGGAATCCAAAGAATCTATAATAGGCAACTCAAACTGAGTGTGCAGCTCTACATGCTTTAAACCAAGATTTCTTAGAAAACCAAGCTTTATCAAATTAAGACCCTGGAGTCCATTTTTTCAAGACCAAGTTTTTAAAATATGACTCTTGACACCCTTTTGTGCCGTGCCGTGCCATGAATGCAATAATGCAGGTACCATTAATCCATCAAGAATTGAGCATTTAATTCCAAATAACATAATCATAACATGACAATTATTTCATGCAATCAATAATTAGATCACATATCGAGTATCAACATATTAACCAAATAATGAATCCATCATGTTATGCTACTTACTTCAGTAAAGTCACATTAATAGATGAATAATAAGCGGATGACCTATGATATAATGAATCCTTTGGCTCATGCGTACAATAGATCCTATACGTACTTCATTAAGTCAGTATACTAGAATTATGATACACACTATAACTTGTCATTTGGTATTCATTCTGAACGTATAGTATCCACTTTTAACATACATAATATATTTATTTTCGTCTTGATAAAATTATAAGAACATATCCTTATGGTATGTTGTCCTTGTCAAATATTAAATATTGATTCTTAGGCAATAGTATAAGCTATACCACATATATATAATCATTTATACGCCAATATTCAAAATTATCTGGAAATACATTTGTATTTATCTGTATAAAGAGGTGGTCACTTCTGTATCATCATGTAAACAACGAATGGAACGTATGGAGTAAATCCAATATATAAAATTGATGAAAGACAAATATGTCTCCAGGTTATTATAATAAAACAGTGCAAGTATCATATTTTAAGTCCCTTAAACTAATCATTGGACAAATGATTTCATTATTCAAAATAACATATCTAGTTACTTACTTAATAAAATAGCGGTTTCCATTTCTTTTTGTTCATACCATCTCCTGTTCCTGTTAATTACAATTAATAATAATTTTTTTTAGTTAATAATTTAGTTGAAACAATCAAATTAAGTAAATAGAAAACCTTTGAAATCCCAGAAGCATTTCCTTAGATAGGCGCATGAATGAAATCACAATATTCCTGGTCCTGCTAGTTTTGGTAGGCTTGCTTTCTTTATTATTATTTTTTTTATAACCTTAGAAGTAATAAAAAAATCCGGGTATATGAGCTTAATCCTGGCGTTATATAGGGAATTTCTTATTTTATTTTATGTTATTTAATTACTTACAATAATATATATTTATAATGATTATTTTTCATTAATAAAAGTTTCTATTTATCCTGTGATGATATATCAGATGAGTATTATTTATGAGTGGGAAGATTTGAATCTGCTAGCACACATGAGAGCATTGTTGGGCCCAATTAAATATAGAGCACTCATTTGTCAGTAAAATCATAGAAAGTTGGTTACAAGTATTTTGTCAGTAAAATCATGGACTTTCGGTGGATATGGGCTATATTTATAGGCATTAGGGAAGGACACGCACACAAAAACCATGGAGAGGTGTCGATCAGATAGTGTTTTATAGATTGTCGAACTAATTAAATTATCACAGTTGACTTTGTTATTCGGTGGGCTAGTCCGGTGATTTTGATCATCACAAAATGAAATTTCCCTATGTTATACCATAAACTGGCAGAGGACGGAAAATGTTTATTCATTTTTTTTCCTTCTTAGTAAATTTACTACTAATTTACGTTGATGCAAATATCATGTTGACATATATGTTCATATTGTTATAACTTCTTGTGTATTCTAATGTAATATTCCCTCATCAGTCTATCTTTAATATCTTGTTATATCTCGGTACTTATAAATGATTTTCTAATAAATATCGATTTGTAACTAATTCATATTTTATTTAAACAGAATTATTATTATTTTTTTTTTTTTAATCTATACAGGATCACATTGTCAAATCGTTTGTGATCCCATGGTAAAGTTTTGATAAAATTAAAGATCGTCATTGCAAGCCCTCAATTAGTAGCTTGATACTTTAAAAACTCATCTAAAACTCAAAATATATATTCCACCCCTTAAAATAATTTTGTACTCGCACCTATTATGTTCTAAGAAAATCTTAACTATATTTTAGATAACCACATCACTCATAAGTCATAACATAGTGTTTTTGCAACAAAGAGTTAGATCAAAATATTGAAAAAGATATATCGCGCATTGATTTATTACATCAAGATTTCTATTTAATTTTATCATTAAGTTTAATAGCCTTTACCTAAATAAATCAGGTATTTTCCTTCATGATTCCTCTACTTCCCAAGTTGCCTTTGCCACATTATAGCGATCCCAAGGAACTTTCACAAAATTAATGTTTTGACTTCTCAGGTGATGTGTTGAATCTAGTGTAGCAATATGTTTTCTCCTCATGTCAAATTCTCCTTGATCCTAATGTGAAACTTTTAATACTGAGATACATGGAACACATTATAAATATTCTCGAATGAACTGTCAGATCACCAGTGAACTTCTCAATCATGGTTGTGTGAATGTTGAGAAGCCATTATCCATTGCTATGGAAGAGAGGTGAGAGAATATGGGGAGAGAAAATAGACATTTTTGTCAATTTAGATTCTCTTTTGAATTTAATTATTAAAATAGGTCATCATTGAACTTAACAACCAAAATAATCTATTAAAATTGCATGTCCAACATGCTATTTGAATTCAAGATATGTCACATCTTAGACATGCAAGTTACATTGTAAACATGCTAGTGTTATTGAATAGCAAGATAGAGAGAGAGAGAGATGGACAGATAGATAAACAAACAATTGAAAAGGGTGGAGACAACTAAAGAGCTTAATAGAGAGAGAGACGAAGGGATAGTGACACCACTTGCCGGAGAAGAAAAAGAGTGTACGTGAGTGAACAAAAAGTGCACAAATGAAAGTGAAGATTGATTTAGGGATGTGGATATAAATTTGGGGCCTGATGAATTGTAAGTAGGAGCTATGAGCTTTATTTCGTGATACACAACTCGCATTTTAGGAGTGCAAGCTGTGAATCACAAGTTGTACATTCTATATGTAATTTGCCTTTTCATCAATATTGTATTCTAAGATGTGATTTTGGTGTTTTATTTTGTTTGTATATTATCATAAATCCTGAAATAGAAAACTAGTCAAATTGTTTATGATTTACTTACGCTTGTGGATTGCTTTAAGCTCAGCGTGATGGAGATCAATTTTTAAATAATAGTTAAGTTTGAACTCCATATGAAATTCATTCATCAAAATAAACAACGTAAAATCCTATAATTTTCAAACTTTTGAAAATACTCAGCTCAGCTTGATTTGGTTGATTAAATAAAGATTCATAGACTAGAGTCACAACTCACAATCATATGCGAAGCTCCTGTGAATGACCGAGTAGAATGCAAATTAGTTTTCGTAATCATGAAAATATACCTCTTCGAACTAGATTAATTATGCATATGCATGAGATAGATGCGTGGAGTACCGTACATGGTGGTTTTTATGATGTATTAAATCCGGCATGGTGCGGAATGTCTGCGAAATCATTGTCACTACTACCAAAATAGTAAGATTATCAAGCTAAAACCTAAATGAGAGATAAAATAACATTCTTAAGCCATCTAATTTAATCCTGAAAACTCCAATTAAAAATTCCTAGATGCCATGTCATCATGTTAAGGAACCTTCCTTTTTAAAAATCTTTTAACTTTATTGTTTTCTTCTTCATTTTTTTGGAACTTTTAACCTTATTCTTAAAATTCTTGAGAAGAAATCGTCAATATTTATTTATATTAATTACAAAATCCATATAATTAAACCCCACAGGTAATGTATATATCAGCTTTTTAGATCTTTTCTTAGAGGATCATAATTTTGTCAAGAACAGGCGCTTGTTGCATAGGAACCCTGTGATGGGGTCCTTCCTCCTGGTATTAATGCCAAGCAACCAGCACTAAAGATGAACTAGCTCGATTTTTCTGATCACATGTGAAAAATGGCAATTTTAAGATAGATCTTTCTTGGATCAGTTTCAAATATACCGTTGACCTTTATTTATAACTTGATTGGCCACAAATTGACATTTACATTGCTTGATTAAATGTAATATACACACACACACACGCCACATCAACGGACATTGTATTTCATTTATGGTGAGTGGAATAAACAGACCTTCTGATATGTCTAATTAATAGAATAATTACTCCATGATATATAATCAAAGAATAATTATTGCTCACTATTTTTTTTTTTTAGACCAACGAGCAATAACTCAAAAACAAATCACAATTACAAATTCACTTAACCAAAACCGTTCACCTCACCATCAATAAGTACTTGCTCACTATTTTCAAATATATGTGTGTGTTTGTGTCTTTAGCTCAATGGTCCAATTATTAATTAGAATAAGAGTATATATACTAGTATTTTTTATATATTCTTAATACATGCATATTATTGCTATCATCTTAATTCGAAATCAAATAAAACATAACTATTATTTTATTATTCGGTTTCTTAAAAAACTTCAATTCAATTCTATTCTACATTATTTCATTCTATAAACCAAAAATTCTGATAAAATTTTATTCTTTCCATTTATTTTATTCTTTTTTAATTTCTCTATGCCTCAATTCTTAAATTATTTTATTATGGTAAATTATGTTGGAAAGTACGAACATTTGGAGAAAAGTTCACTTGAGGTATCACTGTTTAGAATGATTAAAAAAATGTATTAATATTTTATCAAGTGAATCATTTAAGGTATCATTAAGGGTCCGTCAAAAACACCATTAATGGCATTCCATCAAGTGCTACATGTCAACACCATATTAATTTTCCCTATGTTTCTTCATCTGCTATCACTGGACATGAACACAACGACTTCATCTTCTTCATCGAGAAAAAATCACCGGAAAACTCAATGGAGGTTATATCCAAATCTTATGGCACGAGTTTTAACACAGACTATTATTCAAAACAACTTAAATCCATGGCCTAGATTCATTTGCATTAACTTTTTAAATCTAATCCATTGATTCAAGTTCACAATCACACGAATTGCCAGAAATTTTCAAAGGAAAAATCCAGTGGAGTTTATCTTCAACCCATCCCGCGCTCTCGTCATTTGAAATTCCCATGGATCCAAAGACTAATCAAAGGCTGTTAATAATGATTATCTGAAAAAACATGTATTTTAGCCTTCTTGACTAGTTTTTTCACATCGATTAAAAAACAAAAAATTCAAATTTGAAATGTCTAGCAAGCAGTCTCCATGGAATCCGATAGAGCTCATCGTCTTCAATAAGACTTCACCTCCTTCAACAATGTCGCCATAAATAGTTGGTGTTTCATACGAGTTGGGGGAATAAAAACTATCAGGAAACACGATGCTGGAACAAACAGGAAAGCTTCATATGCTCCAGTGATTAACCTGATGAAGCTCGACGAAGATACGGCGCCAGCGGTGATGGTTTGCCTTGAAAATGAGGCAAAGGGTATAAAAAGCAAGGATGGAGAACGATAATGTAGTTTCACTAGAACAATGAAAATTAATATGTTGTTGACATGTGACACTTGATGAAACATCGTTAATAGTATTATTAACGGTTTGTTACTGATATCTCAAAAGACCCATTTGACAAGACGTTGATACTTCATTTTAATAAGATCAAATGTTGATATCTCAAATGAAATTAGCCTCAAAGATTAACACTTTTCAGCGTAATTTATCCTATTTCATTATGATATCATTCCATCTCTTATAGTTTAAGTTAAAAATAAAGTTACAGCTGCTGCTGTTTGAAAACTTCAAAGTGCTGTTGCTAGTCTTTAGGAGATAGTTGAGATGTGCTGCATATTTTTAGCTAAGATTACTCAGTCAATTAGTGGTTCCTATTTTTCAGCTTGTATCTTCTGTTTTGCTTGTTTTTCTCTAAAGTAGTTGTATCTCTAATCTATGTAAATCAATGTATCATCTGCAGTAAATGGTAAGCTGCATTTCACAAAATTCTCTACTGCTTTTACTTTCTATTTGTTTAGCAGTATTTGAAGTAAATCAAGCAAAGAAAATTAAGGAAAATTTTCACTCTCCACTCCACACCAAGTTTTTTACACGAAATATACATAAAAACACAAAATATATATGAAAAAGAAGAAGTAGGAGCCAAAATTGACGAAGGGGCACTGCAATTGGATCGCCAGCAAGCTAAGGAAACAGAACGAAGCACATGCTTACTTTCTTCTTTTTTTTTTTTTTTGGTCCCCTCCCTTCCGTTTTCGTTCATTCTCAAATAAGGAAAAGGTACCATTATTTTTTTTTTAAATTTCTATCCTCCTTTTTTTTTCCCCATCAGTGTAAACATAATATCAGGGTAAAATGATAATTTTATATTAATTTCTATGAACTTTTTTTTGGATCTAGAAATGATTTTTATACGTCCAAAAGACATTGTTTCTTTTCATATCCAATTTTTTCCAGTTTTCAATCCCCTTTTTTTTTTCTCCTTGTAGAAATAAAGAATTAAAATTCTATTTGTTAAAAGTAAATACAAATAGAACTTAGAAAATAAATATTTTTATTTATAAATAAATCATACAAATAAAATATACATAAGAACCATATGCAAAATCAATTAGATATAGATGCTTAAAAAAACAGGCCATGTTCGTTGCTCGACGGAATGCGTGTAAGGAAATTATCGTATGACCTTTCCTTTGTTGTTGTGACAGGTCTTGCCGTGCAAAATATCTTATTTTTTATTTTTTAAATTCTCGGTGGAGGTCGTGCCTTGTACTATGCCATAACGCTGTACTTTGTTAAAGTTGTTTTGTACAAAAAAAAAAAAAAAAAAGGAAAAAAGTCCTAATTGGCATCTAAAATACGATGAAATAGATAATTAGCTATTTAAACTTTTAAAAAAAATTAATTTTATATTTAATTAAATTTTTTTACCTCTTTTTACCATCTTACTCTTCTATTGTATCTTGAAGTAATGGATACATATCAGATAATGACTAGATAGAGCAGTGGAAAAGAGTATGAAAAATTTAATAAGGTTTAAAATTGATCTTTTTAAAAGTGATATACCAAAAGAAATTTTATCCCTACAAAAATCTAGTCACATACCACTAATAAAATAAGTTTTCCGTATGAAAATCGAGTTTCTCTTCAACAAATGTTACTCACCACATTTTTTACTGAAAATATGTGTATTAAAATGTATAAATATTTAATAATATGTTTAAATAAAATAGTAATCATTTGAGTATTTAAAGAAAAGATATTAATGTTTTATAAAATAATTTAAATAAAGAATTACTACTTTTAAATATGTAAAAAAAAGAAAATATAAAATAAATGAGTGACTAATTAAGTAGGTGGCAAATAAACATAAAAAAGAAATTATCTTTATTTGCATCAGTATAAGGTTGAATGGTTCATCCTTGTTTTTCATTGTTTAAAATATTTATTTTTATACACGAAATGTTAATTTTTTATTTGATTGTACCTCTTTTTTTGGTGATTATAAACCTATATTTCTTAATTGAAAGATTAGAACCGATACCATCAAATCACAATACCATTGACTATATAATTTTATCCTTAAACATTAATAACTTTCATTATAATGTATCCTTTTTTATTCTAGTGAGGAGCTACTAGTGTAGTATTTCAAGGAATGCATTCAGAAAAAGAGAATAAACTATTAATAAAGATGGTATAAAATTACGGAAGAACTTCTGCATCCCATCATGGATCATCCTGTCTATAATGCCGCTATAAAATTCCTTACAAAAGATTTAATTAAATGGAATATTAAGGTTTCGATCAGGATTGAAATAGAATTGATCTAATCTATTCAATGATCATATGGGATTGGTCACGTTAAACAAGCCACAGGGCAGTAGAATTTTCTTAGGTGCCAATGATATTAAGAAAAAAACCTAATAAATATTTACATGCTGCGCAAACAAATAAAATTTTGATACACATAATAGAGAAAATAATAATTTTTAAAGCAATTATCACACGTGATTTGTATTCATGAGATATATGAACATTTTATTAGTACAAAATACGTGATGTTTCTCAATTCTGAGGCTTTTTTTAATTTTCATTTTTTTTTTTTATTCTCAAGTAGTTGAATTTTAACTTTTGTAAAATAAAAAATATCTTTTAAGCAGCAGTTTCAAACTAGATGCTAATTTAATGAAACAAATAAAAATATAAGCATATATGTTCTTCTCACATATAAAACAAAACAAAACTAATTTTTATCCCTAAATATATTAACTATTTTTTTTTTCTTAAACGGTTTATCCTGAAAATACATGACCTTATTTTTCTTTAATGTCTTATTTATATTAATTCCACGAATACATTACATATATTATATATTATGCTAAAGCTCTATTTATATATTTATTCACCTATTTTGTTTTCCTCTTTATTTTACTGACCAAAAGTTCACTCTAAAAATGATTCCACAGATGACCCCAAACATCGAACCTAAAAACTCTGTCGTCTGAAATGCTTATATAATGGGAGTGCTTGCCATATTGGCATCGCCCTTTTAATCAAGTTATTGCTAAGAATCTAATCTAACTAACTTTTTACTCCAATAATGTACGACAAAATGAGAGGGTTTTCCTAGAAGCACTGGTTCCTCTTTCAAGGAAGCAGAGTTTAACTAATTTCCCTTTTTCTTCCTCCTCTTCTTTTTCTTTAACGAGTGCTTGCCATAATTTATCAATTTCATGAGAGGTCTTTTTCCCTCCATTTTGACCAAATCACGTGATAAACCCACCACCATTAATTCTTCAGTACTCCTCACACGCAATTTTTATAAAAAGGAGGATCGTTTTTATGTTTTTCTTCTTCCATCAATACCTGAAAAGATTCGAAATTTATCTTTTCGATAAATTTTTATAAAAAAAGAGGATCGCACGCATGATCCATGTGCAGCTGCAGGCGATTGAGGATACCAGGAGGAGAAGATTCGAAATTTATCTTTTCAATAATGCATTTAACATTTTGATGAAATCTTTTCCATGCATTTTGTGAAGTTTCATACGTCCTAAGTACTTTTAACAACGTTTATTTTGTACATATGATGTATTGGCAGTATTACCTAGCTTGAAAACTACGGGGGTGACTGTTGATATCTAGATTTAATGCAACCTGTGACTTCTATGTCGACAATCACCCTTATCTTGTCGGCAAATGCACAAGAAAATGTGGAAAAAAATTTACTGTCTTTGCTTTGTTGTCCCTGTGTTTCAGCACATAAATATTTGATACGTGTTATGAAATATTTTCTATATTTTATAGATTTTTTATTTTTTAATTTGTTTAACGCATACAAAATATTGATTTATAGAGACAAAAGGGACGGAAAACTCAAGACAACAAACGCATTCTGCTGTTTACGTGTCGACATTCACAAAATGATTACTAAGGAAAAACAGAAAAACAAAAAGTATTGGGAGTTTAATTTAGATACCATCATGGGTCAGTTCTTGATCCACCCGTCATCGACAGTTGTTAAACTGAGAAGCAGCCCAGGGATGGCGTCACTAGTAGAAAAATGAGCTTAAGAGGCGAAATATTTCGCCTCAGTAGCTTAGAATTTCGCCTCAATAGGCTATTGAGGCGAAAAATTCGCCTCAAAAATTCGCCTCTGGAAGTCCGCCTTGTTAGGGCAAAGGAGGCGAATGTCGCCGCACGTTTTAAAACGTGAGGCGAAATTCGCCTCATACAGGGATGAGGAAGCCACGTCGGCTAGTGAGGCGAAACTCGCCTCCTCACTAGCCGACGTGGCATGAGGCGAATTTCGCCTCATTATAACTATATGAGGCGAAATTCGCCTCATAACCTAGCCACATCGGCTAGTGAGGCGACGCCTCACTAGCCGACGTGGCATGAGGCGAAATTCGCCTCATCCTCCAAATACACCAGACCCGTCAATAACATTTTATAATTATTCATATATAATTTCAGAATTTATTTTATTAATATTTTAATTAAGATTTAATTATGAATATATTATTTCAGAATTTAAAAAAAATGCAACACATATTACAAAAATTATATAATTAATATTACAAATTTATTGTTATTAATATTTGACTTAAAATTTATTAATTAATTAATATATTTTTTCAGAATTTATAAATAATAAATACAAATTGTATTGGAATAATTTAAAAAAAATGTATAATTAATATTACAAATATATTTATATTTTACTTAAAATATTGTATGTAAGTTTGTTATCGCAAACATTTGAAATAATAAACGTATTATGATATTATAAATATATTTATATTGATATAAATGTTATAAAATAAAAGGTAGAATATATCTAAAATTTGGAAAAATTGTAAAAAATTTGTAAATATTATACCTTATATTATATTTGATTTTAATATTGTTGAACTTGTAATGAGAAATAATAAAATCCTGCAAAAATAAATCCAAATAAATAGTTATAAATAAAAATTAAATATAAAAATTAAGTAAATAAAAAAAAAATTGAAGATGAATTACCGTAGTAGAGGAGCGAATGTGAGAGAGGGAAGAAAATATGAGGGAGCAGAGGAGAGAAGGGGGGTATATATAGGCAGTGACTGGGCTGATGAGGCGAATTTCGCCTCATATGTTGAATCTGAGGGGAATTTCGCCTCATGAGTTGGGGAATGAGGCGAAATTCGCCTCAGATTTTAAAATGAGGGGAATTTCGCCTCAAATGAAAAATTCCAAACTCCCGCCCGCGCTATTTTTCTCCCGCGTCGTCCCGCTAAAACTTTTACTCGTAAATTTCGCATATATTTTTTAAAATTAATTACTAAAAATATTTATTAATTTATCAACTTATATATTATTAAATAAGATTAAAAATTCATCTTATTTAATTGGGTGATGTACTTTTATAAATTAAAAAGTTAATTATAAAAAATTTATATATAGATAAAAGATTAATTAATCAAATTATATTTTTATTAATCATTTCATTTAATAGTAAATAAGATTAAAAATTAATTTTATTCAATTGTGTGATGTGCTTATTTTGATTAAAAAAGAATCATAAAAAATATTTATATAAATAAATTTTTAATAAATTGAAATTACATATTTATTAATCAATTTATTTACTAATATATAAGATTAAAAGTAAATATTATTCAATTGAGTTATGTACTTACATTTATAATAATTTAAATAAACAAATATTTGTATAGATTAAATTTGTATTATAAAAAAATATATATTTATTAGTGAATTTACTTATAGTAAATAAGAATTAAAGTCATTGTTATTCAATTAGGTAATGTACTTTTATTTATTAAAAGTTAATTATAAATAATATGTACATACATTAAATATTTATATAGATTAAATATTTCATATTTAAATTATATAGTTATTAATCAATTTATTCACTAGTAGATAAGATTAAAAATTAATCTTATTCAATAGGGTGGTGTACTTTTATTAATTAAAAATTAAATCTTTCAATTATTTATATAGATTAAATATGTAATAATAAAAATATACATATTTATTAATCCATATATTTATTAGTAGATAAGATTAAAGGTAAATCTTATGCAATTAAGTAATGTACTTTTATTCATTAAAAATTAATAACTAAAATATTTTTATATATTAATTTTTTCATAAAATATATATTCTAATCAATTTATTTACTAGTAGATAAGACTGGTGAGTTATAATTATAAAGAAATGTTTTCATAGATTTAATAATAATTATAAAAATATTTATTTGTCAATCAATTGATTTACTAGTACATGAGATTAAAAATTAATCTTATTCAGTTGGATATTTATTTTTGTAAAAATATTTATTTGTTCGACATTTTGTATATTGAGAATATTTTTAATATTATTAAACATATAAAAGAAGATTTGGACTTTGTACGAAAATATAAAATTAACATATATTAATTTCAATACCGTCAATTATTTCATATGGATTGTGATAATTATACATTTATCGTATTCGTTATGAAATTGTTAGTACAAACATAAATTTTTACAAATAAAAGTATATAATTAATATTACAATTTTTAGAATTAATAAGTAAGTTGGTTTTGAGATTTGAAATTGATATAACCTCTAAAAATCCTCTAAAATAGTTTAGAGGATTCATCAACGCTTGATTTTTAACCTAAACATTAATTCCTAAATCTTACTAGAATTTGAGTTCATTTGTTTGAATAAAAATATTAGTTCTTAAACCCGAACTCACATTAAAATGTTTGTATCCAAATTAAATTCCTAAATTAAGTCCTTATTTTAAGATGTTAATTTCTAACCTATCGTATTTTAAGATCTTCAATTCCCAAATTACATCCCAGTTTCTCAGCCTCTTCGTATTTTGGCCATAATTTTTTAATCCGATCTCTGATTGAGGCGACTTCAGTTGCGTTGGAAAGATAAGAAAGAGATATACAACTTTCATGTATTGAGATTTTGCAAATGCTGAAATTATCAGTGCTTAAATTTCATTTCTTTTCAACTGATACATTTTCCATGCAAAGTTAACAACTTGTTTTTCTTTCTTTTATGTGTTTTTTGCTTACAGAGTGGATATTTTTTAGCTATAATGAGATGGATAAGTGATGCTTAATGTGTTATGTTGACTGGTTCATATAATTAAATATGAGTTTAGTACATTTACAGATTTAACAAATAATTAGATTAAATGTAAAAGTTAATTAACAAAAGAATTTAGTTAACAAACCGAGGTTCAACTTGATTAAATAGACTTCAATGAGTTAAAATGAATTAGATTGAGATAGTTTAACCATCTATGACTTATATTTTCATTTAAATGATTAAGGTTAAGTTAACCATCTTTGACTTAGTTTAAGTTAAGGTGAGTTCAAGTTAACATATATCCTACATGTATGACACATTAAATAATATATTTAATATACTGCGGGTTGGTTGAATGGATTTTTAAATAAATTAGATGTGCATGGTACTCGTCGTATGAATAACAGTACTAAGGGACAAAATATGACGGTAATCATAATCAATAGCATGACATACAAGGTGCGAAACAAGTAATGCAATAAAACGTGAACATCATGTCCGGAATAATAAAATACGATGAGGAAATAAAAAACACGATAGCAGCTACTGTCGCTGATCCTGTCGGAGTCGAGCACGACCAGATCCTCTCACAGATGTCCTCTGTGATACTGTATGGGGGGGAGTCGAAGCCGGTGTCGACTGAACAGCTGCGGGCTGAGTCGGAGTATGCGGAGGCTGCTGAGAGGCAGGAGGATGTGAAGACGAAGGAGCCCCAGGAAAACATACGATCCAAACGCTGACGGCTGTGACGCAAACGGCGCAAAACCGGGACCCCCGGCCCATGGGATGAACCCCTGAGGATGTGGTCCTCTCTGCTGTGCGGAGCTGCCTGGTGGATCCTGTGTCGGATCGTGTGGAGGATGCGTGAACATGGATGGATGGCTCGGCATCCCATAAAACCCATGGTATGGATACGGAGGAGGTGGGACTGGTGTGAATGGCGTAAAGCCAGGCTGACTAGGATCAGGGCCATAAGTGGAAGTCCCCATCTGTGGTGCTGCGTGCTGGTATGGAGGGTACTGCCCGGAGGAAGATGTAGTAGGGGGACGGACGTAGTTCATCAGCAAATCGATCTTCTCTTGCATCTTCTCAATCTTGGCCTCCTGGCTGGTCCTATCATACTCAGAGTGGACCAAATTCTCCTCACGTGGCTGCTCATAATAATCAACCCTATGTTGATCTATTGGCATGCCGTAACCGAAGCCACGTCGGTAGGCAGATCGGTGGCCCAAAACCTCCTCCATGATGACCTTATCCTCCTTAGGTCGCTGACCTGACGCAGCAGCAATGTCATCCTCATGCTTTCTTTTTTCCACCATTCGTTCCTAATTGAAACAACATGAGCACAAGGTGATTATAATCATACAAACAGATGGATATGAAATACTACAAAAAAATTATATATAAGAATCGAAAATACTAACATAATTCTGCATGGAGACCTCCGACTCCCATCGATCTGTTAACTGCCCTTTCTGTCTCCTTAGGTGGGTATGTCGGTAGTTTTGTATTGGCGTGAGATCCTGTAATACATTATTAAAAAAAGTCAGTACAAGAACATAGCATTTAAACCCACATTCATTGTAATTGGAATACCTACATTTGTGAGTGCATGCTGGAGCATGGATTTTGTACCACCTGTATGAACTGACAGTTGCTTCTTCCTGTTCTCCGCATTCACCGTGGATCGCAACTACACGTTTCGAGAAGAAGTGAACAATTGAACTATAGCTTATGCATATGTAATTTACTACATGGAGAAGCGTACCTTATAATCTTGATCTGTCTCTAGGAAGTGGACGAATGCCCTCCATTCGTCTAACCTGTGCTCGAAACCCGGTGGTGGCTTACTAGCAGCTGTATCGCCTCCACCCTTGGCTATGACATAACGTTTAAGCCTGTATCGAAGCTGACTATATGACTTGCTTGCAAGAAAGTCCAGTGCCACCCACCATTTGTGAATTGTCCGCCAATTTTCGGGTAGTTCGAACTTGTTCTGCAAATTTGAACCAAAAAAATTAAGTGTTAAAGGAAGGTGACACGAGCCAAAAATTGATTTTTCGTATATGTTTACATTTAGAATTAACTTACCATTACACGGCGGATGATGCCATGTCGATAGGCCTCGGGAAATGCTGACCATGCCTTTCCTCGACCTCCAGGGACAAACAACTTCGTCGAAGCTCTGTGATGGAGTAAGAACTCCAACCTAACCATCCCCGGAGATGAGCATATGAGACCCATAAACCCATCAGGCATAGTGATGGTCGGTCTACGGCCTGTCCTCCTATACTCCTCCTCCGCCCGGTAACCTCTATACATACCCCGGCGCCTATCTGTCACCGTGATGTTTGCCTCCTCATGCTGAGCTGCCACAGCGGCCTCCTCCCGCTCCACTGCTGCGGCCTGTGGGTCATCTGGGTCAACCTGAGCAGGCATATCATCCGGGAGGTCGTACAACACCTCTTCCCCGATCCCCAGCTCATTTACCCATCCCGGCTGTGGCTCAGCCGCCTGACCCGACTGGTCATCGGGATGTCGGACCTGCCGATCAGTAAGTAAGGCAGTAAACGATCCTCCTGTATGACAAAATAAGAAAATGAAACGCATGAGTCCAAAATTGATATAATATTGCTATGACAGATAAAACATTTACAAATGAAGCTGTAAATCCCACCAGTGTACTGCTCCGGATGTGCCTCAGAGTCGTCCAAAAGCTGATCCATGAAATCGGAGCTACTCATCCTGCAAGTTCAAAAAATAACACCGGTTACTTAAATATTTCCTGGAGATTATTACGCAAACAAAGTACATGTGATAGATAATAATTATATAAATAAACGTATCCGTACAATCTATTCGTCCAAATCGTAATCGCCTATGCTACTGCATCCCACACTCGGGTCGGGTAAGCGTGTAAGGTTTCCTAGATCAACAAATATGCGATTGATTGGAATTGTCCATGGCCTCTGCACTGTCTGTTGCATTGCCTCCTCTATTGGAGGTGGCTCGAACGATTCAACATCTTCTATACTCTCGGTTTGGAAGAGAGCACGTGTGAACATATGACGGTGTACAACTTTCTGGACAATCTTCCAATTGCCATTTCGCTTGCTTGGGTCTTTTAGGTAAAATACTTGTTGTGCTTGGTCGGCAAGGATGTACGGGTCGTTATCGTACCATGACCTTGCAGTGTTGATGGAGATGAGGTCTCCGTCGATAATTTCTGGTTTATCCCCTCCGTATCAAACCACCTGCATTTGAATAAAAACACTTTCTTCGACCCCACGTAATTTAGTTGTATAACTTCGGTGAGAACGCCATAAAATGTAAGTTGTTGCCCTCCATCTGCACCGATGACATATACACCGCTATTCTGTGATCTTAAGCCAACCTCCTTGGCTTCTGTGTTGTATCGGATACCATTCACGATACAAGCATTGAAGCTATATCGATGAATTTCAGGGCCCCAAGCTAACGCTTCAAGATCTTCTGGCATCTGATGTCCATGGACAGCCGTTTGCTCCATAATCTACATACCAAGTCAACAATTAAAGTTGCATGTCAAGATATCGATGAATTAATGGTATTGAAGTCTTCAACAAGTTTTTACCTTATTTTAAACCACTCGGCAAAATGTTTACATACTATTCCTCCGACATTGCGTGCTCCACGTGCAGTTAGTTCGTTCTCAAACTCCCTGTAGGATATTTCATTAGAAGTCCATCTTCAATCTTGGTGAACATCTATTCTTTTCAAGTCATAAATGAATGAAAAGACATGACATACCTTATAAAGGGTTGCACTTCCTCGCAATTATTCAACACTGTCCAATGCATCCTGTTGAGTTCTACATCCGAGCCTGTTATAGTGCATGCACCTATTGAACGTATGGGTTGTGTGAATACTCGAAACGATGATGATGGACATTCATCCAGCGGTTCGTCCCACTGTCGGTGGGGTCTATTTATTCTTGAGTCCATGTTATCAAAATATAAGGAGCAAAATTGAGTGCTCTCCCGCACAACGTACGACTCCGTAATTGAACCTTCCGGTCTTGCCCTATTCCGCAAATCTGCTTTTAGAACTCCCATGTACCTCTCAACAGGATACATCCACCGGTACTGGACCGGACCACATATGCGTGCTTCATTTGGAAGGTGGACGGCTAAATGTATCATAATATCGAAAAATGCAGGAGGAAATATCATCTCTAACTTGCAAAGAGTTAGGATTATTGTTTTTTCCAAAGACTCCAAAAGATTTACACGGAGTTCTTTAGCAGTCAATTCCCTGAAAAAACGACATACATCACATACAACATCGTAAATGCGATTATCCAACACCCCACGAATGACAACCGGGAGAATACGTTGCAGCAAGACATGACAATCGTGACTCTTAAGACCTCTCAAACTAACTTCATCAGCGCCTAAGCAGGATGATATATTTGAAGCATATCCATTAGGCATCTTCACATCCCTTATTGAATTACACACCTCTCTCATTTGCCTAGTCGATAGTGTATATGCAGCTGGTGGTTTGAAAATACGTCCACCACGTTGCTGCAGGTGTAGCTCAAACGAATACCCATTTCTTGGAGTGTCAGTCTCGCCTTCTCTGTGTCTTTTGACTTGCCCTTAAGACCAAAAATAGTTCCCACTAGGTTATCGCATATATTCTTTTCGATATGCATCACGTCAAGATTATGTCGAATGTGCAATTCACTCCAATATGGCAATCGGAATAGCAAACTCTTCTTACACCAATTTGTCCCGTCTTCATTCCTCCGACGGCATAGGCGCTCTTGCAATTTCCCTAAAATGACATTCTCGTATCGACTCAATTGATCGATGATGTCTGATCCAGAGAAATCCCTTGGTCGTGCCCGTGTTTCCGTGGTGCCGTCAAACTTACCCTGTCATGGCGCCACCTATGTCTCAAAGGCAAGAACCGTCTATGGCCCATATAGTGGAACTTACTATTTGAATGGCCACTTGTGCAGTCAACGTTACATATTGGACATGCTTTATAACCCTTCGTCGTCCATCCTGAAATGTCACCGTATGCCGGGAAATCGTTAATAGTCCATAATAATGCAGCATGCAGTCGAAATACCCGTCCTTCGACTACATCTAGTGTTTTTACCCCACTTGTCCAAAGTTCTTGTAGCTCATCTATCAATGGTTGTAAGTACACATCAATATCTTTACCTGGTGATTTCGGCCCCGGTATTAAGAGAGACATCATCATATATGGCTCCTTCATACATCTCCATGGTGGAACATTGTATACAAACATAATAACTGGCCACACACTGTATGTCGTGCTCATGTTTGCATACGGATTAAACCCATCAGTGGCAAGTCCTAATCGTACACTGCGGGGGTCCGATGCGAACACAGGATATTTGTTATCCAATCCTTTCCACTGTTCGGAATCCACCGGATGCCTCAGCACACCATCTACAGATATATACTTTTCCTTGTGCCATCTCATCTCTGGAGCCGTCTTCCGGCACATAAATAGCCTTTGTAATCTTGGAACTAATGGGAAATGTCGCAACACCTTACCGGTACAGTTTTTTGTTTCCTTGTATGAAGCTTCCATCTTCCTTCCCCACACACTGGGCATGTATCAAGATTTTTGAATTCTTTTCGAAACAAAACACAATCATTTTTACAAGCATGAATCATGTTTGCATCCATGCCTAACTGCTTCAGGAACTTCCGTGCTTCGTAATATGATGTAGGTAACAAATTGTCGGCAGGTAACAAACTTTTTATTAAGTCAAGCCAATTGTTAAATGACTTCACAGACTGCTTCCCATCAATCTTTAGATTTATCATTTGCACTACTGCTGATAATAATGAAAACTTTGTACATCCCGGATACACTGGACTCTTTGCTTTTTCAAACATTCCAGTCCACCCATCTCCATTAAACCCACTACTTTCATCTTCGCTGTCAATATCATCGCCATCGCCATCGCCATCGCCATCCCATCACTATATTGACAGCAATATCTTCCAAAAGTTTTTGATCTGCCTCATCTTCAAAGTGCGTGTCGTCAAGTGGATTGCTCCCTTCATCCATAACAACATTATCATGTACCTCGTATTCATCTACATCCTCACCATGATAAATCCAAGGGGAGTAGGTCCAAGCCATTCCCCTCCTGAGGAGGTGATACTCAATAATCTGAATAGATTGCCATGCACCATTAAGGCAATCTCTACAAGGGCATCTAATCAGTCCATCTGCCCGCTTATGGTTTACAGCAGCTTCTAAAAACTCTCTAACCCCATCTCTATATTGCGTTGTTGTCAAATCACGTGTCATATGCCAACTTCGTTCAGACATCCTAAATTGACCCTTAATTAATTACCACATTTAACTCACATCGGATAACTCTCTTATAACTATGCAAGCATCTAATATTGAAACACTAATGTTTGATTTACTTATTATTTAACCCTATATGTGTCATGCAATTACAGATAATATGCATAGTTTTATCGAACCTCTAAGAATAAATACATTACTACAAATTTCACATAAATTAATTCACAAACATATCAATAGGAGCATTTCCTACTGTACACATATATTCATACATTTATGAAGTTAAACATATTACACATGTATTAAACATTAATATATAATTATTATATTGTAACTATATATGATTTTTGTTCACATACAATTATAGTATTTAAATAATTGTATTTACACTATGTATCATAAAAGAAAATACAATACACATATATTAGACAATTATATGCCATCACTAGATCGTAAATACATGTAATATTTTTACCTTACTTATAATAAATATATAAGTATACATATAATATACAGGAAATACTACATATGTAAGTAGTATTATTTCAATACTTACACTTATTTTATGTCTTATTAATCTAAACATATAAAACAAGCTTCGAATAATATATAAATATTTGATCCTAAGTATATACATAGTTTTTTCAATTTCTAACAATAAATACATAACTATATATTGAACATTCATTAATCAATATACATGAAAATATTAACATCTCAGTATTTATATTTAATCTATGTGACATGATATTAAACATAATAAACATAGATTGAATAATAACATGTAATCACATATCCTATAAATCTATAATTTCTTCAACTACACACTAATATACATAACTATAAATTAAATATATATTACTACTACTATTTAAATAAATGAAATAAAAATTTCATAACAAATTGAACTAACCTTGCAGTAATTGTAGTACGATAAATGTCTGATCAAATCCACCCAAATTATCAGATACCTGCATTCAAAATGAAAATATCAATCAAAAATATATTTTACTATAAAATAAAATACTATAAGAATTAAATAAAAAATAAAAACTTACCGTATAATTAAATTTACTTAATCGAAAATATTTTTTTTTTCCTGATGTGTGTGCGTGAAGGTATGTCGTTTTTGGGTGGTGGGTGTGTGTGTGTTCGTCGGTGAGCTAGTGTGTGAGTCGGTGTGTGGGTCCGTGTGAGTGGGTCTGTGTGTGTGCGTCGGTGAGCTAGTGTGTGAGTCGGTGTGTGGGTCCGTGTGAGTGGGTCTGTGTGTGTGTGGGTGTGTGGGTCTGTGTGTGTGTGTGTGGGTGTGGATGTGTGTGTGGGTGTGTGTGTGTGGATGTGTGTGTGGGTGTGTGTGGATGTGTGGGTCTGTGTGTGTGGGAGTGCGCGCGTGGGTCGGTGTGTGTGCGTGAGTGCGAGAGAGGTGTGCGAGAGAGAGAGCGAGAGAGGGGCGAAGAAAAGAAGGGGGGGTGGGGCGGTATATATAGGGGGATGATGAGGCGAATTTCGCCTCATCAAACAGAGGCGAATTTCGCCTCATCCTAGTCACCATGAGGCGAATTTCGCCTCATCCTAGTCAGCACTTGAGGCGAAATTCGCCTCTGACTAGGCTAGTGAGGCGAAATTCGCCTCATAATCCTAGTCAGAGGCGAATTTCGCCTCAAGTGCTGACTAGGATGAGGCGAAATTCGCCTCAGATACTTTAAGAGAGGCGAATTTCGCCTCTTAGTTTTCGCCTCCCATACCAACTTTTCTACTAGTGCGTGTTCGAACCAGTGAGGGACCTATCGGTTCTTGCAAGTCATTACGGTTTCCACCTTCCAAAATCGCATGATCTAGCAATTTTGGAACTGCCGATTTAAGAACCAGTAGAATCGACTGTTTCAACATGTCTATGCTACAAAAATTTAAAAAAAAAAGAAAAAAAAGGAAATTAAATTATAAAAAATTTATAATTAAAAAACAAATATTTAAAAATATTTTTTCTTGAATTTAATGTGCTGCTATTAATAACACAAGTAATAAATATATTTAGAATCATGTACTATTGAGTTTATGTAAACTTCTAATCAAAATGAACTTTTATTTCTTAAGTATGTGTGGCTTGTTTTTCTATTGTAAAGACTTATTTGCATCTTAAATGTTTTATAGTGATATGTTGCTGACATAGTAACTAAAAAAGTGTAAGTGATTGTATATAAATAAATACATAACTGTAAAACATCTTTTAACAAATGTGCTATTAACAATTATTGTTAGGCTTAATATTATTTTAATTAAAAATTTGTTTTACAATAATTTTCTTACTTAAATTAAGTAAATCATTTTTTTTTTTGTTTTTATTTTGGGGTTCCCGATTTCTCTTGAACCGGAACTGAACCGTGGGAACCGGTGGTACTTAAAAACCGAGAATTAAACTAGCTTCCACAGATCTGGTTCCGGTTCCACCATTTTAAGAACCGAGAACCGACGGTTCAAATCTATTTAGGTCTAGTTCTAACCATGATGATGTCTGGTTTAATTTGTCCATAACAACATCAACTTGTTGAAGAGTCTAAAGTCTCTTTCTTTCTCGACTAGATTAGGTGTGCACTTAATTTTTTGGTTGGGTGTTTTTATAATTTTACTTTAGGTATCAGAATAAATGATCGGGTAAATGTGATCAATAGTCTTCAAATTTTAATAAAATATATAATTTGGTGTTTAAATTTTAAAATATATTAATTTAATATTTGATCTTTTCAAACCAATCAATTTAGTTGTTAAAATAATTTTGTACATGCTAACAACCGTTATATTGATTAAAAATACCACGTAGGATGATGGTGTTAATTAATTATGTAAGAAATTTTATTTAAGGTACTGGATTAATTAATTTTAAAGTTCAATTATTTAAATATATATTTCAAAAACTATCGTCGTTGATTCTATTGCTACAAATATAATATCTGTTACTAGTTTTCTATTGCAGAATTCTATCTTTGAAAGATAATTTTATTATAGTATTTGATAAAATTCATGTACCATTAGTATAATTGTCAAAATAGCGATTTTACTCATACGATTCTACGATTTTACGATTTTAAAAGGCTCTGCTGAGTTGACTTGTACGTAGAACGTTCTTTTGGTAAAATTTTATGATTTCAATGGAATCTACATATAAACTTAGTAGAATCTTATGATTTTAATTAAGTTTACCAATTCTACCTAATATAAAAACATATACTATGTTTTTACAATCTCATCAACTATTATGAATTAGGATGATGTGTCTTTCTTGTTGTCATTTCTATTGGTTTTCGCTCTCTCTCTCTCTCTATCTTTTTCCTCCCTCACCCAAAAACCTCTATACAATATTTATAGAATTCATTCAAGTCAAGTTATAATTATAAAATTTATAAGAAGAACTTATTTATTTCATTTATATATTAAGAATTTAATAAGTTGAGAATTTAAATTTTCCTTCAATTATCACTCATTTCAAACAAAACATTAGAAAATAAATTATTTGACTTTATTTTCTCTTTTTTCATGTATGTTAGATCATGGATTATGAGTTATTATTAAAAAATGAACTTAACTTCTTTAATTTTATGAGATCTATTATGTACTCTAAGTTTTCTACGTTTTCTATAAGCATATATATAGTTTTTCAAAGCTATTTTGCAAATGTCGCAAAAACTTATATTTCTATGTTTTGATTTTACGTTCCGATTCTACTCACGTCTAGCGATTCTATATAAAATCACGAGTTTAGCAACCTTAACCATTAACAACATTAACCGAAAAAGATAACGGCGTTTCAATTATTTTGCCACGTACACTTCTCTCTCTTACTTTCTCCGGATAGCGTTACTCTTTCGTTTCGATACGGCTTCCCTCTGATTTTAGTATTTTTCGCGTTTGGTTTTGCAACGAGAAAACAAAAGCATGACA
The DNA here is from genome assembly GCA_024138025.1 of Combretum micranthum. NCBI lineage: Eukaryota > Viridiplantae > Streptophyta > Magnoliopsida > Myrtales > Combretaceae > Combretum > Combretum micranthum. Next base: position 152,471 of record JAMXBD010001089.1, read on the forward strand.
TGTACACTATTATTAAACTAAACTAATCATGAAATTACATATTTAGCTGATTTCCTTTTTGCAATTTTGGTTTTGAATAGCTACAAGGTTTTCATTAGTAGCTACATGTAATAATTTCTGGTACGCGCGATCATAAGATGTTCCATGTTATAGATATGGCTTAAAAAAAAAAGATGAAAATGTCTTCATAAATTTTATTGAGAAGATCATAATCATTAATTATTAATAAAAGAGTCTTTTTTTTTTTAAATAATAATAAGGCACTTATACCCTGGGTTGTTAAACTTGACATTATTGAGTAATGAATTTTAATTTTGTTAATGAATCAAATCACTATCTTTGAAATTCTTTTTCCAAAAGACCTTACTGTACCAATTCTTTTGAATCATGAACGGAACATCAAGTCAAAGAAGTAATACAATCATGTTGTTATATCAACTATTTAATTTACAAAACCTTTAAACCTATCAATTATGCTATCATATTAATTGATTCTTTCAAGGAATTGGTTTGATTATAAACTGTGATGTTCATATCATATTATAATTAAACAAACGATCAGTTCAACTAATCTTCCGTGTTATCATATGCTTAGATTAATTCATAAAAATCCTAAAACATATAAAATTAATAAAATTTAAAATTCCTAAAAGTGTTAATTTTTTATTTTTATTGAATTTACTCAAATATGGGTTTCATCAATATCATCGCCCGTTAAAAATGATCAATATTCATAGTGTGAAATATTTTTATGCATAAGGCTATTGGTGGTAATTATTCTTATAAAATTAATGGTACTACCTTTGTCTTTTTCTAAATTTTAATATATTGTAAATAACTTTGTAACTAATGGTATCTCTCTTAATCTCCCATCTTTCAAATTAAAGGGAACATATTTAAATCATCTCATTCTATTGTAATGACAAATACATATATACATCCTCTTGGAAAGATCAGTTATCGTTACTCTTATTCCTTCTTAGTAACAGTTATGCACCCTAGTCTAGTTAACCAAACATAGACTCTTACACCGTCAAGGATTTTATTGGTAAGTTAGATTTTCTTTTCTTTCCTTGTAGTTCAACTTTGGAGCACATCTGGGCAATCAAAATCCATCCCCTTCCTTTTCATTCCTTTTTCTAATTGTTTTCTTTAAATTTCTTTCCTTTTACTTTTTTTTTAATCAATCTAAATAAAGGACAAGGGTAAAATGATATTATCAATTTCTGCTAATTTCTTTATTTAAAAATGATCCTATAGGTCCAAAAGTAGAGGTTGCCTCTTTTGATATCCATCTTCCTTCCTTCTTCTTCTTTCTTTCTTTCTTTCCTTTTTTTTTTTTTTTTTCCAAAAAGACAAATCAAAATTCCACTTTCTCTGCTCTTCCTCTTAGTTTTATGTTATGTTTAGCTAGCTTTTTGAAATAGGAAATCAAAGAAAAGAAATGAAGAGAAATGGAAATGAAGAGAAATAAAAATAAGTAAAACGTTCGTTTTATGTTTGGAAAGTTACGAAGAAATAAGAAGAAAAGAAGAGAAATATAGTTAATGATTGATAAAATTATTCATATGTTATTTTTTATAAAATATTAGTAGAAGAAGAGGAATGGGATATTTTTTATTCATTCAATATATTTCCATTGGTTCTCACTGTTTCATTCCAACTTTAGATGAAAAGTCGAAAGGCTCCATTTTGATTTGATTTCTCTCCATATCCTTTTATTTCCTTTCCTAACAATCATACCAAACACAACACTTTCATTCAATTTCTTTCACTTTCCCTCCATTTAATCAGACTTCCAGCACCCCAAACACAGCATTAGCTTTCCCATCTTCGAACCTACACCCAGAAAAAGGACCATGTCTAAAGAAACTGCGCACTCCGCATCGAACTTATCGTAGTTTCTTTTTCTTTAGTGTCATGACACGTCCCGTCCTACAAAATCACATGACGCGTGGGTTGTTAATTGCACTATTTTATTGTTAGTGCTGAAGGTCCTGCCTTGTGTATTCACATGACGCGTGCTTTATGAAAGCTGTTAGATACGAAAATCTAGTTTCAGAAACACTAATAATATAAATTTTGTTTTTTCAAATGAAAATTGAGTTTATCAAACAAAAAGTGTTAACTTTTTTTATTATTAAAATGTGAACGACGCGCACTGATTAACCATCATGTTTTTCCCTATTCCAAACCAAGCCTTTAAATAATACAATCAAACTATTTATTTTTTTTAAGGAGTGATATCGCTGTTGAAACAAAAAAATATGGGTGAATATATGTATAATGGATCGAAATTTGCTTTTTACCGACGTTTGCCTCCGTTTTATTCCTATAGATATATACTTAATATTTGTTATGTACTTATAAAATAATAATAATTTTATCTATTTCATTTTTTAAATTTATTTAACACATTATAAGTGTTTATTTACTAAAATTGAAGCAGCTGGAGCTGGGTATTCACAATCTCCACCAGCAGTTACATAACCGCCTTTCATGATGAGTGGGAATGATGGAGAAATAACTTTTCATTGTGTTTATTTATCTATTTATTTTTTTGTTATTATCACTGTATAATTAGTTGTAATTATTTTCTATTTGTAGGCGACAGCTTTTACCCTACCAAACAATCATTCCAATGCAAAGTAATACTGACTCTGCCATGGCCAATGGTTCTTCGAGATGACCTAAGAAGAAGACAACAACCGTCTGAAAGTATTTCATAGAAACTAAAAAATCTATTTTAAGTGGAGAACCTTCTAAACATGTCTTTTGTTGAACTTGTGACAAAGTTTACTGTGTAGGTCCCGTAATGGCATAGGACACTTGAAGCAACATGTAGAATCACACATGTCCAATAGGCATGTTTTGATGAAGGACCCCACCACTGAAAACCGCTCCTTTACAGAGCGTGTTAATCCTACAACCTAACAACTCGATTAGCAAGACGTGTGACACTGGCTGATGGAAATGATGGTAGTTACGAAGACACCATTCCATGTAGTTGATCATGAAAAAACGAAAGTTGGTGTACATGAGCCATGCAACCCCTATACGAACATGCAAGATGACAAACATTAAAAAACGATACAATGAACCTTTTTGTATGAAGGTGTGAAGCTCTTAAAGAGGTTTTGTCAAACCTTCCTTCTATGTATAATCCTCTAAAACAATTTATTGTTCATGTAATTTTTAGATCATATGCTGATTTATGATATTTATTTTCGGTTTTAATAATGCATTCGATTTTGCTTGTGTAGTATCTCTCTCACCTCAAACATGTGGAAATCATTAATCAATGATTGGAGTGTAGCTTTACATGCGTAGACCCTCACTGGAAAGATGAACAGTGGTTAATCCAAAAGTGGATTATTGCTTTCAAGTTGTTCTTAGAGAGACATACCAGCCAAGCAATAGCAAATAACATCTTAAAAACCTTCCCATTGTACAAGATAGGGACCATATTCAATATATCATTCGACGATGCATCAAACAACATTGCTTCCATTCGATATTTGAAGCAGTTGTTAATCTGGTGTGCAACGAAAAATTCTTTCACATCTAATGTGTCTGCCATATTATGAATTTGGTAGTGCAAGTAAGCCTTAAAGCTTGTGGCCTTGACATACATGTCGAAAAAATAAGATATGCAATTAACTGTCTTCGTGTTTCACGGAGATATAAATAGATGTTTATGGAGTTTGTCAAGGCATACTGAGGAAAAATTGCCTATAATTGATTGTTAGACCAGGTATAATTTTACATTCAAATTGTTTCATCGTGCATTGAAGTGTAGAAGGGCTCTAACTCATTTATACAATACTCTACTTAATCCCTCCAATCCTAACATTGGTCTGATGGAGAGTTGAGATTGGCAAATAATACATGCATTTAAAGAGGTCTTAAAGGCATTTCTTGGCCCAACACAGCATTTATCGAGTTGCTACTACCCCACTAGTAACTGCATTCCTCCCTACCTGGTTGACACATTGAATGTGCTGAGTAACTATAGTTCTGATCTTGATTTGGCCACTACTGTGTCAGTAATGGCTAGTAAGCTCTAGTATTATTTTGTCCCTCTTCCCTTGCTCTTCCATATTGCAACAATGTTATATTTACGGTATAAGTTACGTGCGACTAAAGCACTCCTTTAGGAATTCTACAAAAATATTAGTGTGGCTAATCTTGAATCAAAAGCCACAATTCTTCATATTGAAGTAATAAATTTGCTTAAAGACTTATATCAATGTTGTAATTAGACGAATCCACGGCCACCCTAACCACAATGATCCAATGGTCACTCATCTTAAAGGTTTTTAAACATAAGCAAACAAATTGCCCTGGGATGTTAGGAGCCGTACGACTTCTTGGGAAATTTTTAGTGACATACTGGTATACGAAGTGCAAGCACTTGAGGAGGAGGAGGAGGAACTAGAGGGGGGGGGGGGGGGGGGGGGGGGGGGGGGGGGGGTGGGGGGTGTGTTTGTGTTTCAATGTCCTCTACTAGTGGAAGAAAAGGACACACATGATGCCGATACTTTTCATAGTGTCATAGAATGTTTTGGCTTCTTTAGCTTCAACGGTTTCATCGGAATCAACTTTTAGTTCAGGTGGATGGGTCCTCAAACTACACCGTTGTTGGTTTATCTCAAATGATGATTTTGATGATAACAAAATGGAGAAAATAATTACTAACATATTCATTAAGTGTGCAAAGATTTAATATAATCAAAGTGGTTTACAATGACTTAAGAGAATGATTTCAAAAGAGACACCATGCAAAGATTACTTTAGAAAGTGTTTAGAGAATATTTCAAGAATAAATGAGCTGTCAGAAGGTTAATCAGAAGATTATCCGCTGGCTTTTTAAACTATCAGAAGGTTCGTCAGAAGGTTCGTCAGAAGGTACATCAAAAGGTGAACTGCAACAAAAAAAAATGACAAGTTTCAGCTCCATATTCGAATTTTCTTTTTAAATTTAATATGTTGAAGACCCAGCTCAAAAGATTGAGTATATTTGGGTAATATACTCAATGTGTTCCACAAAGTTGGTTCAATATCCATGGGGATTCGAATTTCGTCAGATTAATGTTCATTTTTTTTAGAAAATTCTGTTTTGACAGCAAGGAAAAAGAACGTGACTTACAAGGATCCATCTTCAATAGTTTATTCAAGTTTTAGTTGGAAATATGGAAAACATGATCCAAATATGCACGAAACTTGTCTAATGATTATTTGTCCATACAAGAAAGTCGAAATTTATGGAAAATACGATCTTTTTGTTGCATGAATAGTACCAGACGAAGGAACAAGTCAACAACGGTGATTTCAAATTCGAATTTCAAGTTCAAGATAATTATACAAGTTGTTGGAGATTTAAACTTATCCATTGGAGCAAGAATTTCGAGATTACAACAACAAGATCTCAAGTTATTCAAAATTTGCAGATTTTAAAGAAAGAGATAAGCTAATATTACGCACAAAATAAGGAGCAAAGTTTATCCAATTGATTTCCTAGCCGTTGGAAGATACAATGATAAGTATACTCACCCAAGACAGAGAAAAGGAAGAACAATCACATGAAAAAGAAGAGAAAACAAAGAGCCACGAATTTCTTTTCAATTTGAGCAAAATTACTATCATTCTATTTGTCTTCTTTGTTCGAAAAATTTAAGGACCCATATTTATTCCTCCGATTTGTTGTTACACATTTAGTGTAAGTTGAGAGTTACAAGTAGGCTTAGTTGATTGATTGATTGAGAGAATCAAGCTAAGTGAATTGTAGCAAAAGAGAATTGGCAAGAACTTCTTGTAACTTTGTTAATTTGATTGGATAGTGAAACACAACCAGTAAGGAATACCGGGACCTCGGCTTGGAGCTGGAAGAGAGGATTGACGCTCGAGGCGGAAACTCTATATATCGCTTTGCACTCTCTACTCTTTATCTCTCTTTAATTTCGTGATTTATTATTGATGTTGTATAGTGTGATATACGCTCAGAAGGTTAATCAGAAAGTAAATCATTCATATTTTTCTTACTCGGAGAGTTAAGCAGAAGGTTTCTAAGTGTAAAGTCTTGAATCACTTTTGATCCAAATTTTCCATTAAAGCTTTTATTTGTTAAGATTATTGTTTTAAGAAAGTTTTAAAGCCATTTTAGTTGAATAACCAAGTGGTGTGAAATTGTTTTAAATTTTGAAAAGTAAATTTGATAACCAATTCACCCGCCCTCTTGGTTATCTTTTCGGGACCAACAATCACCATAGACTAAATGATGACACTACTAAAACATATGTATGCGTAAAAGATTGGTCTAATGCCATTGGCAGAAGGTAGACGGACCCACATTTTGGTAGCCTAGGGATAGCGACTCGGGATGGGGTGATCAATGTTACAATCGAATTTACAACTACAAACACGGACAGAATGTAAGGTGAAGCTAGAGGAAGTTTCGAGGAGGGTGTATGGTTGCTAACCCTTTTTTTTTTTTCAATCTTATTTTTAATTTTTTGTAGTTAAAAAAATGTTATTAATAAAATCTAATTTTTTTCCAATCCTAATGCTTTTATTAATTTCATTTATTTAATAATTTACAATTATTCTAAATAAATTAATTAAGCAAGTTTAACATTTAATAACTAACATATCACATTGTTTATCATTTATCTATTTCATTTTATCTCCCTATCTTTTCTTTTCTTTTTCATCAAAGGCTAATCACTCCCTCCATGATAAGCATGATGAAGGATGTGATAAGAGAAAAAAGTGTGATCAGAGGGCTTTACGCCCTTGATCATGCTCGTGATCACATGTTTGCCAAAATTTTTAGAAACAGAGATCATGGGCTCTATCACGCCCGTGATGAGTAGCTCGTGTTTGATTTTTATGTTTTTCCTTGTTTTTTCTTCAAAATCTAACTCAAACACAACATGCATCATACGAAACATTTTATAAGCAACACTCCTATATATATCAAGTTTTAAATAAAATTCCTGAACATATTTCTACTTCACATATCATGTAATCGTGTTATCAAACATCTAACCTATACTTATATACACTGACTTAGGTTTTGACATATACGTTTAAATACCTTTTGTTTTCCAATTTTACCACAATCGATACTTATATCTTGTTTTAATTCATCGTATACATGCATAAACAATAATCAAACAAAGAGAAAATAACCGACTTACATGTTTAACCATTACTATATAAACTAAATCTTCACTACTCCAACTTCCTAGTTGATGAAGCTTCTACTTACTCGTTCTCTATTTTCTATCTTATTTTCTAACTTCATTTCTCCTTCATTTCTTGAAATTGAAATTTGATGTTAAGTTTTGAAGAAAGAAAAGGAAAAGAAGAAGAAGAAGAAGAGAAACGTAGGGAGAAGAAGAAGAGAAGAAAAGAAAGAAAGAAAGAAAGAAAGAAAGAGTACGTGGGAAACAAAGGAGAAAGAAAAAGAAAAAGGGATAAGGATTAAAAGATTTTTAAGGATAATTATTGGTAGGCTTTAGCTTAGACTTTTCAAATAATTATCTTAGGTACTGATTATAATTAGAAAGAAAGATGAGAATTTATCGAATAGAAATTAATTATTGGAATCAAAATTCTAGTTTAAAAGTTTAATTTGTAAGGAATTGATATTTAATTTGAGTTCGGGTTTAAGATCTAATATTTTAAAATAAGCAGATGAACTTAAAGTTTATGGGGATTAAGGAATTGAAATTGAGACTAAAGTATAGGAGTTTAAGGATTTGGAGATGGAAGAATAACGATCTTAGATGAATGAGTGGGAAGAATTAAATAGTTTGATTCGGTAAAAAGGTTATTAAGTTGATAGATGATTGAAAAGAATATTTGAAATCTCAAATTTTAATTAACTTAGTTTAATTAATTTATTATATTAATTTATTTAATCATAATTCATTGTTTGTTTTACTTGAATCATTTAAACTATCTAAATCACTTTCTAAATTAAACTATAATTCAAGTTTAGAATTAACTACCTATTTATTGTTCGATTATGCCATTACTAACCTAGCTAGGTGAAAATTTACGGTATTTCACTTTTACCATCTTGGAACTGGTAATCTTAAATATTTTCACATTTCAAGTTGTTGTTCATCGAAAATTATAATATGGAGTAGAATTATAAATGTGTTGAGAAACTACCTAATACCTCGACTTGTAAATTGTAAGTCTACTTTGTACTATTACAGAAAAAGAATCAATGCTCTTTCTCTTTGATTTTCTCTCCTATTTCGTCCTATGTAAATTTTGGAATTGTTAAGTTTCATTACGAAGTGCTCTACAAAGTCAATTAATGCTCACCGCTACAAAGTGGTTCCTTTTTATTTTCTTTGTCTGCCATAGATGATAATCCCTATGCTTGATGTGAGTTGAGCTTATTTACAAGGAGAGGTTACCCATTATTTTCAACTAAAAAAGAGAAAAAAAAATTCTTTTTCTTTGTTGAATTGTCATTAAAAATAATGTGCGATTAGTAAAACTTGAATGGATAAATAAATATTAGGATGCGTGTAATTTAATTCGAACATAGTGATGATTTTTTGGTCCAACATGCAGATGATTGATTTTTAGCTCTTAATTATTGGACTAAAATTTGATTATGATGAATTTATATTGAAGGTAGAGTTGGTTTGTTGTTTTTTTTTTTTTTTTAATATTTCCATCTTCATAATAATCCTTGAATTTTGCTTTGTTTGCAAGCTCATATTTATAATAGTGTGCTGGCTTCATTGTAGCAAATTTCTTTTACATGTTGGTGATGATATTTCTCCTTTCTAAAAATTGAAAGGATCTTATCCAAGAAGATAAATATGAACTTTGGTTTATTAAGTGGTTTTATTAGATATTTGAGTGTTGTATTAATGTAATAGAAGGAGAATAAAATAAATTTTTTTCTAGAATGTAGATGGTTAATTTTCGTTATAGACATAGTTGTTAAAATCTTTAGTCAAATATACGATTTTACGAATCTATGATTTATATGTTTTTTGTTAATTAAATGGATTCAAAATATAAAAAAAAGGGATAAAAAATATACAAAAAGAATAGGAAATAAAAATATACAAAAAGAATAGGAAATAATAAATTTACAAAAATAGAAAAATAATAGACTTGGATAGAGCCAAATTAAAAATAAAAGAGAATATAAAATAAAATTAGAAAAGAAAAAAAGATATTTAATAAATAGGAAACCCCTTTTAAGTAACTAGGTTTAAATAAGAGTAATAAATAAATATATTGAAAGGAAAAAGAGAATTAGAAAAATAAAGTGTAAACATATATACATATATATAGGGAAAAAAAGGGAGAAAACAAAGAAATAAAAATAATAAAAGTTAAATACAAGTTTAGAACAATTAGCTTTTTTAAAGCTTAATAGTCAATATGTTGGGTTGTTTTTTAGATTTAAATATGTTTTTAGGTTCATTTCTTCTCGGCCCATTTTATTTAGGTTTTTGGGCCTGGGCATATTTGTTTAAATTAGTTTTAGTGCAATATAAAATCCGGAAATGAGCTCAACACAGCTGGTGGAGGAATAAGAATGGCTAATAGAGGTCACGGATTCCATTGTCCATGCGCTCAAGTCTAAAGAAGCATGCTACATCGCGAGCAGCCTAAGAAGCTAAATGATTTTGATGGTATAAACAAACAATTATAAATTTGCCAGATATTTCGCCCTTTCCAAGCTGAAATGAAGTATTTGTTGGCCAATGTGAGAAGCTGACAGAGATGAAGGTGCTCAAAGAGCAGAAGGATTTGAAAAGAATGGAAATTTTCTACTGCAATTTTCATTAGACAAATTGCCAAATATTTCTCTATTTACAATCTTAAAGAGATTGACAGGCTCATAGAGCAGAAAAAATTATTCAATTTTTAGGAGAGATTTTCAACCTTTTTAAGATTTACTCAATTGCTGAATTAATCGGACTCCTAATCAGATACATTTATTCAATTTGTAGGAGAGATTTTGTACTAATGTGAGTAGCACTTGAAACATGGTTGTTGAAAGTTTGTAGATTCTCTATTAGTTCACGATGGGGAACACCTGCATATCATCAATGAAGTAACGTGCACTCTCTTTTCCTTGCATATTGATTTATTATATTACACTAAAATCCTAATAACTATTACATGTTTTCAAAAGTTATTTTAAGTCCTTTATGTTGTGCTGAAATCCATCTAAACCATATGTTTAGTTTTTTCATTATGTAAGTTACTGTCTTAGTGCTTCCATCATTTATTTGATAAGATGATGTAAATGCAGAGGACTCCAACAACTCACTAAAAACAAACAGTACTATTCAGTGAAAATTATCCGTGATTAGGGAAGCTTGATTGGGTTCTTAAAGTTTAGGAATGTAAAATCCAACTTTGATGTGGTCGTAGTTTGTGAGGATATCATAACAGAGATATTGATTTTTAGTTGTCATTTTTGGGCGAAAATTTGCTTATCATAACGTTTTAGAAGGAAGAGTTTCCTTTTTTCTTTTTTTTCCCCCTGTTATTTTTTACCATTGATCTCTTTCCAGTTATTCTTGTGAAATTCTGATGTGTTTATGAGTTCATTTTCCTAATAATGTTCTGCTCGTATATGTGCTTGTTGGATGGGTACTAGTTATCCGCTTAGAATTTTTTTTTTTTTTTATTCCTTCTAAAAAAACTCAATATCGAGTCTAAAGTTTCTAGAAACAACAATTATGTGCTATTAAGTCATGTAACTGTTTGATATTTGGTTTATAAGCAATGCCATAAGTTAGTTAAATCTTGATTGAATCTTTCAGACAAACATGTAATGTGCTTTTTCAGCCCTATTTTCTACAATGCTGTTAATTTCACGAACTGTAAACTGCAGAACATTTTATTTACTAGGACAAATCATCTTTCATCAAATCGTTTCAATTTTATAGCTAGTATATGCTATGTTTTCTTTCTAGGAAAATTAGATCTTCCTAGGACACGGGGCAAATTATAAGAAAATATGATTTTAAATGGACATTTAAACGAAAATAGAAAGGATTTTGCTCTTGAAATGTGAAAATGGTATTTATAGGTTACAAAACATATATGAGTGGGCTCAAAGTAACCTATTAATGGGCTTAAATTAGTTTTAAATTTTGGTTAAATGATGAAAGATTAACCATAAAGTATCCTATCAAGGAAGGACTTGACATATTGTCTATCAATGTAACAACATAACCGATTTTTATGACCCTAATTCAAATCATCAATAATAAGAATGCAATATGTATGATTCGAAGAGTACAACGTAAATCTACGATTGTGTCTCTATGAATGAATAACTAGAAACCTAATAATAACTAGAATGCAATATATGTTAGCCATGCAACATAATTGTAGTTTGTAGTAACCTAGAAACAAAGTCATTATTTTTATTTTTTAATGGCCAGCACATATGTGTCGCTACATAATAAAATGAGAGCAAACTTGCAATAATTAAATCTAAATAATAAAGCCTGTTCATTTAAATTGATGGAGGTCGAGTTTTGATATGCAAGAAAAGTTGAAGAATTGCATGCTTCGAGTTTGTTGCTGAGATTCTAGGGAAAGTGCTAGTTGTTGTTTTAGTAAAGCTGTCCAAGTTTCAGTACAAATAATTCAAAGGCATATGATATCATGGAATATAGCAGCAATTTATTTTCTCTGCATGCCCATGGTTGTTTCTTCTATAATATATGCAAGTAAGTTAAGTAATCAAGAACAGCTTTCTACTCTTTTATATTTTATGACATAAAATTAATTTTGTGTTTCAATTTAAATTGTGACGATAGGTTTGTCAACCTCTCATTGGTAAAAGAAATAGTTGCAAGTTGAGTTAGAAAAACTGATACTTCTTGGACGTGCCTTTCTTGGGGAAGTTATTCTGGTTGTTAATATTCAAACAGGAATTATATGTGCAAAAAAATATACAACTTATGCATGTGGCTTGTAGCAACTAAGATGGTTATCTTAAATAGGAAATTATTGAAGAGTAAGAGATTTCACATATGATGGTTTTCTTCATACATTCTCTATTTTGAAAATTTTAATGTTTCTTGTTAATAATTTTAAAACGACTTAAAAAGTCTCTTTGTCTTCATCATATCCACAAATGTTTTTTGTTGAGGTATTCTAATATGGACTAGCAATTTAATTGAAAACGATCAAATATAAGAATACTTAAAAACAGGGCATTATTTTTCTTGTTTTCTTGTTTTGCTTGTGTTAGCTGAGTTTTTCTATTTTTTTTTCCATTGATAAAATGTTTTATTGGCAGTTCGCCGGTTCCATATCTCTCTTTTTAAATTAGACACAACTTGATTGGCTAGTGATGATATTAATCTCCAACCTAATGCCTTTTTAAATTACACGTAACAATTAACATGATGTTGTCTTGTGGTGTGGACGCGGTTCGACCATAGCTTGCAAATTGCATAGCTTGAAATATTAGCTAAGACATCGCCACAGTTCCGTTCGATCCTAAAATCGAATTGGAGATGAAATTGCAAAAGAAAAAGGCCAGACACATGGAACCGACGGTTCCTATAGTCGATTCCAATTCCTTGAAATGGATATATCAAACATATGTTAAAAGCGTCATCCTTATTTCTTAAAAAATTCACTCTTGTAATAACTTGAACGGTTATTCATAACACTTAAATAGTATTTTTACCATCTTTAATCATGGTTTGCTTAAAGTTTCTAAAATCAAGATATATCGAGCTAAAGAAATTTCTACATGAATCATTTAATTAATCATTTGATCATTAAAATAAATATATTTTTTTAATATTAACAGATTTTATTTAACAAAATACCAACCAACCATATATTAAATATACTAAACTGGAAACAGAGGACAAAGTTTTAACGAAGCAATCACCCTGCTGGGTTTTTATTTGATTTGATTATGTGAATGCTATGACTACGAGTCTGCACAGGTGGCCTATGATTCTTCTCCGCCCATCAGAACGGAAATGAAGACGATATAGTTTAAACACAATTATAAAATCGTGGAAGTTGACTGCTAGCTTTCGTTTTTCAGGGATTTTTCCCTTTTTTTTTTTTTTTTTTTTGGTTAACGACTCTCATGAAGGGACACAAAGCTGAGATATTGTCCAAAGAATAGACGTGTAAAAGACGTGCATCAACATCCATGAATATTCTTAAAAAACTTTGACTCCTCCTCCCATCGAACACAGCGTCAAGTCGCTTTAAAATATTCTGACTAGAAACAGGACATCCTCCCATAATTGCAAGGAAATTTCTATCTTGACCCATGAGGCATAGACTTCTGAATGAATAGAGGGATATATCATATTAAAATGAAATTCACATTACTTTAGTCTCCCAACATGAGCGTGATTTAACAAAAGCTTATTGGTTATCTCTATTTTCCCATTTCATATATTTACTTACTACTTTTTGCCCAAAGTAATTTAGGAAATGTATGACTATAAAACAGATAAAACTTCAAAACGAAATAATAATAATAATAATAATAATAATAATAATAAATTTACTTGGTGATAGGATAAGTAACTATTCTTATAGAATATAACACCTCCAAATCTAAGTTATAAAAAGTTATGGTTTAATAATAATAATAATAAATTCACGAGGTAGTTCAAGAGCTTAAAGTTCGGATCATTTAACTAAATGAGCTTCATTTTAAACTCTAACTCAACTCTTTATTACACGTCCGATCACCCTACGGCAGGTGACACCACTTCGTCTACGACAATCATTACCCTTCCACAAAGAAAGCAGGTTTCTTGGATCTTACAAGCTCTGTTTGAACTTCATTAGGCCTTTTATATATTTTCCATTACAAGAGATAGTCCAATTATTACTCGAACAAGGCCATGAACATGCTACAATGGATAATATCATTATCATGGCAAGTTTAGGGAAAAAAGAGGTATCAATTTCTAGTATTTTACTAGCAAAATACATCGTATAAGCTTTTGGTTATGAATGTATTTTTGTTCTCGCACTTTGCATATATGGGGGAAAAAAAAAAAGGCATTAGAAGCGTCTTTATTTTATAATTTGAGAAAATTAGTGTTTGAACTTTCAAACTTTATATTTTTGTGTCTCTATTTTTTGGTCATATTAGTATCTCTAGAGATCCGAAAAATATAAAATTTGAAAGTTTAGTTATTAATTTATCCAAATTGTAAAGTAGAGATACTTCAAATATCATTTTTCCACAGCTATGTAATACTTGTATTTGAGGATAGTGTTAAAACTATTGATTATTTATTCTAACCTCTACTATAGGTTCTAGAGTTATTTAATTTCATTGTCCTACTATATTACTATTCAATTATTAACACCAATAACAATGTAAAGGGCAAATAATTCTACTCTCCAGTCATCACAAGGCTTTGAATTCCATTGCCCGGTTGTAATTTTGTAACTGACTTGTTAAGACAAATATTATTCGTAATAATAAAGCGCCAGCAATCCCATGCAATAAATTTATTGTAAAGAGATATCTATCATTTGATCATTAGTTTCCTAATCAGATCAATGGTATTTAAATATTTTTTCCTTCTCACAAAATTTGTTTTTTTTTTTTTTTCATTAAAATGGGAGGGATTTGGATCACATAACTCTCAATTAAGAGATCTGGATAATGTTACTAGACTGCAAAGTTATTGGCCTTTTTACAAAATTATAATATGTATAATAATTGGTGTTATAATAATTAAAAAAAAATTGGGAAAAGTAAAATATTTTACTCAAAATTTTAAAGGTATCAAAATGTACTATATTCACATATTGTATTTTCTTTTTCCCTTTTCTAAGATTTGTTAATTGATAGTTTTCAATAATCAATATGAGAATCAACTGTTTCTTCTTTGGACTCAACGTGGAATCAGTTTTCCTTTACTTTTCACAAAGACTTGAAAAACTTGTACAGTTGAAGTGTATGAATCCAGTTGAGCAAACTATATTTTAATGGGGAAAAGGAGGAGAAAAAGGAACTAATTCGGTAGCTTTAAAACTTTATTACTATAAATAAAAGAATTTTATGTCATTGCATGAAAATTGCTGTCACGGACTACTAAGGTCTGAAAATTATGGGTTTTGCATCCTTAAATCCATGTTTTATGTAAGTCTCATGAATAAAAAATTCCGAACACGAGATTATTTACAGAAGAAGTAGAAAAGGAAAAAAAATAATTTTTCTTGATTTAATCTGTAATATAAAGATAAATAATTTATAATGAAAAATAAAAATATCATTTACTTAAAAATAAGTGGGTTTTATGGTCCACCCTAATATGTATTTATTTAGTATATCAAATGGCAAACGCATGATTGAAGACAAGGAGATGCAGCTGTAAACTGGCTCAAAGCTGCAAGGCCTTCATATCCTACGCCGCCAGCATTGGAGGCGGTCTTCATGGCCACAAAATCCTCCGATGAGACTCAGGCCGCCAATCTTCTTCCCTATGCCACTAGTATTTATGCGAGTGTATAGACACAGAATTTGAAAGGTTTCCATGTTCTCTTTATATCTCTAACATATTCCTTCTTCTCTAAAATCATTTATGAGCAATAGAACACCCTAAAAACCCCTCGTAATTATGATCTATGCATCAAAGGAGATCAAGATTTAAGAATTAGATAAGATTAATCCTTTTCAATTCTTTAGCAATCTAAAGGGATGATCTTTTATAAAGTTTTCTTTTGGTTTTGAAATGAGTTAATTTGGAGATGTTTTGGAGAAAAACCGTTGGATTCTCGTTGAAGATTTAGTGTTCTACAATGAAGGAGGAATAAGTATCGAGAAATAGACAAGTTAAATCTTCTCTATTTTCTTAGTGATTTAAAAAGTGTGGTCTTTTCTGAGTTGCTTGATTTTTATTAAAGGAAGTCATAGTTTTGGAGGAAATTTAGAGAAATCCTATTCTTTTGGAGATTCTATACTTTTTACAATCAAAGGAGAAAAGTGTATATGAATTTAGGGTTTATAGTTCTTTCCAGTTTAAGGTTTAGGATGTTGAACTTATGATTATTTTATGAAAATATATTTAAATGGATTTTTTTTTATTATGATAAGGTGTTATTGGTGAAATTAAGGTTTCTATTCCTAAATTGATTTCAAGTACGACCTTACCTTATTTACAGCTTGTGATTGTAGATTTAGAATTTTCAAATGAATCCAATATCATATGGTTTTTAAAATTGAGCTTACTACTTTTCTATGGCTGGGTCTAGTAGATCGAAAGGACCATTACTACTAGGATGGTACCCTAATGATCTATGTGTGACGTTATTTCGAGTGGAGTCGTGCATAAAGATGATTTCGGTAGTTTAAGAGTGGTACAAGTATAGTACCAAAGGTGTGTATGGGAAGTATCCGACACCAATATATGTATGTATTACTATTTTCCATACTAGTTGTTTTTATGGAGTCATGAGTTACTCTGGGTTTAGGACTAATAGCTAATAATTCTAAATTGTGTTGTTTGCCTGACTAGTGAAAGATAATAACCTATTGATTGTTACATATATTATTAGATTGTATGTGAAATCTATATTATGTTTGTTCATGTGCATATATTTTTTGTATGATGTATTGAGCCTTTATACTCATTCCTTTCTATTTTTCAAGAATAGGTAATGATTAAGTAGTTTTTTATCTGTCGGACTATGATATCTATGTGGACTATGGGGAGGATGATAATGGATCTAACCTTCTTACTGATATTTAGACATTCCGGTTTGGAGATGGACAAAGCAAAAGATCTTATAAAGTTTTATAATGTTTTTTTTCATATATAAATCTAAAGTTTATGAGATTTTTCTTAAAATGTTTTAGTTTAATTTGAGTTGGCTTTTGGTTTATACCAACTAAATTGCTCAGAAGTTTTGTTATATGAAATGTTTTTAAATATGTATCCTTTACATGAGAGTTTGATATTATAAGACTTAAGTTGTGGATTAGTGGAATAATAGTCTTATGTCACATTTGGTACGCATGAATGATTTGGAATGGAATTGATTGGATCAGAATGGAATGAGTTTGGGAATGACAAATCAATTCCTATATTTGGATACATAGAATGGAATGACTAAAAGTATAATTGTTGGGAATACCCTTAGTAATAAATGCAAAATATTAATACATGATAGGATAAAAAAGTAATTATATTCATATAATTAATAATAGTGGAATGGAATTGCGATTCCTCCTTTTCAAAGGCGAAATCAAATTTCCCTTCAAAGCCGAATTGTCGATTCCAAGGAATCACGAATCTAGCTTCTAAAAACACTTCCAAACATTGGAAAAGGGAATGAAAGCCGAAATCACGATTCAATTCCGGCTCATTCTTGCATACCAAACGTGTCATTAGTGTGCTCTTATCTAGTAAGGATACGTGACGGGTTATAAAACATTTAGATTATGACGTTACATTTTCTTTGTAGTTTCTTACAAAAGTTTAAATTAATGAACTAGGCGCTTATTGAATTCTTTTCAATTTAGAACATATTCTTAAATTATTTACCAAAGTAAGCTTTCATTAAAATTAATTACTAAAATAACTCACATGTCTTAAATGTGTATTATATTAACATTTAACTTGTATTTACAATATGAATTCAATATGCTAATTTAGTAATTAATTTTTTACTAATCAAGTTTTATTTAATTTTTAATCGTATTTTTCAATATACACAGTCTCAAGTCATAATAGACAGACTATAATATAACGATCTTATATTATCAATTATAAAAATTAATTTTATTTCTTATTAAATAATCATTCCATCTTAACTACTTTATTTTATTATTCGCTAGAGCAAAGTAAACAATTCATGTCAAACTGTTCGTTCCTCATCTTGTTGTTTAGCCAAGCTGACGACCAATTATTAAATATTTTAACTGTGAAAAGAGAGAAGGGGTTGCTTAAGGTCTTCACAACAATTTTAGTATTAAAAAACATGGTAAAAGTTTGGAATTCTGATATGTATAACAATATCCACCAATAATTCGAAGGAACACACATAAACAAATAAATTATTCCCTTGATATGTTATTACACGTACACGTGAATACCTTTTTTTTTTTAATTTTCTTTTCCATTTTCACTTTCCTTTTGTTTTCTCTCTCTCCGAATTCATGATGATGTTCATGTTCATGTTCTTTCATTTCTTGAGCGTGGTTACAGACGATGCTAGTCCAACAATTTGACACTTTCTACATACCTATTTGTCGCATATCTCCTTCATATATTGTATTATATGTTGTATTATATTTCACACCTAAAAGTATTTAGTTGGTAGAAAAAGGAGATGATTTAATTTTTTGATGCAGTATGGGAAGCGTAAAGAAAAACAAGATCTACTTCACCGAGTCAGATCTTCAAATAGCAATAGGGTTAAATCTATAACCTTAAGAATAACACAGGGGAAACTCCTCTAAAGGGTTTTTTTAATTTAATAATATCAAAAGTCTTATCTGCAAAAGACAACTAAAGAGATATATATAGTCTAACAAGAAAACCCTAAAAATAAAAGAAAGAAAGCAATTCATAATAGTAGGTCAGCCATAAAGGCCAGTGGCTTAGGCACAAAGGCTGGCGGCCTTCTAAAACAAAGCTAGCGGCTTTGAGCTGGCTTACATCTAGGCTGGCTGTGCAACTTGTCCTCTCACTTGTAGCCTCCGCTTCAACTTCTTTGACATCTTATGCTTGTTCAAGAATGTATTCGCTATCATGTCTACATCATTCCTAGGCTCGTCTAATCTTTCAACCTCGCTTCGTTCTTCCTCTCCCATTTATCTCGTCTTTTCATCATGATTCACATCGCGTCATTCACCCCCACTAGATCAAAACTCATTCTTGAGTTTTCTTTTGAATCTGTTCGTACACAATCTGGATGGATTGGAGTGATAACCGGACAATCATTTTCCATGTTGATATGAAGTAATAAGACAAATGCACTTGCTAATTCTAGCATTACCTCTGAGCCGGGATGTAAGTTTTTTCGCAAGTCACCGAACCCCACATCTTTAATCTCATTCACTGGTGTAGTGAATTTGCTTGGAGTTTCTTCAGCCTCTACCTCTTTAGCAACTATCAATACCTGTTCGTCAACTAACAAAGGTTTCTCCACAACGACTTCCTCACCTACACAATCTTTGTAGGCATCAGATTCTTCCCCATTGTCTTCATCATCACCAATTTGAGAATTCTGATCTTCGAGGGTTGAGTTCTCCTCTTGTTCCACCAATTTCTCCTTAGGCACTTTTAGAATTAGGTTAACTGGTTCAGGTGTCTATAGAATTTTTTGAGAAAGGATTTGCTTAGGGAAAGAACTTCCGCTCCTTCAGATATTTTATCATAAAGCAAGTCATCATAGGCTCCTTGCCCTCAAGGCATCTCATTACTAGAAGTTTTTTCCACCAATACCATGCATCACCTTGCAAACAAATCTTCACTAACTCTATCATCATACACTCAGAAACCCTGATATTGTTAAAAAACCTCTCAACTTCCTCGACCTATACCAAAAACTCATCCAGATTTTCAATACCATCATACTCAGAAACAACATATTTAAATTGAGAAAAGATTTCATCTTTATACCTAGAATTGCTCCTGTCGTATAGTCTTCTACCACCATAACCTCTTCTCTAGGCCCGATTTTCAAAAACCTCATTTTCATCATCAGTATCATAAGTAACAAAAACTATCCTTGGATCGCCTTCCGGTCATCTCTAATAATCCTGCTTATTATTGTCAGGGGATTCATGGCATTGTTCCTTCCACCGGATTTTTTAACCCATGGTCTCCTCTACTACCCTTCGTATCGATCGTCCATAACATAGGACTTCCATACCCTAAAAACCATCATGAATACGACTGTTTCCTATTTTACAGTCTATCGATATCTCTGTAGGATTCAACCTGCTCTGATACCACTTTGACGCAGCGCGGGAAATATGAAGAAAAACAAGATCTACTTCATCAAGTTAGATCTTCAAATAGCAACAGGGTTAAATTCATGAACTTAAGGATAACATAGAGGACACTCCTCTAAAAGGTTTTTTAATTCAATAATATCAAAAGTCTCATCTGCAAAAGATAACTAAAGAGATATATAAAGTCTAACAAGGAAAACCCTAAAAATAAAAGAAAGAAAGCAATTCGTAATAGTAGGTCATCCATAAAGGTCGGCGGCTTAGGGACAAAGGCCGGCGGCTTTAAGCTAGCTTGCAGGCAGGCTATGAAACTTCTCTCACCTGTAACTTTCGTTTTGACTTCTTTGACATCTCATGCTTGTTAAAGAATATGCCCGTTATCATGTCTACATCATTCCTAAGCTCATCCAATCTTTCATCCTCGCTTTGTTCTTCCTCTCTTTTATTCGTCTTGATTTACCACATTTATCTCGTCGTTTGATTGTGATTCGCATCGCATCATTTTTTATCTAAGTAATCATGATGTTTTGACAATTTGTTTTACATATTTTATTATAGTTGTACTAAATATGAAGATTGAGGAATAAAAGCCAAAGAATAAAAATTCATACTTTTCTAAAGATAAATAAATTAATCTAAGTAAAAAGGGAAGATTTTTTCTTTTTCAGTAAAGAAAAAGATGATTGATAAATAAGTCTACCTTTAAAAGATTTGCAAGATATTTTGTTTTTGAGAGGGATAAATACATATCTATACGTTCATCTGGACAAATAGATTTCAATCAATGCCTAAGCCATTCCTATGGTGTTATTGCAAAAAGTTTTCGGTACATTAAAGTACCAACATTCACCTAATTTCACGAATTGAAAACATAACATTTATCTCAACCTTCATGGCTTCCATACAATTATAGTAGGGTTTTTTTTTTTTTAAATTATGAAAATGGGCTGACCTGAAAAAAAAAAAAAAGATACAAAAATAGACCAATGAAGGTGCCTTCGAAAAAGCGTGGCGTA
Source organism: Combretum micranthum (assembly GCA_024138025.1). Lineage (NCBI taxonomy): Eukaryota > Viridiplantae > Streptophyta > Magnoliopsida > Myrtales > Combretaceae > Combretum > Combretum micranthum. The sequence continues at coordinate 173,465 of JAMXBD010001089.1, forward strand.
TATAAATATATATATTTCTTTTTTTTTTTTTTTTGCACAAGCCCATTTTTCGTAATTTTTTTTAGATCATACCATCATGGTATGGAAACCTAACTTTCACCTAGCAACTCAATCTACACTTGGAGGTAACTATTTCACTCTGGCCTTCTATCTTATGTGAGAAAATAAAAATAAAAATAAAAATAGAAAAAGCTGCTTATGTGCACTTTTTCTTATATAGATTATTTTATTTATACTTAACTCCTATTTTTAAGATTAAATTTTTAAAGTCTCCATTATTTGATAAAGGTGAAGCACCAAATTAAAATATTTAACGTTTGAATAATTAATATTGTGACAACAATGGTTGATGATTAATGATAAGTTATCTTTGGAAAAAAAATAATTAATTCATCATAAAAATACATAACATATGAGGTTATATTCATAGTTTGTCATAAATTCTTTTCATTGCTTTTTTGTCCACTTTGCATACAGGTTAAAAAAAAGAAAAAAACCAGCCTTGTATATAGTAAACAATGTGTTATCCCACTTTCTTTGCAGTTGCAGCACCTTTTACTCCCTTTCCATGACTAAATGAACTGACTAAAGACACAAATCATTGTTGTGATGATTCTAGATCAATGGCTCTAATTAAATCCCTTCTCTTCATTCTCTCTCTTCTTCTATGAAAAATATCTCGTTCTTCACTCTGTTGCTCAGTCACCACAGTTAGGGCTATAAACGAGTTGAGCTAATATAGTATCAAGCTCAAATTAAAAAATCAAAATTCGAACTCGATCGTGCTTTAACTATTAAGCTTGAACTGATTCGATTTAACACTTGATAAGCTTGAACTCGACTTGATTAAGCTCAATTATTCTTATAAAAATTAATTTGACTAAAAAATAAGTTGGTTTTTAGCATGAATTCAAAATTCTTTTATAGCTTAGTTCACTTAGATTATTTTAACTTGTCATAATTAAAATATAAAGAACAACATATGTGAGTTTTACTATACATTATAAATATATAAGTTATGCATAAGGTATTATATATACATAGAAGTTATATTTTATAAGCTAGATATATAGGATATATTATATATGTTATATAATGTATTGGTTATTGTATAAGTTATGAGTTATATATATATATATATATATATTTGTCTAAAAATATAATACATAATTTAGAGATTATGAAAATAAACTATGTAATATATTATGTTATATATATGATAACAAATAGGGTATTGATATAATACATAGTTATATATGCAAATAAGTTATAACTTATAACTTGTATTTATCATTTATAAGTTACATATGTTCTATGTTTTATAAGTTAGAAGTTCTGTATAAGCTATATTATCAATATAAGTTATGAGTTATATATTTATAAGTCACATATATATATATATATAAGTCACATATAATCTCTAAAAAAATATAAATAAATAATCTATTGATTATCATTATAAATATATAAGCTATGCATTATATATGTTATTTATATAAATGTAACAAATAAATAGGTTATTGATAAAATATATAAGATGATTATATAAATTATATGCTTATAAGATATATATATATAAGTTATGCATAAATTATTATATATACGTAGAAGTTATATTTTATAAGCTAGATATATAAGATATATTATATATAAGTTATATAATGTATCGGTTATATGTATAAGTTATGAGTTATATATATATATTTTGTCCCAAAAATGCAACTTCTCTAAACCAAAACTTGCACTTGCTAAATTTAGCATAAAGCTTCCTCTCTCTCAATCTTTGCAATACAAGTCTCAAATGTTTTTCATGGTCTTCCACATTCTTTGAATACACCAATATATCATCAATGAAGACTATTACAAATTGATCTAATAATCCTTAAATACCCTATTCATCAAATCCATAAAAGCAACAGGGGCATTTGTTAAACCGAAAGGCATAACCATAAATTCAAAATGTCCTATCTTGTTCTGAAAGCCGTCTTGGTTATATCTTGTTGCTTAATTTGAGTTGATGATATCCGGATCTCAAATCTATCTTGGAAAACAATGCTGCATCTCTCAGTTGATCAAATAATCATCAATTCGAGGAAGTGGATACTTGTTCTTGATTGTCACTTGATTCATTCTCTATAGTCTATATACACATCCTTAGACTTCCATCTTTCTTCCTAACAAATAATACCGGAGCACCCCAAGGAGAAATACTTGGACAGATAAAACCGAGGTGTTGCAATTCTTCAACTGACTTTTCAATTCTTTCAACTCAGCGGAGCCATACGATACGGAGCTTTAGAAATAGGTGTAGTTTCGGGTATCAAATCAATCCCAAAATCAATCTCCCGATCCGGTGGCAAACCGGGTAATTCTCAGGAAAAACATCAACAAATTCCCTTACTACTGGCACCATATCAACTCGGAGTTCTTCACTACCCATTGTAGTTCCCATATCCTTCTCCCACAATTCCATAGAATACATACTTCCGGGTCTCCTTCTTTCCAACACATGAAATAGTCTTCTACCTTCCAATTCAAACTCACTTCCGCTTTACTACAATCTATTGTCGCTTTGTAAAGATTCAACCAATTCATTCCAAGAATAACATCAAAATCGCTTAAAGGCAAAACTAACATAACTATTGGCATACTTTCATCAGAAATTACAACATCCACATTCCTACATACACATGCTCTTTGGATTGCACACCAAAAGTATTCACACTCATCACTCTATCATGCAACACTTCAGAAGATAAACCACGCTCATTCACAAAGCTTTCAGCAATACATGCATGAGTAGCACCAGTATCAATTAAAGTATATGCAGGATGATTTGCAATCTGATTATACCTACCAGTGTATCAACCGAAGGAGCTTTCTCACATTGTTGCAAAGCAACACTCTAGCAGCTGTCATTCCCTTTCCAAAATTCGGTCCTTCATTCCAGGCTTTTCTTTACAATTTGCCACATTGACCCCTTTGGACAATGAGCACAAAGATGGGCTTCAATTTAGGATCAGGACAATCAGAAGCTTTATGACCAACTTTCCCACATGCAAACAAGCTCCAGAGTCCCATTTACATTGAAACGATTCATGAGGCCCAAAACATTAGGGCATCGCCTATCAAATGGAATGGAGGCATAGGAGTCTTCACCACTTGTCCCGAGCTTGGTTTCTACCCAAATATGGTCGCTTGCCTTTGTTAACATTACCAAACCTTGATATAAGGAGTGTAGGATGTCACCGATCTCTTGCCCATAAAGGTCCCTATCCCTCTGAGCTTTATTTTCATTATTAATTTGTTCCACTAACTTTGCCTTGATTACTGTTTCGGACAGTGTTGATAATTGAAACTTCTTAACCACTCTTAATCTCCATGTTCAAGCCATCTAACTTTTAAACCTTCATGCTCACATCATTGTAACTTGTACTCGCAAATCGAAGCAATCTGCAATATTCTGCATGATATTCTTCAACAGTTTTATTTCCCTACCTTAGACTCAACCAACTCGATATCATTTGTTCCCGCACGGTGGATGGAATGTATTGCTAAGAAAAAGGCTTCCTTAAATCTGTTCCATGGTATCGGTCTCACATATCCTTCACTATCAATCTCCACCAATTATATGCATCTCCCTTCAACATATATATAGCCAAATCAACTTTCCTATGCACAGGCACTCACAAGCTCAAACGCTTTTCTAGCTCCACTATCCAACCTTCTGTTCGAGTCGGATCCAAAATAGTTCATCAAAATCAGGTACCAGTCTAACAAAATCAATGCAACTTGACTTGTTTCTGGTCTCCATTGGACTGTGGCTCTTCACTCACAGTTGGTGGATGATATGCTGCATAAATTAGTTGTTGTTGTTGATACATCATTTGTTGGTACGCTGAACTTTGCAAACATATCTCGAAACATAGTGACACATATTCGGATCCCCCGTAGGCATCTGAGGCATAGCTGATATGCTGCATTTGAGGAGGTTGTGGATTCGGAGCAGAAGCCGAAGCCGGTGATGGTCGAAGTAGAAGCTGGAATACTAGCTGATGCAGAAGCTGAAATAGTAGACTGAGAAGGATGTCATACTTCTCTTCCCGAAGATAGTCGGGTTACTCTTCGTGACCTCCATCTTTTAAACAAACATGCAACATGTATGACATACAATAACTTTACAAGGTTAAATCAATATCAAAACAATTAATAAAACCAATTAGACAATTAAACATAAAACTATATAAAAAAGTCTATATATGTCTAACTAACTCACCGCATCGAAGGTCAATCACCACTATTTAATCAAACAATTTCATAAACCAAGCTCTGATACCATCTGTAAAGACCCGCTCCTCTAAATCCCGAGATTTAGAGTACCGAAAATCCCCAACCACATATAACGTTTTCACATATATGTAAGTTGTCCTAAAACTAACAGTTTATGAAAATTGTTTGATCAAATCACTATACTTTTGTAAAGAACTTTTTAAATAAAACAAGATTGCTAACAAAAGCAATCTATACATATATTTAACATCAAATAAACATCGTTAGTGCCAATACGTGACACTACAAAAATTACATGTTTTCTCAAAACATGAAAATCCTAAAGATCTTAAGGTCATTACAAAAGGCAATTGGCTTAACTAACAAGCCTTCTATACATAGCTTGTCCTAGCAAGAGTCTTCAAAAATCCCGGGTAATCGGATCCTATTCATCCCACTCGTCCAGAAATCTTTCGAAATCGGACCCCATAGCCCAAGTCATCGTAATACTCGTCTCCATACCTGCAAAGCAGCAAAGTGAGCCAGAGGCCCAGTACACAATAACCGATGCAACACATATCATCAATTCGATGTAATGCATCATAGATCAAGTGGTTATCTTTTTACATTTTCTTTCACAAATCAACAAGAGGGTATTCAAACCCCGGTCACACTTCGGGAATCCAGGGATCCTGAGTAACAGCAGCTGCTCAGGGGGTTGATATAAGCAGTCCGAATACTTATATCTCCTATATCTATTTCATGAAGATAATAGCTTCATCTAGGGTTTAAAAGCCGTTGCCCGACTCTACTTAAACTCAGTCCATAACATGAGCCTAGTTCACAAGTTCCCATAAACCTTGAACTAAATCATGGTATTTCCCCTAAGTTTAAGCAAACGTTACACAGATACAATTCCCCCTATCGGCTACCCACTTAACCAAAAGAATCGCTATTGCATCATAGCATCATGGTAAAGTCATTGCATCATGACTTGGTTAAGCGCCTAGCTAACATGTCATTGCATCATGACAGGTTTGCTGCTCCTCGGACCAGATTAAACAGCGTAATAGACATCCAATTCATTCAATGTTAAATCGAATCAATTTAGGTCAAATTAGAAATGTCTGGTCCTAGCAAACATCAAACAAGTTATTGCGTACCTGAACCCGTTAGTATAGAACTAGGATCTCTCGGTGATGAACTAACCGAAGAATCCTTAACTGTAATAGAAATGTCACAATAATCAATAAATCAACAATTATAGATTTCATTCTCACAAATATATACATATTATATCCATATATCACAATTAATCAAAACATCCAATTCATTATACAAAGTCACGAATAAGCATTTAAACGTCCTATATATCCCAAATTGCTTAATAAACACTTAATTGCTCAAATAACAACTTTGGAAAATTTTTAGAAAAAGCTCTTAAAATTCAAAAACACAGGGGATCGGGCACTCAACGCCGGCGGCGTTGAGCCGGTGTTCAATGTTCTGAAAATGTACACTGCCAACGCTGGCAGCGTTCAAGGGTACGCCGTCAGCCTTTGTACCTACGCCGGCGGCGTTGATTCCCAGAAGCCAGCGTACAATATGGAAGAAAGAACGCCGGCTGACTTCCTAGCGAAAGCCGGCGGCGTTCAGTCGGCTTTAAGAAATTTGGTTCTGTGACTTCAACACCGCCTCTACGCCGGCGGCGTAGAACTCAAATTGCCGGCGTACGTTCTGAAGAACAGACGCTGGCAAATCTTAGCATAAAGCCGGCGGCGTTGCAAACGGCGTTAGGAAAATCGATTCTGTGGGCTTTCTACACCGCCTCTACGCCGGCGGCGTAGAATCCCAGATGCCGGCGTACGTTTTAAAAACAAGCTTAAACGAAACTCAAATCCCTGTTTTTCAACTTTGCAAAATTATATCTTAATACACTTTAAACCTTCCTCACTACATTTCTAACATCATATCCTCACTCATATCTATACTACTCAATTCTAGCAATTCAAAGCATGAATTCAACATCATTAAACACTTCAAAAACCTACTTCCATCAATTCTAAATTCTCCTACACAAATCTCTTAACAACTTCCCAACACTTCATATTACTTAACCATACATACACAACCTCACACACTCACAACTCATCCCAAACATGAACAAACCATTTGATCATCTTAAACTCAATTCATCCAATAATCCATACAACTACTTCAAGAAAGGAAATAAAACAACACAACAACCTTAACTAAATTAATTCAAGTATATATATATATACCTTGTCTTGAGAAAAACTTTGATTTTCAAACTTGATATAGACCTTGTCTTGAGCTTGGAATGGAATTGAAAGAAGAAGAAGAAAGGAAAGAAAGAAGAAGCAAAAATTCGTATAAAATATTAGGGCTGAAAAAAAGAAGCTCAAATAAGCTTAATTATGCATAAAACATATTCCAAATTTACCCCTTAATGCATACTTTAACTTAGGTTGCATTTGGCTTTAATTTGGGTCTCATTTGGCTTACATTTAGGGCATAAATGCTACTTAATTACAAGAAACTCAATCAACTAACTTAAGTGAAATTATAATTGATTTATTAATCTAACTTAACTTAACATCTTAATGTGCAAAAGACAACATTAATAATTTCATTACACACACATTAATGCATATAGAACAAATATTAATGTCAACATATACATATGCATAATCATACATCTTAAACTACTAACAACATAACCATGCTCATTCAATTCAACATTTTAAAATAAATACTTAAACACATAGAATTTGAATAAAATTGAAATCTAGATCATTTCATGTATGTTGAAAACAAATAGTTAAAATTTGAGTAAAAGACAAAGGAAAAACGTAACAAGTTTCCCTGTCCATCATGGCCCCATCATGGCCGGTTATGTAAGTGGAAAATTAAATCAAGGATGATCACGGGAGTGACAAGGACCGTAATCTCCTCTGAACAAAAGTTAAAGCATGATAATGGGCTCTATAATGTAGGTAATGAACATCATGACCTATATTATTACAACTGTTACGAATGGTGTGATCTTCTCTAACATGAATTTTCAAAGGGAACGGCCTAGATCATGGCCGCGAAAAAGAGCATTATCTTCTTGTTACAGGTGTGACAAAGCTTATATTAGTGATCACGGCCTCCATCACGGGCATGATGGGTTAGGTAAAGATAGTTACGACCCCTATCACTGGTGTGATATGTCCCCTAGTGCTGTTCAAAAATAAAAATAAAATAAAATAAAATAAAGTAGATGAATAATAGTTGATGTGCTATATTAGTTAAATGATATAATTAAACATGAGTTTAGTTAATTTATAAATTTAATAAATAATTGAATTAAATGTGGAAGTTAGATATAAAATGAACTTAATTAATAAATTTAAGTTCAACTTGACTTCATAAGTTTTAATAAGTTAAAATGAATTAGATTGATTAAATTTATTCACCTTGGCTTAGTAATTGAATTAAATGATTAATTCTAATCAATTTGTCTAACTTAAGTTAAAAAAAGCTTAATAGCTAATCGTTGGCTTTGGTTAATAAGTTAGTATAAACTATGAATAATATAGGGAGTATGTTGTTTCAAATGTATGCTTGTTTAGAAAATGAATGTTTTGATGATGTTGTTGAATAAAATAATATAAACAAAGTGAGAAGAAATACATTGACAGATAATGGAGAACTATCCACATTTTGATGGAGCGATCTTTGTAGTCATAGCGAGGTTCCTACTTAGTGTCTGATCAAATAGGATTCTAAAATGAGTTTGCTATAAATGGATATTTAATTAGATTTCTTATATGAGTTTAATTCTTAAACAAATATGGGTATATAATTTATCTTTTGAAAGGACTTTTGAGATTTTATTTGGATTTTATATAAATGGTACGTAGTAACTTGCATGTTGTATACTATGATGGACATCCTAAATGAATCAAAAACTTAAACTCGGCTTAATAAATGAGTGTTGCTTGTGCGTATGCTGTTGAATTCGATCTGAGGAGCAGCAACCTTATCTCAAAGGGACATGGTAGTTTAGGCGCTTAAGCCACCCCTATCATGATGTAATGACTTTTATAAGTGGCTCGGTGGATAACCGATGGGGCAAATGGTATCGGTGTAACGTCTACTTAGGTTCAGAGTGAAGTAACATATTTTGGTTCACGCTTATGGACCAGTTAGACAAACTGATGTTATGGACTGGGATGAGTAGAGTTGTGTAATGGCTGTAAACCTTAGATGAGTTTATTTTCTTGTAATGTTATATAGGATATATATGTATTTAAGCTGCCTATATCAACCCTCTAAGCGTTTACTATTACTTAGAACCCCCAGATACCCAAAATTATTCTTAAGTATGAGTATTTTAGTGTTGATTTTTTTTTTAATGGAAATATAATAACTTATTATTTAATGCATAATATTTAGTTAAGCTTGTGTGTGTTTGTGTCATTGTGTACTAAGTTTTAGCTCATTCTTCTTCTCCTTCTTCTTGTTTTCTTTCCAGGTATTGATGGTGTTGATTGTTTGATGATGATGATGATTTCATGATGATGGTTTGGTTGATGATTTCGATGATTATCTCGGTTACGGGCATTTCTAATGATTTTGAGAGGAGGAGTGAAATGAGATAGGGTCAATGGATTATCTTAATTTTTTTATTTTTATTTTCTTGTAAATACAACTGGATTTATCTTTTGAAATTGTATTTTCTTTAAAGGGCCTATGGAGCCCATATGTTTGTAATAATCCTTTAAAGTTTTGTTTTTAAGAAAGTTTATCTACTCATTTAAGTAGAAGTTAGAAATGTTTTTCTTAAGCTTGTTTTCTCATCACGAATCCAGTTGTTTTCAGAATCAAATTAAACGATTTTAAAAATAAAAACTAGCTAGTAATGTTCAACGTAAACAAAAATTATTTTAAGGAAGTCTAAGCATGTAATACATAAGGTATTATACGTGGTAGTCATTGCCTTAATTAAATTTAAGGCGTTACAATATATGTGTGAGTGTATGTCTGAGTATGAGTGCAATAATATAGGTAAATGAGCTGTCAAAGTAAACAAAATATCAAAATTCTGAAAGTAGGATTAAGAATAAGAAAAGTATAAATCTTAAAACATTTTACTTTAAAAAAAAAAAAAAGCTCGATTAAGCTTGCAAGCTCACCGAGTTGAGTATTTTAATGCTCGAACTTAAATTTGGTTGCTACTCGAGTAGCTTGAACTCGTGTTTAACTCAATTGTAAGCAAGTCAAATTCAAGTTTTTATCGAGTCGAATTTGAGTAGCTTACAAACTGTCTTGATTCACTTACAACCCTACCCACAACCTTCCTCTCTTTTTCTTAAACCTAACCTAATCGAACTCACTGATAACATAATACATATTGGTATAGTTAGACATTGGCACTAGGCTAAACTAACCTGAAACTACCAGGTCACAGGTTTGGCGATGCTTGACCTGAAACCGGCCTGGGTATAAGGCGAGCTATGCTTGTTCGAGCCATCAGCCAATTCATGGGCTAGTTTATGGCTTGTTGAATTGGAACACTATTTTTTTCTTTAATTTTAAAAAAATTGAATATTAGAAAGAAAAATAAAAAATGAAGACAATTTAAAAATTTTCAAATTAAAATAATCAATTTGTTAATTTAATATAAAACTGGGCTTAAAAATAATATTCATTAGCCGATTTGTAAAAAAAATTTCTAACTATAATTATTTATGCACAAACATACCTACTTGTGGTTGTGAAATAAGCGATTGAATCATGTGATACTCCAAAATACTCAATACATACACAACTCCTATAAAAAAAATCTCATATTATTAGAAATAAAAAAAGAATCCCACATTCCATATTCGCTCTTTATTATATGGTCAACTATAACTTGATAGTGCATTCAAATTGAAGGTGTTTCAATTGAGTGGGTTTTAGTTCTCATTTATAGCCGTCGGTAGCTGCTGTTGGACTTCGACTGATTTGATTTTTTCTAAGCTTCGTAGAACTTTCTGTTTTTAGTTTAATAAATTAGTTTACTGAAAAAAAAAAAAGAAAAAAAAAACAGGCATGGAAGAAATACGTTAATGTCGGTAGCTGCCAAAAGAATGACAAAAGATGAATATATAATCCTTATGTACAGTACTCATATGACTTGACCTAAAATTTATTATACTATTTTCTTTAATCTATTGCCTTTTTAATAATATGGTATGCTTATATATGTGTGTATATATTGTATGCTCAAAAATTTGGAGGTGCTTTGTATAGTTACAAGCCATATATAAATGGAATCAGTGAAAAATAATGATTTCATCTCAAAATTGGTAATTTACTTAGATGAAAGCACGTACTCTCTCCGACTATGAACATAAAATTCTAAAAAAAGAAGCAAAAAAGTTTACACATTGTCAATATGTATGTTTTCTGTTTCATTTTATTGATATGTTCTAGTATGTCTTCCTTTATTGTTCATTATGTGATTATTTACATTGTATTGACTATTTTTTTGGAAAGCATTAACTACAAACCAAGGTCTATGATAAAGAAACAGCAAATCATGATAATATTGCCGATTTACGATAAAACATGAGACTATAAAACACTCACACACAAAAAACTCTCACATAAAACGAAGTGTCACATTATTAAAAAAAAAAAAAAAGAAATCACTTTAAATAGGAGTCTATCAAAATCCAACAAAACAATTTCTTACTTATATTTATTATTTGTGTTGTTAACAATACATTTAATATTGTGAATAATAATAAATTGTCATTATTTACAAGAAAATTAGTTTAAACATTCTTCCATTTATATTTTTATTCTACTTTTCTTTTTTAAATTAGTTCTCTTATTTTTTTATTCAATAAACCGACTAGCAATCTCTTTCTCTCTCTCTCTCTTACATGGACCTACCTAACCCAGTAGATTGTGGATTGATAAAGTTGATCTGCCTACGACTTGTCTACCTGCTAGGTTGCTAGACGGTCATGACATGTATGGCTGGTCCAAGCTAATGGTTTCAACCCATTGATGCTCGGTTTAGGCTAGATTTGAGCCTAACTATAATTACCAGTATGATTATTGAGAACACAATAGTAATTTCATGTGTAGTTCATGGACGAATAGCTATTTATTAGCATAATCATTTTTAGGCCACATTTCAGTTTACATACTAATTGGTATAATTATTTTCTAGTAACATATGTTAAAACAATAAACATCTTCTTTTCCTAGATGGAAGACATTATTCTTAAAAGCACTTCTTCTTTTTTCAATTCAAATCCTCTTTCTTTTTTTCCCTCTTCCTAAGAAAAAATCTCCTTGAGAATAGAGGCTAGTGGCTAATAAGTCCAAGTTGACTCGAACTTTTGACTTAGCAAGATCACCTCCATTTTCTTTTGTTTCATTTTTAATTTTACATGTTCTTCCTATAACATATTACTAAATTATTTGTGTAAATATATCTAATAATATTGTTACAATAATTAATTATGGTAGGCCAATTAAAAACTAAAATGTGTCCTAACAAAAATTAGTTTACTTAAACCATATCCTTTTATAATAAAACATACTTTTTCTCCTCAGCAGATAAAGTGATTTTACTTATAAGTTATACCGGTTTAACCTGCATTTATTTAAAGCTAGACATTTGAAGATCTATCTTATTTGTATCTTATTACTTTTCATTACATAATAATGAAACAAGTTTAGCTTATTTATAAAACGAGTTCGATTCAAACCAAGCATATACAGAGATGACCTCGAGAGGAGCTCAATTCATTTACAATTATAGCGTTACTTATATTAACCGTTTTCTTGTACCCTACTACAATTGGGACATATGAAGAAAGGAAAAAAGCCCATGTAGATCAAAGATTATTTACAAGGTAAAAGATAGAGAGTTATGACAAGATTTATATGGGATTAGTTAGTAAATGTACAAAATATAGTTAGATCTACTAGAGTTATTTTGATTTTCCACTGATCTACGGCAAATATTACATGTAAGAATCAATGATATAAATACAAAGAGATAGAAGGAGTAAAACCACAATTCTACAAGTCTTATTGGACAATGAATTTTTATAATCAATAAAATCCAAGTGCGGCCAGCAAATAATCGAATATTTAAGCCAATTTGTTCAGGGGGTGGATATTTAACTTGTTTGATTGATTATTGCAAGTTGAGGAATGACCTAATGGAATAACTGCACCATATAATTCCCTTTATCTCCAACTAATCATTGGGAACAAGGATACATATATTCTCGACTTTTAAAATTGAAGAACATACACATCATGTCCACAACAAAGAAAAACAACTTTAAAAGGTTCAAAAATTTCCGTGTTAGTCAATTTCTTATCTTCATTGTTCAATTCATTCTTATAAGTGAAATCTTGGGGGACATATGCTTTATTCTTTCTCATTTCTTGCTTTCAAGAGAGCGGATAAGTTATATTTAATTTAAGAGTGTATCTTATATCGTATATAAGTTACAACTAGCTTTGAAGAGAAGCTAGATAGGTAAAACAGTGAGCTTCAATTGAAAAATTATTGAAGTAGACAGTTGAATTTCCAAATAACTAGTAGATGATAGAAACCACTATAACTCTTTACTTTCAATTTCGTCTATTTTATATTTTGTTATTAAATTTTCTATTGCTTTGCACCATTAACTAATTTAAATATCGAAAAAAGGTTTTTTTGTGCATAGTTAAATTTTAAAACCAACCAATTTCCTATTGATTACTTAACTGGGACATCCATATAGTACAATGTACATTTTCGAATGAAATAATGAAATGATAACGCATTTACGATAACTAAAGCTTAAAAGTTTCGAAAGTCATAAATTTATATTTTATTGTTTTCATCTATATATATTCATCAAACTCCTATTAAAGATATTAGTGACTTTTACTGTATAGAATATTGTTTCGTACAAGAAACGGAACGTGGGCATCCTTGATTAATTGTTCCCCTTGATTCAAACTTGGTAAACTGACAAAGCATTTTGGAGTCAAGCGTTGGTCTTTTATTTATTATTATTATTTTGGCAAAGTTGGTCTTAATCTTTGAAGTCAACAGAGGTGGGGTTAAGGAAAAAAATATTTGAATATAAAATAATAAAAATAGGTAATTTAAAGCCATTTATTGAAAAAAAATTACATTGCAATGAACCCGTTTTTTCAAGATATATACTCAATATAATTAAATCGAATTTGTCTCTTCAAGAGAAAATTTTAGAATTATCCTTTGAAGAGACCTCAAATTCATGTTGCCTTCTACGGTATTATCGTAAGCAGCTAGCCCTACCCAAACAATTCTCCAATCACACATCCCTATACTCTTTCGTATTTTCAACCCTAAATGTGAATTTGACAAGAAAAAAAAACATGAATTAAACCATTTAAGGAAGAGTAATAATTAGGAGATATAATTCTTTCCGAGATGAGTTCTAATATTTGTTTAATTATTCTAGTGATAGAAGCATAGGATTTAATATATTTTAAATACCGAGTACATGGCTATTGTTATTTGTTGCTTGTACTTGTTAAATTTAGTCTATAATGAACTAAAATGATATTTGATCTCTTAATAACGATCTATGACTATATTGTGTCTATGTTATTGTCATGCTCTAAATAGAGTTAAGACGTATTCAGTTTTGATGCATATAACATTTAGGTATTACATTCTAAGGTTATTATAAACTATTTGTTCATCATAATCATTTGCTAACCAATTTTAGATTTTGTTGGGATTATAAATCCAACTCATATGAGTCTATAACCAAGGAGATCCTAAATATATGCAATATATATTTAGAAGAATTTGAGATCAAGGGTATCCTAAGTATATGACATATACTTGGAAGAGAACTTAAAGATAAGGAGATTTTTGCAATAAAGAACCAGATGTTTTTGATGTACAATGGTTGAAAAGGAATGTACACCGCCGACCTTCAAGTTCAAATTATTTAATGAGAGCAGTAGGAGCTCAATGCCGGCTCCAACGCTGCCGTCCTTATGGGCTACGCTACCGATGTAAGGTGGTACACTGTGGTGTATAAGCCTGCGTACATGTCTTTAGAATGCCAAAGTTTTCTACACCACCTTACACTGCCAGCTTTGAATTTACATGAGCTAGCCTATGTGTGTCTATTGTTTTTTCTTTTATGTTGTATATATATTCTTCTTATTAGTCCCAGGGTTTATATTAAATTAGTGTGTGCCTATTCTCAAGCCTAAAAGGAGAATTCTAGAGAGAGATAGAAAGAAACTCTAGAGGAAGAAACTTGATTCTGTTTGTAATCCACTGGTTGTGGTGAAGATCTGAGATATCCACTAGTGATATATAGTGAAGAACAAACTTGTAATTCTATTATTTGTTGATAGTGGAAGAAATTGTGTGATACTGGTCCCGTGGTTTTCCCGGTATTGTGTTTTCCACATTATATCGTGGTGTTATTTGTTTTATATTTTCGCATTGTTTATTGTCTACTACATTTGACAAGAAAATATTTAACCTCTGATCACATGTTGATTAATTGATTTTGCTGTTATCGTGATTAGGGTTAAGCGTTTCTCCTAACAAGTGGTACTGGAGCGCATGATTCGAAAAAAAAGAGGGAATTAGGGTTTTGTTGTAGCACAGATATGGCAGAATCATTAAGTACATGATCAAACTGAATTCAACAAATTATTCCATATGGAAATCTATGATGGAGGATTTGCTGTATTACAAAAATCTATATTTGCCTTTGGGCAATGATGCTGCAAAGCTACATGACAAATCTAATACTGATTGGACAATAATGCATAGGAAAACTATTGATTATATATGATTATGAGTGGATCATAGCATTTATCACCATGATACCTAGGAAACAAGAGTAAATGTCCTATGAAGGAAGTTGGAATCCATATATGAGAGGCAAATGACCTTAAATAAAACCTCCTTCATTCGAAGAGTTGTAAATCTAAAATATAGGGATGGATCCAACATGGCGGAGCACTTGAATGATTTTCAAAGGCTGGTAAATCAATTGTCCACCATGAAGCTGGTGCTTGATGATGAGATTCATGCACTGTTATTGTTGGGTTCCTTGCCTGATAGTTGGAAGACACTAGTTGTGTCTATTAATAACTCTACCCTAGAGGGAAAGCTCACCATAGCAATGGTGAAGGATAGTCTGATGAATGAAGAGGCGATGAGGAAGGATCTTGACAGAAGATTTGATTCCAGAGCACTTGTTACTGGCAAGCCAGAAAGGAATGGTGGAAGCAGGTATAGAAGATCATTTGATGAGGATGGTGGATTTGACAAATCCAGGAGAAAGTCCAAGTCAAGAGGAAGGAAATACCTCATATGCCACCATTGTTACAAGCCAGGTCACATGAAGCGAGAGTGCAGACTCTAGAAGTAAGAGAAAGGTAAAAGTGATAAAAAGGATGAAGACACTACAGCAGCAGCAGCAGATGATGATGGGATCGTCATTACCAAGGATGAGGATTGTGTTAGCCTTGCAAGTCATGATTATGACTAGGTTGTTGATTCTGGTCCCTCCTTCCACATGACATCACATGGTGAGTTCTTCGCAATCTACACTGCTGGTAATTTTGGTAATGTCAAGATGGGAAATGATGGTAAATCCAAGATTGTTGGCATTGGAAACAAAGTTTTAAAGACTAACACAGGTTGCGGCTCATTCTCAGAAATGTCAGACATGTTCTAGATATCCGCCATAACCTTATTTTTCAGGAAAGATTGATGATGATGGCTATAGTAGCTACTTTGGTGAAAGAAGATGGAAACTCACCAAGGGTTTTCTTGTTATGGCAAAAGGAAAGAAGGGCAATACCTTTTTCTTAATGTCAACAAAGCTAAGTAAAGGAAATGTGAATAATGTACTCTCACATGGAGGTTCTAATGATGGCAGAAAATGGAAGAGATTCAGTTAAAGAATCCCAAGAACCTCATCAAAAATTCAAGATGAGAAGATTTGCAAAAGATAGAAAACCATCAGTTTGATTTTAGTCCAAATGAGTACACGATGCTCACTAATGGGGGAGAGTTAGATGGTTATAAGAAAGCTAAGGAAAATGAGAAGAAGTTAGGAAAGGTAAGAGCCATGCAAGATAGGTTAAAATCCTTGCATGAGAACCGAAAAACTGATTTGTGAAAATACCTAGGGGCAAGGAACCTCTGAAGAATAGATGGGTGTTTAGAGTGAAGACTAATGATAAGAGCTCACAATCAAGGAAAAAGGCAAAAGCTGGTTGTGAAAGGTTTCACTTTGACTAAAGGTGTTGTAAGAAAATAGTAGGAATGGTGATACCCCCATATGATATGAGTTGGAGGGGGAGATTATTGGGATTATAGATCTAACTCATATGGGTCTATAACTAAGGAGATCCTAAATATGTTTAGTATATATTTAGAAGACTTTGAAATCAAGAGAGTATATGACATATACTTAGAAGATGACTTGAAGATAAGGAGATTTATGTAACAAAGGAAGATGTTTTTTATGTATACTAGCTAAAGAGGAACGTATAACGCAAGGCTTGATCAACTATTTAGCTGACCTTCAAATTCAAATTGTTTTCTAAGAGTAGTAGGAGCTCAAGCCCAGCTCCAACTCTGCTGGCTATGTAAGCTATGCCGCCGATGTATAAGTCGGCATACAGGTCTCCAAAACGCCGAAGTTTTCTACACTGCCCCTACGCTGCTAGCTTTGAATTTGCATGAGCTAGCTTATGTGTGTCTATTGGTTTTCCTTTTGTGTTGCATATATATTATTCTTATTTTTCCTAGGGTTTACATGGAACGAGCGTGTGCCTCTTCTCAAGCCTAGAAGAAGAATCTTAGCGAGAGATAGAGAGAAAAGAGAGGAAATCCTAGAGAGAGAAACTCTAGAGGAAGAAACTTGTTTTTGTTTGTAATCCATCAGTGGTGGTGAAGATCTGAGAGATCCACTAGTGATATCTAATGAAGAACAAACTTGTAATCCCATTATTTGTTGATAGTGGAAGAAACTGTGTGCTGCTGGTCTCATGGTTTTTCTTGCATTGGTTTTTCCACGTTATACCATAGTGTTGTCTGTTTTATATTTTTGCATTATTTATTGTTTATTGCATTTGGCAAGAGGAGATTTAACCTCTTATCTTAGGTTGACTAATCAGTTTTGTTATTATCATGATTAGGGTTAGGCATTTTCTCTTAACATAAATTGTCCCTAACTTCCTTGTTTGTCTTTAGAGGAAGCAACTTAATTATAGCCTTAACCTTATTTGAGTCTACTTCCACATCTCATTTGCTAACTACAAACCCCAATAATTTGCTAGAAGTTACTCTAAGAGTATACTTCTTTGAATTCAATTTCTATTGGAACCTCCCTAGTTTATTGAAGCGCTTTCTTAAAACTGCCACATCATCTTCCTCTTCTTTCGATTTGACAATCATGTTATCAACATACACCTCAACTTCCCAATGCATCATGCTGTGTAATAGTGTAACCATCGAGGATAGCTCAACAAGTACCAAATAAGGGAAATGATAGTAGGACAACATCTATTTACATATGGTGAGAAGTAATATAGTCAGGTTTACGTTTTATGGGACTGGTGGAATCGAATTATATTATGGATTATAATGGATAGAGACGCATAACAATCGTAACTCTTAGATGAGGTTATAACTTAGATAAATATATGACATAAGAATATTCATCATGCCTTTATCAAGCCCTTATGCAGTTGATGTTACTTGAGACCCCCGGGTTCTTAGCCTATTGTCGAAGAGTGAATGTTTCTCTATTTGATTTGCCACATTTGATTAAACATATACATTATTGATTATTATATCATATTTAGACTATGTGCATGTGATCATATCGTATGTCCTTGTGTTTACGTGGATTTAATGATAATTTTTATAATGATTTTGGGTATGGTATGAATTACGAGGAGTTTCTTAACGAGATCAGTGATAAGGATCGTGAAGACTATCTTGTTGTTATTTAAGGCTTTCATGACACTTTTTTTTACGTGTACCTCATTTGTGGATCTTTCTATATGCCCTCAAGTTTATTCAGTTTTTGGATTCCTTTTTTATACTCAAATGCTATGATTTGAGATATAGTCTTTGAGGTACTTGATATGGTTTTCATTAAACACTTATATGTCTATGTTTTCTCACTCATGGGAATAGCTTTTTTGCTAAACTTTTATAAACTTTAATTTATGCTGCATAATCAAATATTTTCAAAACCCAATTAATTAATTTCTAAATATGTTAGGATCAAGAGTATGTCTTTAATGGGGAGAAATCCAATAGGCTTTGTAAAGGATTACACAAATAGACTTTTAACATTATCTATAATCCAAAACCTTAAGGCAACGGATTGATGAGTATTTCCTTTTTATAAACTTTTCACATAAGACTCATATTTTCCATGTGAGATTCTTATACTTGCACCCTAAGAACAATTGTTAGGATCTGGAGTATGTCTTTAATGAGGAGAAATCCAATAGGCTTTGTGAAGGATTACACAAATGGGCTTTTGACACCATCTATAAACCCAAAACCTTAAGACAATGGGTTAATGAGTATGTTCTTCTTATAAACTCTTAACATAAGACCCATATTTCCCATGTGGGATTCTCACATTTACACCCTAACAGTTTAGGCATTTGAATTACATCACCTAGCTTATATCCTAACTAATCGACAAATGCCATCCCCTATTCAAATTATTAGAGAAAAATGATTCTATACTGTAGGATAAAGAATGTAAAGAATCATTCACATCAGGTCGCCTCTTATTGTTGATGCCACAACAAGAGGAGAGCTAGAAGAAGGGAAATGATTCTTATTTAAGTTTTTATGGAAATCTATTTAAATTCATAGAAACACAAAATAACCTTGGATTTTAGGGATATCTTCAAGGTTTGCCACATTTATAAAAGTAGGATATTTTTATGTGCTTTCACCTTAACTTAATAAGGAAGTTAAAAAAAAATGAAAGGAAAAGTTATAAATTCTTTTGTTTAGATAACAAAATGGATGAAAAATTCATTGCATATTATTTTTTATTTCATCAAAATATCATGAAACTCTATATTTATTATTATTATTATTATTATTATTATTATTATGTTTTGAAGAATAGTATTAGAAGATTGTGTTATGTTTGATAAACTTGAATGGAATAAAATTGAAAATAAATAATAATTCTTTATTTAATAGATATTTTTTTTAAAATGCTATTTCTCGATTAAAGGAAACGAATGAAGATTCTTTATCTATTTTATATAATATTTTTTTGACCAATTATTTTATATAATATAGAATAAATATTTTTTATGATAAAGCATCAACAGCTACAAACGAACACAACATTTTTTTCTTTCACTTGGTCCTGAAAGGTATTTAAGATATCTAAAGAGAAGATTAAAAAGAGTAATGTAAGATAAAAGCTTACAGAATTTTTCTTGAGCTTTATTGATTTGTAAAGTAAGAAGGAGTACAAGAGTAACTAAAAGAATAAGTGAGTAAGCTAAGTGTTTTGAAAGTAAGTGTGTTTTTCTTCAAAAATAGCCATTCGGTTGAAAAAATATTAATTCCATCAATAAAATCAAACACAAACATGATCTTACATGTCATGTCACGAGGCATCTCTTTTTGTGCTGTCGTGGGTCTTGTTCTGTCCTGCAAGGCTGCAATTTTATCGTCAAGACAGTCCGTGTGGGGCCTGCCAATTACTCTGTTTAAATAATGGTGACGAAGGCCGTGCCATGTAGAGTTGCACTATAGCCGAACGCGTAAAGTCCTGTGCCAATAATAAAATAAGTTTTCTGAATGGAAATCAAGTTTCTCCGTATTCTTTTATTGGAAAAAAAATTTTCGGAATAAAGGAAAAATAATAAGCTTTTTAAAAAAAACATAAATCCATTAAATAAAATATAATTCTAAAAATAGATAATTTAAAATCATCTTTTAAAAAACCGGGATTATAAGTAGTTAACCTCATATTTTAAAAGATCATGTTAGTATATTTGCACTGATCTCTTAAAAGACAAGGACAAATAAATATCGTTTTTTCAAGAAATGAGATTGATTTTATAATACTAAACTTGTTTTTTGAAGAGACAAGTTAAGTCACTCTTAACCTAATTTCTTCAAGAAATAAATTTAATTTATCTAAAATTAGAATTATTTTTAATTTTTATAAATTTTTAAAAATACCAATATTATTTTCCTTTTTGCAAAGATTTCATCAAAATCAATAACGCTTTTAGACAAGATCAAGCAAAATGTTAATTTAATATATCCAGCATAAAGAAGAAAAAGGCTTCGCAAAACGAGCTAAATAATTAAAAAAAAAAAGATAACCCATCTTTATTTGCTTGTTTACATCGATTTATATAGCAATGATTTCCTTTTTAGCCATTTAATAATTTTATACTCGATGGACCCATTTTTATAAAATTCTGATATTTTAATTTTTCTAATAACTTAAAATATTAATATTTTATTTAATCTCACCATATAATACGAAAAATCAGTAATATGGAATTTTAAAAAACTCTTTAGAAAACTACTAATAAAAGCGATATTAGATAGAATTGGTACTAAGAAAATAGAATCAATAGTTATTAGTACATCATATGTATAATAATCAAATTTAGAAACACATAATAAAAAGAT
This sequence comes from Combretum micranthum, assembly GCA_024138025.1. Lineage (NCBI taxonomy): Eukaryota > Viridiplantae > Streptophyta > Magnoliopsida > Myrtales > Combretaceae > Combretum > Combretum micranthum. Next base: position 194,490 of record JAMXBD010001089.1, read on the forward strand.
AACAGTTTTTTAAGATGTGTTACACTTATGGAATGGTTTCTTGATTCTAGGACTTTTTAATTTTTTTTTTTTTGGTTAATGTCTTTAGCCGAATATTTGCATCGACTTACTTCTAAATAAAAGACGCTAGGGTCCGATTGGATAGTATGTTTTTTTATTTATATTTGTATCTTTTTTAAAGTAATATGTGTAAATATATTATATTTATATTTATATTTTATCTATATTTAATCAATTTGATAAAAATTATCAATTTTTTATGGATAACTTGTTAAAAAAAAAGCTCGAAAAAAGTGTAGAAATATCTATATAAGTTCATATGTTTTATACCGGGGGACATCGATATCAGGGCACATTCCTAGAAAGCGCTGGTTCCCCTTTCAAGGACGTAGAGTTCAACTCTCTCTTTCAAGTTCTTGCTACTCTTCTTCCTCCTCCTCCTTTCCCTTCACGAGTGCTTATTGTGATCGTTTCATCAAAAGGAAGGCCACGGTCATGAGTTCTTCACACGAGGATAACAAGGCAAATGGAAATGACCACACCTCACGCAACTCAGATGCATATATTACGCATGTTCCAGACGGAGAGGCTTATGAAGTATTTTTGAGTTTTAGAGGTGAAGAAAGCCGCAAGGACTTCACGGATCACCTCTATAAGAGGCTGATGGATGCGGGAGTTTTGGTATTTAGAGATGATGACGCACTCCCTGTTGGTGAGAAGATTGGCCCTGAACTTGAGAAAGCAATCAAGGCTTCAAAGATTTCTATTCCCATCATCTCTCCCAATTATGCTTCCAGTGAGTGGTGCCTTCGGGAGCTTATCCATATTCTTGATTGCAAGAAAACAGTAGGCCAAGTCGTCTTGCCTATCTTCTATCGAGTTGATCCATCGACTGTACGGAAACAAACTGGTGCCTTTGAGACAGCGTTTCGCTTGCACGAAGAAAAATATGGCTCGAATAGCAAGGATGTGCAAGAGTGGAGGAATGCTCTGGCAGAAGTTCCATCCTTTAAAGGATGGGAGTCATCCAAAATTGCAAACGGGTAATTTCAATTATATTGCAAATGGGAGAATTTTTTTTAATCCAATACATTGGTTTTTCCGTAATTGTTTGTGTACTGTGATAGAATTAATATTAATTAATTAATTAATTAACCAGAACCGAATCCTGTCTAGAAATTATTTGATAACAAGAAAAGATGCGGAAACGTACCAGAATTCATGATTAATTGAAGAATTAGGAAAATGATCTTCTAATTGATTGTATCCCTTTAGGTTTTTCTTTTGACAGATGAGAATTTAGAAAGAAAGAATTGATACATCAATTAGAGACCACACCCTATTTATAATAAATCTTTATGTGTGAAATTACCAATGTGCCCATCATTAATTGATAATTTACACTTCAGGAATTCTACACATATATTAACACCACATTTTATATTTTAGATGATATGGACCATTACATAAAATTATATCACTTTATTAGGTTCTTAAATTTTATAATAGTAATATATCTATAATTATTAGCCACAATACATGTACGTCTACATGTCCATATGTATTTATAAATATGTATGCACATAGTGTACAATCCAAATTCTAACAAATCTTCCACTTGGATTGCACAACCATGTGCTCATATTATAGAAACCTTTGATCATATACAAATCACCATTACTAAATGTACACAAAAAATAAGATAAATCATCTAAACAATCTCGTCCATTAGACTTATTAACGTAAGGACTAAAAAAGCAGTCGTTGTCATTTCGCAACTAAACCCACAATAATCTCATACATCAACTTGACTAAATGACATAGATTAAGTATGGATGTGTAGCATGGAAATTACATGTAATGTGATATATACACATGCCTATTTCCAACTAGTCCAACCTTAACCAAATGAGATCAGAATTCAAAGTATATCAAATTGATACTTTATTATGAAACCAAATAATATCATGATATCAAATACATAACATATGACACAAAACTCCTACTAAATTAAACCGTATCAAATGTAACGACACCCATGTGAGCAACATGCTCATGAAAGGCCGAAGGTGTCAATGCCTTAGTGAATGGATCCGCTAGCATGGAGTTTGTTCCTATTAGCTCAATGCTAATAAAACTACTCTGAACTCTTTCTTTCACAACAAGGAACTTAATATCTATATGTTTAGATCTAGAAGAGCTCCTGTTGTTATTTGAATACAAGACTGTTTGCTCGATTGTCACAATATAGTTTGAGTGGCCTTTCAATGCCATCGAGTACTCACAGTTTTGTAATGAAGTTACGCAGCCATATAGCATGATTGGATGCCTCATAACAAGCAACAAATTCAGCTTCCATAGTGGACGATGCAACAAGTGTCTGCTTAGCACTCTTCCAAGAAATTGCACTCCCAGCTAATAGAAATACATAACCAGATGTTGATTTTCGATTATCTTGACATCCAGCAAAGTCGGAATCAGAAAACCCTATGATCTCAAGTTTATCCAACCTTCTATATGTGAGCATATAATCATTAGTATTTTGTAAATATCTAAAGACTCTTTTGGCTGCAATCCAATGTTCTCTTTCCGGATTACTTTGATATCTGCCAAGCATTCCAACAATGTATGCAAGATCAGGTCGTGTACAGACCTGTGCATACATCAAACTCCCTACTGCTGAAGCGTAAGGAATATTCTGCATAAACTTGGATTCCAAATCATTTCTTGGGCACTGTTTCAAACTGAACTTATCTCCTTTTGACACAGGGGTGTCATGAGGTTTACAATTTTGCATGCTAAAGCGTTGTAATACCTTTTCAATATAACCCTTTTGTGATAATCCTAAAACTCCTCATGAACGATCACGATGGATTTGGATCCCTAATACGAAGGATGCTTCACTAAGATCTTTCATTTCAAATTTATTTGATAAAAATTTCTTGGTTTCCCGAAGCAATTCTACATCGCTACTAGCAAGCAAAATATCATCCACATATAAGACCAAAAATATGAATCTACTCCCACTGAATTTATGGTATACACAATCTTCAACAGTGTTCACTTCAAAACCAAATGAGAGAACAACTTGATGAAATTTCAAATACCATTGACGAGAAGCTTGCTTGAGCCCATAAATGGATTTCTTAAGTTTACAAACCAATTTGCTAGTTTCCTCGGAAGCCAACCCTTCTGGTTGTTTCATATAAATAGTTTCCTCAATGTCTCCATTGAGAAAAGCAGTTTTGACATCCATCTGATGTAGCTCAAGATCAAAATGCGCCACAAGAGCCATAATAGTCCTAAAAGAGTCTTTCGATGAAACCGGAGAGAAAGTCTCTTTATAGTCAATGCCTTCCTTTTGAGTGAATCCTTTAGCGACAAGACGAGCCTTATATCTTTCTATATTGCCTTGTGAATCCCTTTTGGTCTTAAATACCCATTTACAACCAATTGGTTTCACACCTTCTGGCAATAAAACAAGATCCCAAACGTCATTGTCTTTCATGGATTGCATTTCTTCACTCATGGCATTTATCCACTTATGAGAATTAGAACTTTCAATTGCTTCATGAAAAGTGATTGGATCATCTCCCATTAAGTCAACATGTTCTTCATTCTCTATGAGATATACATAATCATCTGAAAATGTACTTCTCTTTACTCTAGTAGATCTTCTTAAAGGCTCTAACTCATTTTGAATTTGAGGTTGTTGAGTTTGATCTTGATGCTCCTCATAAATAATCTGTTGAGGAACTACTGGATGATCTACAGGTAATGCCTGTTGATCTTGATGAGTAGGAAGTTCAACATCATTATCTTGTAATGGATCTTGATGTTGTTGTTGAATAACGTTAGGTATGACAACCTGATCATTATCAACAGTACCTGTATAGAGAGGAAAATTTATTGAATCCTCTTCAAAAACAAAGTTATTATCCTTATCTTCCCCTCCAAACTCAACATCCTCAAAGAATCGGGCAATTCCCGTCTCAAAAAATGTTCTTGTTTTGGGATTGTAGAATTTATACCCTCGTGATCTTTCTGCATATCCCACAAAATAACTACTAATAGTTCTTGCATCCAGTTTCTTTTCATTTGGCCTATAAGGCCTTGCCTCAGCTGGACATCCCCAAACTCGTAAGTGCTTTAAGACTGGTTTCTTACCAGTCCATAACTCATAAGGGGTTTTATTTATAGCTTTTGTAGGAACTCTATTAAGGATATAGACTGTCTTTAATGCATCCCACCATGAGGATGATAAAGTACGACTTCTTACCATATCCTTAAGGGTTCTATTACGTCTCTCTGCTACACCATTCATGTTTGGAGAACCTGGCATAGTGTATTGAGGGACAATCCCACACTCTTCTAAAAACGAGCAAAAGGACCTGGACGTTGCTCACCTGATCCATCATATCTACCGTAGTATTCACCACCACGATCAGATCTAATGGACTTAATAGTCTTACCAAGTTGATTTTCAACTTCGGCCTTGAATGACTTGAAAACGTCCAATGCTTGTGACTTCTCATGAATTAAATATAGGTAGCCATATCGAGAATAATCGTCAATGAACGTGATAAAGTATTGTTGACCATTCCATGAAGCTGTAGGAAATGGCCCACAAATATCCGTATGTATCAGTTCTAAGACATCTTTAACTCTCTCGGCTCCTACTTTTCTCTTGTTTGTAATTTTACCCTTAATGCACTCAACACAAGTATCATAATCCAAATGATCAAACTTTTCAATAATCCCTTCCGACACAAGCCTATCAATTCTCTGTTTAGAGATATGACCCAAACGTTTGTGCCATAAAGAGAAAGAATTTTCATTTGAAAATTTGCGTTTAGTGCCTTTGGTTTCAACATTGTGGGACTCACCATAGGAAGATATTGTATCAAGTAAATAAAGATTGTCATAATCAGATAAAGTACTAGTTCCAATAAGCATAGAATTAAAATAAACATTACATTTTCTATGTCCAAATGAACAAATAAATCCTTCTTTGTCCAATACAGAAACTGAAACTAAATTCCGTCTAAAAGACGGTATAATAAATGTGTTGTTTAATTCTAAATAAAAACCAGTAGATAACAACAACTTAAAAGTCCTATGCCTTGAACTTCCACCGGATTTCCAGCCCCCATGTATATGAATTTCTCATCATTATTGGGTTTTCGGCAGTTCAGGCAACCCTGCATAGATATACTTATGTGAGTTGTTGCACCAGAATCCAACCACCAAGTATACCTTGGAACTGAAACCATATTAACTTCAGTACAAACAAGAGCGAAAGACATACCTTTCTTCACACGCCAAGTGTGATACTTAGTGCAGTCTTTCTTCATATGAGAAGTGTCCTTACAAAAGAAGCATTTCTTTTCTGTACGTCCCTTGGACATGTCCTTATGCTTCTTTTGTGCTTGTGACACCACAATCTCCTTACCTTTCCTCTTTTTACCATGGCCTGAAGAGGTTGATGCCAAATGAGCACTCTCAATCTTATGTTGTTTCATCCTATCTTCCTCTTCCACTAAGTGAGAGATGAGTTCATTAAATGTCCATTTGTCCTTTTGACAATTATAGCTCACCTCAAACTGTCCAAATTGTGGAGGAAGTGAAATCAACACTAAATGAACGAGCAAATCTTCCGAAAGCTCTATCTTTAGTGATTTCAATTTTCCAGCAAGATGAGACATTTCTAAGATGTACTCCCTTATGTTCCCATTACTCTTATACCTCATAGAGACAAGTTTTCTTAAAGATGCACTTGTCTCTGCCTTATCACTTTTGGCAAAGCGCTCTTCAAGGGTATTAAGGAAGCTTTTGGCATTAGTTTCCTCAGACATAGTGTCCAGAAATGTCTCTGGGATAGCATTTTTCATTATCATAAGACTCATGCGATTAGAGCGGTCCCACCTCTCAAAACTCTTCCTATCCTCGGAAGAGCTTTGATCTGTAAGAGGTGCAGGAGGTTGCTCTCTCAATGCAAGGTCTAAATCCATGCATCCCAAGACCATAGTCACCTTATTTTTCCAAGTTTTAAAATTACTACCATTAAGCATCGGAATACTATTGATTGTGGTAGTAACAGAAGTAGCATTAACAGTATCAGCTGTACAAAGAACAATATATATAAAACAAATAATTAGCTCACACATACATCCATAACCAAAATAATAATAACCATCTCAAGATAACCAATGTGACATCAAATCTAATCTTTGGATAGAGAATTTGACTCATAGTAGGCTTTCTTGGTGTAGTAATCAAGTAGAAATGATAAAATCCTATCAAACATTTAGCCTTCCTTTGGGCTAACTAAATGCTCACAATGGACACCTTATAATCATCTCACTCATTACCACATGCATGTATAAATTTCTGCCAAATAATAGTCTTCCTTTGGGCCGACATATTATTCGCATGAATAAAAACACATACTACCATCTTAGTGATTCACAAACAAAAAATGTCCACAACAGAGGTCACTTTGGTGACTATATCATTTCAATTAATTGAAGTGAAAAACTAAGTATAATTAATTTAAATTATATAATTAATCACTAATTATAAGCAGAAAAATATATACAATCCTAATGCATATATAAACCAAAATTTTGTATTTATTTCAACTAAAATATTATTCAAAATGAATAAAATAAATGAATGAATGTAACCTCTTCATGAAACAATGTCTCCATCAAGACACCTATTAGGAAGAGTTACAACTCTTTATGAAACATCATTTCATATTTGGGCCACAATTTATTTTCATTCTTTTTACTGTAAACTGTATGATGATATCCGACATGCAGAATAACATATTATTCGGTCATCACCACCATCATCAGTGCAATAATATAGTGCATGCAATGTTTTCCCTTTCTTTTTCATCAATAAAACAAATCAACAATATAAATATACATTTAATAGAATCCGCATGATGATCGTAGAAGAAAACAATGAAGTGATAAATATCAGAAATATCATGCATGCATGGTGGACAACAAAATTCATGCATACCTTTTGATTCGATGTGCTTTTGTCAATATACAAGTATAACATGAGTACACAACAATCAAATTATATGAATGAACCACAAAACCAAAATTTACCAAGATACTGAAATTAAAAATTCTTCCTCAGATCATGTCATAATCAATTCATTTGATCAAATAAAAATATGTACGATAAGTAATCATCAAAACAGAATTCAAACAATTCGAGAACAAGATTTGGCTCTGATACCACTTGATAGAATTAATATTAATTAATTAATTAATTAACCCAAGAACCGAATCCTGTCTAGAAATTATTTGATAACAAGAAAAGATGTGGAAACGTACCAGAATTCATGATTAATTGAAGAATTAGGAAGATGATCTTCTAATTGATTGTATCCCTTAGGTTTTTCTTTTGACAGATGAGAATTTAGAAATAAAGAATTGATATATCAATTAGGGACCACACCCTATTTATAATAAATCTTTATGTGTGAAATTACCAATGTGCCCATCATTAATTGATAATTTGCACTTCAGGAATTCTACACATATATTAACACCACATTTTATATTTTAGATGATATGGACCATTACATAAAATTATATCACTTTATTAGGTCCTTAAACTTTATAATAGTAATATGTATATAATTATTAGCCACAATACATGTACGTCTACATATCCATATATATTTATAAATATGTATGCACATAGTGTACAATCCAAATTCTAACATACTGAACTCCTAATTTGAAACATTGTACGCGTAGGTATGAAGCACAACTAGTAGAGATTGTTGTTACTAAGGTTGTGAATGAATTGAGAAAACCCACTCTAGTCGTTACTGATTGCCTGGTCGGGATTGAGGATCATAAGGAGAACATTCTTAAAATGGTAGAACACAAGGAATCTAGCGGTGCTCAAGCTGTCGTAATTCATGGAATGGGTGGCATCGGTAAAACAACTCTAGCTAAGGTCATTTACAATCAGCTTTCTACCAACTTTAAATACTGCTACTACCTACCCAATATCCGTGAAACATTATTAGAGCAAAAATGTCGTCCAGAGGAATTGCAAAAGCAATTAATCTCAAAGATTCTAGGACGGCAATGGGCTGATAAAATATCGCATGTGGATGAAGGAATATTTATAATCAAAGACAGAATCAAAGAAAAAAAAGTTGTCATTTTATTTGATGATGTTGATAGTACTGATCAACTTAATGCATTGGCAAGGGAGCATAATTGGTTTAAATCTGGAAGCATTCTTATTATTACTACCCGTAACAAAGAAGTTTTAAAGTCGTGGGAAGGAAGATTGACTTATGAACTCGATGGATTGGATTCTTCTCTTTCATTCCAATTATTTTGTAAGCATGCCTTCATGAAAAAGTATGAGCGTCGTGTACGGGAATTTGACACTATTGCCAAGAGAATCGTTGCTACCACCGGAGGGCTTCCCTTAGCTATTGAAGTGATTGGTTCTATGCTCCTTAGAAAACCTATATGTTATTGGGAAGGTGTATACAAGAAACTACAAGAGATTCCTCACAAGGATGTACAGAAGAAGTTGAAGATAAGCTATGATGCTTTAGAACGTACACACCAACAGATATTTCTTGACATTGCATGTCTTCCCATCCAATGCAAGATAGATTATGCATACTATATGTGGGATGACTGTGGGTTTTATCCAGAAGAAGGAATAGAAGAGCTTACATGCCGATCCTTAATAAAGATTGGAGCGGATAAGCAAGTAACTATTCACGATCAATTGCGAGATCTTGCAAGGGTGATTGTCCGGGAAGAAGCCTGCCATGAGCTTGGGAACCAGAGCAGACTATGGAAGAGTGGGGAAGCCTTGGAAGTATTGCAGAGGAAGCAGGTAATATGTATCTCTTTTCTTAAATCTATGTTATAACTTGTCTATAGGTGCCTTCTGATATTCCCTGAGTAAAAGCGTGGAGTAGATAATGGACTCTGTTTCCTATAAAACGTTGTTCCACGTTTCTGTGACATATGTGCTAATAAAAGTTTTACGTGTGAAATATCATTTTGTCTTTTAGAAGTCGTCTTATTACTAGGTTTTAATGGAAAGGATGCATATGCGAACGGCAGGTGGTAGTAATTGGCCAATCGTGAAAAATATATATTGATCAATAAGGAGAAAAATTATTTATATATTTTTCAAACAGAAAATCATTTCTTCATTGTTAATTGTAACTTTATATAATTACTGAATGTTATGTCTAATAAGGGCGGCAAGAGGCCTATACTCAATATATGTGCATGGAATTTTCGTTGACAAATATTTAAAGAAAAAAAAATCATGTTGTTACAAATATAAGAAGTCCTTGAGACATAGATTTTAAGAAGTAGACACATGATACTTTAAAGACATTGTTAGGAGAGAAGTGTTCATCAAGGTGAAAGTATTATAGATCTTCTAAAAGAACATACTAATGTGTTTGACACCACATATAACCATAAATTTTAAAGTTTTAGATTAATAATCCTTTTATCTTATAAACCTTTCATATAAATTTCACATTTTTCATATAGGATTTTGCAACTTACACTTGTATCCTAATAGACATTAAATGAGGTTCTTACAATTAAATATGCTCTTAGAATAACGACAGAGGAGTTGTCTTTCTATCTTAGCCCTTTGCCTACCGCATGACATTTACTAGTTACTTTTATATTCATAGACAATTTTATGCTACCATATTTTAAATTTAGATATTAATTATTATTGATGTAGCACAGATTGCATTGTAATTGTGGAAAAAGTTAGACTACTCTCTTGTCATCATTCTATGCACGTAGATTTTTTCCTTTAATAATAACGATGGTGGTGGCCTCCTAATGGAATAAATCTTCCTCTTCAATAGTTGTAATATATACATATATATGTATGTATAGTAAAAAGATTCCAAAATCTTAAAAGATGTGCTTTATGGTCCTTACATTAACCATTATGTATTTAGAGGGAAAAAAAATGGTACTTGTAGTTTTTGTTATTATTTTATAGAATTAATGTCACAAATGGTACCTGAACTTTAACAAAATATACGATTAAATTCTTGAACTTCAAAATTGATCAATTTGGTACATAAACTTGGAAATTGATCAATTTAATAGTTGAAAAAACTTTTTTTGCACGCAAACAATACATTCATCAAGTCCTTTTAAGTACTAATTTGATCAATTTCAAAGTTGAGGAACTAAATTGATCAATTTCAAAATTTAGGTACCTAATTGCATATTTTATCAAATTTAGGTTCCATTTGTGACATTATCTCTATTTTCTAAATTGGTAAAATAGTGCTTAAGAGCATGTTTTCTAAAGATGTAAGGACTAGATGTTCAATTTTAAGGATGAAAATAATGTAAAGTAAATTTAGGTATGTCGGTAAGTTTCTTATAAGATTTTGATTATAAATAAAAGAACTTAAAACTTGAAATTGTCGAAATTGAAATCAAGACAAAGATACCATTAGAAGAAGGAGGAGGGCTTGGTTTTCATCATGGTTTTAAGTGTTAAGCTAAAAGGTGAATTGGAGTCTATCTTATAAATGGAAAATTTTGAGCTTAAAAAATAAAAAAAAAAAATTGAGCAAAAGTTGAGCACGTGCTTAACCTACTTATTTTTCACAACACTTTCTATTGAGGTTGTGCCATATAAAAAAATGAAAATGAAAATGATAGAAAAGTAATCGACCAAACAAGAATTAAACATTCTTCATTAAGGTTCCCCCTCTCCTCCTCCTCAAATGAGAGTATATATGACACCTGTTTTCTAAGTATTTTTCAAAAAAGGTTCACGATTGGTGACTTATTCAAGAATTAGAGTTTCAATTATATTGAATGTAGTGCTATATACACACACTCTTTATCAAACTTTTTTTCTCAAACCAAAATATACACAAAACCTATTTTTTGAATACTTTTAAAAAAGGTTCATTGTAGGGTTGTACTTTGCTAAAACATCATATCACTATCCACTTGCAAATCATAACTGCTAAGAAAACAAAAAATATCCTCCCTCCTCTCCTCATTTCTCTTGATCTTGAGTCCTACTCTTAAATTGGATAACGTGAACCAAGCAACACTAAAAAATCCCTATCCAGATACCAACACATCCTTCCTTGCATTGATTTCTCATCATCACTTTATCAAACATTATCTCAACCATTTTGGCCATTGTCTCTCTTTCTACTCATTCTCTCTCTCTTTTAAGTCCACCACTCTCTCTACTAGACTCTTTGGACATCATCTCTTCTCTATACTCTTTCTCTTTAGTTTGTCTCTCTCTCTCTCTAGTTTGTCTCTTTGGTAAGGTTGTGACGCAGTGAGTTAGCATGGATAGGAGGAGAACACTCAGCGAGTGAATCTCAAACACACAACAATTGCACTTAATGCAATGGTCAGAGAGAACGCTCTCAAAACTAGGGTTTCAATAGTGAAAATATGATATGGTTCTGTTTCTTTTTTTTTTTTTTACAAGTCTAAAAGACTTATTTATACTATTACAAAAAAATCCTAAAAAAGCAAAATCCTAAAAAGGTAAAATAATGCAATATTGACTAATAATAAAGATAAATAATACATAAGAATCTAAAAAGAAAAAATAGTAAATACAATTTAGACCAAATACAAATAAATCTTGTGACATAATTGACAAAGTAGACCGACTTAAAGGCTGGTCAAAGCCGGTGGTGTAACTGGTCATGGCTGGCAACATAGTAGCTTGTCGTCCATATCATTCTCTCGGACTTGAGAAAAACTTTTCCTCAAGTTTGAGGTTAACTTTGAATAAAAGGTTCTTCAACCTCGAAATAACGAAAATACACTTGGAATCACGAGTATCCTCTAGTATCAAATATGAACCTCTTTTGCATATATGCTTGTACTTTCTCCTGCAAAAGTTCAACCCCCTTCAACTCCACTATCTTCTTTCCTACTGATTTATCTTCTTTCCACTCCTCAACATCCCTTCGTATCTCCTGAGCAATCTTAGTCTTTTCAATAAAAACTTTGCTAAAACTTTCAATTTTGTCATAGATTTGTGGCTTCAACTTCTCTAAAACTTCTCTCTCACTAATCACTTGTTTTATAACTTTAATATCATAGTTTTTATCCATAGTTATTGAAACTCCTTCTTTCTCATTGTCATCCACAGTAACATGGATATGAGTAACCTTAGAAGTCTCTTGTATTAGTGTTTCCACATATTTGCTTTCACTGACTTCAGGAGTTTGAACATCTTTTGTGACATTTTCAGGCGGTACTTTATGAACGGATCCCTTTTCATTAGGTTTAGGGGAAATAACTGGTGGATGATCTACCTTCTCATCTATAGGCTTTTCTTCTACTTTAAGAGGGATGGTTTCTAAAAATTTAGATGAGTCTCTTTAGGAATCTCTTCAATGTGTTCTTTCCTATTCTCTTTTGGAGTAAACCTTCCTTTTTCAAATCATTATTTTGCTTTGATGACATCTTTGTTCTTGGTGAAACATGATTTCCTCATAATTAAGAGGAAGAAATTCATCTTCCAATAATTATTTCATCCTAAACTACGTTCTTACAGGTGTTTTTCCTTCATGACATAACTTTTTTTGCAATCTCCCCCACCAAGTAGAAGCATAGCCTTTCAATCTACAAACCACTATCTTCACCATTTCCTCTTCAGGAATTTCTATATAATTAAAAATCCACTCATTCTTATAAATCTAATATGTAAAATTCTCAATTCGTAGATTTTCATTAAAATACAAAATATATATCTTTTGACGGAAATTATCACCATCTCTTTGATTGTACCCATAGTAGCCCTTTTGGTATCTGCCACCACCATCACTGCTTCTCCTCTGCGGTTGTCTATTTTCATACAATATCCCATCCTCCTCAGCAGAGTCTTCATTTGAAATTTGAGTCCAACTATTTGCAACATACTTTGCCTTTGTTCATCTCCATAACCATTCCTTTTCCTGTTGGTATCGAGTCCTATTGCGTCGAAACACTCAACCAGATCATCAAGGTGCTGTTCAAAATGTCGGAATCGTTGATCCATGTGACCCAACATTGCTCCTTGAGCTTGCAGTTCAGTTCGTGGGGCTTCCACATTCATAATAACGTTTGGAATGATCGCCTCCTAAACTGTCGTCTCCTAATATCTCCATAGGAAATTTTCTTGCTTTGATACTAATCTGATGCATCGAGTTAGCGTGGATAGAAACGGGAACACTCAACGAATGAATCTTAAAATGTGCACTTAATCACACAATTGCTAAGCAATTGCAAATTTAGAAAAAACCTTCTCAATTCAATGTAAAAATGTCAAATATTAGTTCCTTCACAAAGATGAGTCTTGGACCTATTTATACTAAAAATCCTAAAAAGGCAAAATAATAAATGCAATATTGACTAATAATGGAGACAAATAGCAAATACGAATCTAAAAAAGAAAAATAATGAATACAATTTATACCAAATACAAATAAAACCTATGGCATAATCGACAAAGTAGGCCGTCTTAAAGGCTAGTCAAGGCCGACGGTGTAACTAGTCATGGCCGGCGGTGTAGTAGCTTGTCATCCACATCAGGTCGTGCCAAAATAAATAAATAAATAAAATGACCAAGACATAAATCGAACCAGACCAGCTTGAGTTGAACCAAAATTTAGTTTTTCTTCTTTTCTCTCTCAAAATAGTTTAATTCAACAAAATGTATTTAATTCGTAGTTTGATTCATGATCACGACTGAACCGTATGATTTGAATGAAAGTTGAAAAGTTTTATTATAAAAGCCAAGCACTATTTTTATATTATTGTATTTAAAATAATTTTACTATTTATTTTAATTATTGATTTTGATATGTATCCTTCATGATGATAGAATGAGATAGGACATCATATTTAATAGAATTAGATAGGATAATTCAAGTGAAGGGGGCTAACCCATGATTACAGTCCTTCTACGATAAATGAAATCTCTTTCAACTATAAGTTTTACATATTAATTATTTAGATGATAATTAATTTCAAATATTACGTTTGTGTTAGGAAATATGTATTTAAAACATCTCAATAAAAAAGTGCTATGTATTTTATTTATTTATTTGTTTAAGAATCAAAAAAATGATTTGAGCGACAAATTAAAACAAACCAAAACTTTTTTATTTCGGTTTGAAAAAATTATGAATCAAATTGTATGAATAGGTACAAATTTAAAGGAAAAATCAAACTATAATTAATAGTTTGTTTAGCTCGAAAACCGTGAACCAAATTGAACCATACTATGCTCATTCCTATACTCTCTTATGGCACATTTGGTACGCATGAATTGGCTGGAATGGAATCGCAATTCCGGCTTCTATTCTCTTTCCCAGTGTTTGGAAACGCTTTCAAAAGCCGGATTCACAATTCTTTGGAATTGACGATTCCAACTTTGAAAGGGAATTCGATTATGCTTTCTCAAAGGCGGAATCGCGATTCCATTCCACTCTTATTAATTATAAGAATGTAATTACTTTTTTATCCTGTATTGATATTTTGTATTTATTATTAAGGACATTCTCGATAATTATACTTTTGGCCATTCCATTCCATGTAATCTTCCAAACATAAGAATGGATTTGCCATTCCCAAACTCATTCCATTCCAATCCATCCTATTCCAATCCATTCCATTTCATTCTAAATCATTCTTGCATACCAAACGTGATATTAGGTCTTGTGAAATGGGTTGCATTTGCTAATCTATGGTATAGATTGTAGGTCCGTAGGTAGGTAATACATGGGTCCATAGGTGGTAATTCTTAGGTCCATGGGTGGTGCTGTGTTGGGCTCGTGAGTGGTGGTACGTTGGTGGTCTTTGATCATGATTAATTGCTCTGATGTATGGACACGTGGATAGAAAGAAGAGGATGGGAAGAAGGGCATGAAGGAACATGTCTACTGAGTAGCACTTTACTTCTTCGTAAGATTCAATATTTAGGAGAATTTTTTACCTGTGAAATAGTCAAGTAAACGATGTCATAGACCTATTTTTTATAAACCCAAATCAATCTTCTTTTTCAACAATGGTTTAACTTAGCTTCATAAAATTTATATTACCAACTTGTGTTCCTTTAAGTGTCAACATATCATGCATATCGCTAAAAAAAACCTATTGTTCATATCTAATTTCCCTATTGTCAACTCTTCCAAAGCTAATTTCACAATAATTTTTTTCTTTTTTCTTTTCTAATTTATATACCCACAAAATAACATCCGTTATTTACATGTGGTCATATCCTTAAATAAAACCGCTTAATTATACTTCCGAATCTAAATAATCACCACAATATCTTTTTTCATAGATAATTGTATTTTTCTACATTATTTCTTCCTTACTCTGTTTGATAAAAGAAAGATGTTCTCCTAATTTAATTCACAGTGATGTATAATTTCTGAAACTCTTTTAATATTAAGTTTTTTAAAAGTTGTTCCTCTAGGACAAAATAAATAAATAAATTGATTCATTTTATTTTTAAAATAGTATACTTAGGAATCTAACTTTTTGATCTGACCTTTTAAAATTAGTACTGTTTTCTGGGGGAAAAAAGAGAAAAAACGTCTAAGCTGTTTCAGTAATTTACATACCCTTTGGATTTAAGCATTTGTTTTACTTTTGCACTTACATTTTTTCAAAACAAGCATGATGGTCTTTGAAATTGTTGCCTTCATGGTTTTATCTAAAAGGCAGGCCATTTTTATGCAAGTGACATAACTTGTACGAACACTAAAATTTTAATCTACGTGATATCACTTATAGAATAATTGTAATTTTTATATAAATATAAAATTAGTTAAAAAGATGTGTAAAATATATATTTTTAAAATAAATTCTAATAATCTAAAATTATTAAATATAACTCTAAAAATACCACATTTAAAATCATGATTTCAATTCACGATTTTATACTTTACGAAAAAACATGGGTTAAAATCATAATTTCTTTAAAAAGCAGTTATAAAGAGAGTATGTCAGGATACAAAGAAGGAGGGACAGAGCGAGTGAGAGAGAGAGAGAGAGAGCATAGAGCATGTTTTCCTCTCCCTTATTTGCTTCTATGTTGCATTCTCTTAGTTTTTTACATCTAATTGTTAGGATATCGAGCACGCAGCAGAAATAATAAAATAGATACGAGGCGGATAACAATTAAATAAAATAAATAAATAAAATACGAGCAAAGCAATTAAATAAAATAAATGACACCAGAAATTTAACGTGGTTCACCCTTTGAATAGGCTACGTCCACGGGACCAACTCCGAAAAATTCTTCTACTATAACAATAGTAGGCTTACAAGAGAGATACAATACAAATAATTGAGATAAATCTAAAATAGTGACTCACAAGTGTTTCCCAAACACCCCAAAATATCCTCACTATTTTATCACTCCCCAAAAATATCTCTCTCACACAAATTAATTCTCTTCAAGCAAAAACATTTGCTTGGAACTCACTCCCATGAAGAATACTCACGGAGACAGAAGTTTGAAAAACTCATAGAGGACCTCTTAATACCCACGGAGACAAATGCTATCACATTTTGCAGGAGCTTCATTGCCTTTTATAGGCAAATATGGACATCAAAGTCGGTTAAAAAAACCGACTGAAATTTGTTGGAGCCAGCTGCGAAGAGAATTCTCCAGAAAGGGCCAGCTCGTTCCTCGTCGAAGATTGACTGGAAATCATCCGAAATTCCAGCTTGCTTTTAACGGCTACGTAACGTAGCCAATTCGACTACTATTTCCTTTTTTTTTTAATATAATAATAATAATAATAATAATAATAATCCATATAGGAGGGATACACAACAATTCTCCCCCTCCCGACTATATGGAGAGTTCCACCAATCCAGCTGCTAATCGACAGTAATCAAATTTGTCTCTTGGAAGGACCTTAGTCAACATATCTGATCCATTTTCATCAGTATGGATCTTTTCAAGCTGTAATAGCTTCTTCTCCAATACATCCCTAATCCAGTGATATCTCACATCAATATGTTTCGATCTGGAATGAAATGAGGAATTCTTCCCAAGGTGAATTGCACTTTGACTGTCACAAAATAGCTCATATTTCTCTTGGTGAAAACCAAGTTCATTTAAGAACTTTTTCATCCATAGCAACTCTTTACAAGCTTCAGTTGCTGCAATAAACTCAGCTTCAGTTGTTGAGAGTGCAACACATTTCTGTAATCTAGACTGCCATGACACAACTCCTCCTGCAAATGAAATCAAGTATCCTGATGTAGACTTTCTCGAGTCAACATCGCCAGCCATATCTGCATCTGTGTAACCAACTAACACAGGTTTTTCATTTCCAAAACACAAGCACATTTTGGAGGTGCCACGTAGATATCTAAATATCCATTTTACTGCAGCCCAGTGTTCCTTTCCAGGATTTGAAAGGAACCGGCTCACTACTCCAACTGAGTGAGCAATATCTGGCCGTGTACATACCATAGCATACATCAAACTTCCAACTGCTGAAGCATATGGAACCCTGTCCATCTCTTCCTTCTCTTTCTCAGTAGAAGGGCACTGTTTGGAACTCAATCTAAAGTGATTAGCAAGAGGACAACTAACCGCTTTAGCTTTGTCCATATTGAACCTTTGAAGTACTTTCTCAATGTACTTCTCTTGAGACAACCATAATTTCTTGGCATCCCTATCTCTTGTTATCCTCATGCCAAGAATTTGTGTTGCTGGCCCTAAGTCTTTCATAGCAAAAGACTTACTCAACTGCTTCTTCAGGTTATTGATCCTGGAAATGTTCTGGCCAACAATTAACATATCATCCACATAGAGCAATAGAATAATAAAATCATCATCAGAGAATTTCTGCACAAAAACACAGTGATCTGAAGTAGTCTTCTTGTAGCCTTGCTCCCCATAACCGACTCAAACTTCTTATACCACTGTCTTGGTGCTTGTTTCAAGCCATACAAGCTTTTCTTCAACTTGCAAACATAATCCTCTTTTCCTTTTACTACAAAACCCTCTGGCTGCTCCATGTATATCTCTTCCTCCAAATCACCATGAAGGAAGGCAGTCTTCACATCCATCTGCTCGACCTCCAGGTCAAGACTTGCTGCTAACCCTAGCACTGTTCGAATGGATGTCATTTTCACTACTGGTGAAAATATCTCATCAAAGTCAATTCCTTTCCTTTGGCTAAATCCCTTGACAACTAATCTGGCTTTGAATCGTGGTTGAGAACTGTGTTCATCATGCTTTATCTTGAACACCCACTTGTTTTTCAAAGCTCTCTTACCTTTTGGTAACTTCACCAGCTCAAAAGTTTCATTCTTATGCAAGGATTTCATTTCATCTTGCATAGCTTCAATCCACTTCCTTTTGTGTTCATCATCCATTGCTTCCGCAAAGTCTTCTGGTTCTCCCCGTCAGTCAGTACACATACTGATTTGTAGGATATCTAGTAGAAGGTTGTCTAACTCTAGTAGATCTCCTCAATTCTGGAGAACCCATTGGAGCTGGTGGTTGATCATGAACACCATCATCATCAGAATCATCTGATGGAAACCCAATGGGAGCATCTGTATCACCTGTTCAGGCTGGTCATTCTGTATTTCATCTCCAACCTCTCTTGGCACCATTGTTGGAGGTATCATTTCTAGGTCTGTTGTACTGCTGCTAGACCTGGAAGCATCTTTATGAGCCTTCTCTATATCCTCAATGGTCTCATTTCAATGAACACCGCATCACGGCTTCTCATAAGCTTCTTCTGAACTGGATCATAAAACCTATAGCCAAACTGATCTTGACCATAGCCAATAAACACACATTGTCTTGTCTTGACATCAAGTTTTGACCTCTCATCCTTTGGCACATGCACAAAGGCTTTACAACCAAACACACCAAATGATCATAAGAAACATCCTTTCCTGACCATACTCTTTCAGGAGTATCAAACTGTAGAGGAACACATGGTGAAAGGTTCAATACATGAACTGCTGTCAATATAGCTTCACCCCAAAACGTATTTGGCAACTTTGCATGTGAGAGTAGGCATCTAACTCTCTCCATCAAAGTCCTATTCATCCTCTCAGCCAAGCCATTTAACTGCGGTGTCTTTGGAGGTGTTGTTTGATGTCGAATACCATGCTCATTACAGTAAGCATGAAATGGTCCAGTGTACTCTCCACCATTGTCTGTTCGAATACACTTCAACTTTTGCCGTTTGCCTCTCAACTAGAGACAAAAATTGCTTGAAGGCATCCAATACCTGATCTTTAGACTTCAAAAGGTACACCCATGTCTTTCTAGAATGATCATCAATGAAAGTCACAAAATACTGAGCACCACCAAGTGACTTTGTCATTGGCCCACATAAGTCTGAGTGTACTAAATCTAGTACATTCTTCATTCTAGAAGGAAGGGAACTTTTGAAAGCAACCCTGTTTTGCTTTCCTGCCAGACAATCAGCACACTTCTTCAAATGAACTTGATCCAATCCAGGTAACACATTCTTTCTAGCCAAACGAGTCATACTTTTCTCACTCATATGACCTAGACGTTTATGCCATAACTCAACTGTATTATCATTCTCCACTGCATTCACTGCATCTTGGGAGAGCTTTGCTTTCATAAAATACAGTTTAAAGAATTGCTTTCCTCTAGCTACTACCAAAGAACCTTTGGTAAGCTTCCATTTGCCATCAAAGAAGGTATTGCAGTAACCTTCATCATCCAACCTACTAGTAGAAATCAGATTTAAGCGCATATCTGGAATATGCCTTACATCCTTTAGGATTAATCGTGTACCATTCTCTGTCTCCAAATACACATCTCCTTTACCTGCAATTTTAAAAATTCTCATTTCCCATTCTTACAACACCAAAATTGCCTGGTGTGTAAGATGAGAAGAATTCCTTCGAGATGTAGCATGAATGGTAGCACCACTATCGATCACCCAGCTTGTCTCATGGATAGCAAGATTGACCATATCATCATCATCATAGACAAGGTTAAACTCCTCGACAACATTCCCTTGATCATCATCACTGCTGTCATCTTTCCTTTGTTCTTTACCTTTGTTCTTCTTTTGATCTTGCTTAAACTTCCGGCAAAATTCTTTATATGACCCTTTTTCTTGCAGTAATGGCACTCAACATTGGCATATTTATTTGACTTTCCTCTACTCTTGTCCTTTGATCTTGGACCTCTAGACTGACTCCTCCCCCTGGATTCTGCAACAAAGACTTCTTCCTTTGATGAAGAAGACCCTTGTGTTCTTCGTCTCATTTCTTCATTCAAGACTCCACTTTTAACAAATTCCATATTTACTATACCGTTTGGTGCAGAATTTGTAAGTGAAATCTTTAAAGTCTCCCAGGACTCTGGTAAGGATGCTAGAATTAAGAGAGCGAGTACTTCATTGTCAAAATTTATGCCCATTCTTGACAATTGCTCCACAATCCCTTGAAAATCATTCAAGTGATCTGCCATTGACATACCTTCCCGATACTTCATCTGGAGCAACTTTGTCAAGTAAAACAATTTGTTGTTGCCGGTTTTAGAAGCATACAACTCCTCTAATTTGTTCCATAGAGTTCTTGCATGAGTCTCATTACAAATGTGATTATACACATTGTCTTCGACAAACTGTCGAATAAAACCACATACCTGCTCATGTTCAAACTCCCATTCCTCGTCTGTCTTGTCCTCGGGTTTAGTAGTACCAAACACCGGCAAATGCATCTTTGTCACGAACAAGAGGTCCTTCATCTTGCTTCTCCATATGTGATAATTTGTGCCATTTAAATTGATCATTTTGCTCGTCCTCGCCTCCATGATTCAAATGAATGAATAATAATCTAACTTATTTTCTGATGTGGAGGATCCACAATTTAGTGGCAACCACAGAGCATACGATAAGTAGATATATTCACCCAAACCTTGCTCTGATACCAGTTGTTGGGATATCGAGCACGCAGCGGAAATAATAAAATAGATACGAGGCGGATAACAATTAAATAAATAAATAAATAAACGAGCAAAGCAATTAAATAAAATAAATGACACCAGAAATTTAACGTGGTTCACCCTTTGAATAGGCTACGTCCACGGGACCAACTCCGAAAAATTCTTCTACTATAACAATAGTAGGCTTACAAGAGAGATACAATACAAATAATTGAGATAAATCTAAAATAGTGGCTCACAAGTGTTTCCCAAACACCCCAAAATATCCTCACTATTTTATCACTCCCCAAAAATATCTCTCTCACACAAATTAATTCTCTTCAAGCAAAAACATTTGCTTGGAACTCACTCCCATGAAGAATACTCACGGAGACAGAAGTTTGAAAAACTCACAGAGGACCTCTTAATACCCACGGAGACAAATGCTATCATTTTGCAGGAGCTTCATTGCCTTTTATAGGCAAATATGGACATCAAAGTCGGTTAAAAAAACCGACTGAAATTTGTTGGAGCCAGCTGCGAAGAGAATTCTCCAGAAAGGGCCAGCTCGTTCCTCGTCGAAGATTGACTGGAAATCATCCGAAATTCCAGCTTGCTTTTAACGGCTACGTAACGTAGCCAATTCGACTACTATTTCCTTTTTTTTTTTTAATAATAATAATAATAATAATAAAATAATAATAATCCATATAGGAGGGATACGCAACACTAATCACATGAGATTTATATGTAAAATTAATATTGTACTTTTTCTAAAATTAAAAATTGCACTTATTATACGTTTTTTTCTTTAGATATATAGTATTAATATATTAATTTTCATAATGATTTTAAGCGAATTTGTCGCTTATAGGGTGGGAATTTACATGTGGTCATATCCTTAAACAAATTCTGAAGATGTTCCTTTGATAAATCATTCGAATTCATATAGTTCTCAATGTAAAATTTACATCCAAAAACTGGTTAACTTTAGACAATATATGTACGCATATAATCAGCTACTTTAAATTCAATTTTTGATGTCTTACAAGTTCGAAGAACAAAGCTTGGAATGATAAGTTCTACAATTGGTGATATGATACTTATTTTTTTCTTTTTTTCCCTAAGAGGAAGCTTCTTCGGTTTATTAAACCGCCTATAAGATCTTTTCATTTATGGTAGGGAACTGAAAAGATTCAAGCCCTCAATCTTTTCTTAGATGATCAAATCTCTGTTAAAGATTGTGATTTCACAAGTGAACAATTCAAGAACTTGACGAACCTGAGATTTCTTCGGCTGGTAAGGGCAAACCTAGTGGGAGATTTCGAGAATCTTCTGTTAGATCTAACATGGCTTCAATGGCAGTGTTTCGTTACTTCCATTTCCCTACCAATAAATTTTCATCCTACGAAGCTGGTGGTTCTTGACTTCTCATATAGTGGCATTACAGAGCAATGGGAAGGTTGGGCTGAAATTGAGGTATTGTATAAGCATACTAACCCTTATTCAATTTGCTGATTAGCTAGCGTCTAACTGTTGGAATGCTGTCTTGTCTTAATTTACAGTTGGTGAAGAAGCTCAAAGTTTTAAGACTCGAGTCATGCAGAGAATTGAAGTCCACTCCAGATTTTTCTGCATTTAAAAAGCTAGAGGTTTTGATTCTTAGTAGGTGTGACAATCTGAGGAGAATCCACCCATCCATTTGCAACCTCAACAAGATTCTGCTAACTCTAGATGTCAGCTATTGTTTTAAACTAAAGGTGCTGCCAACCGAGATGGGTGAAATGGAAGAATTGAGACAACTTCTTGTTGGTGGGACCTCGATAGGTACCATTCCTATTTCAGAAGGCTATATGACAAAGCTAGAGAATCTTTCTGCCACTTATTGTTCGAATCTTAGGCATCTTCCAGACTCTATAGGATCACTAGTGAATCTGGTTACCTTATCATTAGAGTTTTGTAGAAAGTTGGAGGACCTTCCAGAGACGATTGGGAAATTGAAATCATTATCACAGGTGAAATTGGGGGGCACGAAGGTCATGGAATTACCTAATTCCATTGGAGATTTAGATAATCTGGAAGTGCTTGACATAAGTGGGACCTTCATAAAAAGCCTACCGGTTACCATCGGGAGGTTGAGAAACTTGCATCAATTCAATGCCTGGGATCTAGTGGAGCTCGCTGAAGTTCCTGATGAGATTAATGAATTAAGGCATTTGCAGACGCTTGATTTAGCGTGTAGTTACAAGCTAAAGTCAATGCCAAATCTTCATTCTAATTTGATCTCTCTAAATTTCTGTGGTGAATCAATGGAGACACTCCCAAATTTAACCGGGCTATCCAACTTAAGAAACCTCACTTACCACGATGTGTTTGAGAGATGGAATAGAGTACTGAATATCACGAGCCTCAATAGCCTGGAGTCCTTGAATCTACTTGGCAAAGGTCATCCCAACAATAGCATTGAAAAAATTGAGTTGATCCTGGAGCTTCCCTCAAGTCTAAAGAAGCTTTATTTAAAGAACTGTCCAACATTGAGAACACTTTCAAGTCTCTCTAATTGCAGCATGTTAACTTCCTTAGAGATCACGGGGTGCAGCAATTTATCTAAACTTGGTGACTTGAGTGATACAGTGACATCTTGTGAGTTAAGTGGTTGTAATGCACTTGAGAGCTTACCACATCTTTCGAGTGCAAAGAATCTAAACTCACTGAATGTCAATAGATGTAAAAATCTAACAGAGATTCAAGGGCTTGACGGCATAGAGTTTCTTAGAGTATTGCGAATACTTGAATGTCCATCCCTCGAAAGACTTGGTGACTTATCCCATTTAGAGATGCTGACAGTACTTGAGCTGTTCAACTGTGAGAAGCTGAGTGATTTTGATGGCATAGACAATTTACATCATTGCAAATATTGAAGATTGTTAGATGCAACCCAAAGATTAGGTTTCTGGATCTTTCAAGGCTTCAAAATCTCGAGCTTGTGAAATTAATATCGATCAATGGTCTCAAAGAGAATAACAGTTTGGATGAGTTTCCAATTGTTAACTACATTTCATTATGCGAATTGTTAGTTATTACACTATTCACAAACTTGAAAGAAGTGCGTCTCCATGGATGTGAAAAACTCACCAAGATCAAGGTGCCCAGAGAGCAAAACAATTTGGAAAATTTGATAATTTCCTGCTGTGATTCATTGGAAAATCTGCCAGATATTTCACCATGTCCAATCTTAAAAGTGGTGAAAATCCACAAATGTGAGAAACTCACGGAGATCAAAGGGTTCTCAGAGCAAGCGAATTTCAAAAAATTAATAATTTCTTGCTGCAATTCATTGAGCAGATTGTCGGATATTTCTCTATTTAGAAGCTTAGAAGAATTGTGCGTTGATGGATGTGAGAAACTCATAGAGATCAAGGGCATCAAAGAGCATGCGAATCTTAAAAAATTAACAATTTCCTGCTGCAATTCATTTAGCAGATTGTTAGATATTTTTCTGCTTAGAAGCTTAGAAGAATTGCGTGTTGGTGGATGTGTGAAACTCATAGAGATCGAGGGCATCAAAGATCTAGCGAATTTAAAAAAATTAACAATTT
Source organism: Combretum micranthum (assembly GCA_024138025.1). Lineage (NCBI taxonomy): Eukaryota > Viridiplantae > Streptophyta > Magnoliopsida > Myrtales > Combretaceae > Combretum > Combretum micranthum. The sequence goes on from JAMXBD010001089.1 coordinate 219,080, forward strand.
CCTGCTGCAATTCATTGAGCAGATTGCCGGATATTTCTCTGTTTAGAAGCTTAGAAGAATTGCGTGTTGATGGATGCATGAAACTCACAGAGATCAAGGTTCTCAAAGAGCAAGTGAATTTAAAAAACTTAACAATTTCCCGCTGCAATTCATTGAGCAGGTTGTCAGATATTTCTCTGTTTAGAAGCTTAGAAGAATTGTGTGTTGACGGATGTGTAGAACTCAGAGAGATCAAGGGCATCAAAAAGCAAGCGAATTTAAAAAAATTGACGATTTCCTACTGCAATTCATTAAGCACATTGCCAGATATTTCTCTATTTAGAAGCATAGAAGAATTTGATGTTGACGGATGTGAAGAACTCACAGAGATCAAGGGCTCAAAGAACAGCAAATTTAAAAAAAATTATTAGTTGTTTGCTGCAATTCATTAAGTAGATTGCTAGATATTTCTCTGTTTATAAGCCTAGAAGAATTAGATGTTGATGGATGTAAGAAATTCACAGAGATCAAGGGCCTCAAAGAGCAAGCGGATTTAATAAAATTAATAATTACTCACTGTAATTCATTGAGCAGATTGGCAGATATTTTTCTGTTTAGAAGCTTAGAAGAATTGCGTGTTGACGGATGTGAGAAACTCACAGAGATCAAGGGGCTCGAAGCGCAAAAGAATTTGAGGAGCTTGTGTCTTTTTAGATGCAACTCCTTGTAGGATTTGCCGGATCTTTCATTGTTTGAAAACTTACACAGGGTCATCTTGAGAGGCTGTAAGAATCTTACTTTGATAAAGGGCCTACCCAATTATTTGATGATTATGGACATTTGCGGATGCCAGTCGCTAGAAAAATTGCCTGACTTTCCAAGATGTCATCTTTTGATAGATTTACTTGCTGAAGGCTGTGATAAACTCGTAGAGATTCAAGGGCTTGAGAACTTGAAGAAACTCAGTCGTTTGGCTATTTTTGGATGCAAATCATTGAAAATATCACCAGACCCGTTTGGGAATTGCATTTTGTTCACAGAATAGATTTATATGAGCAAGGAGGAATTTGAAGAAACTGATGACTTATAAGCTTGGAGATGCAAACTCGAAAACTACATTTCTGAGTCTTGTCTTCCTGTTGCTGGAGAGAGGTACTCTTGCTCTCCCTCAGTAATTCCTTTTACAACTCTGTTAAAACACCATCTGCATATGATATGTTTTTTCTAATGTGTTGGATTTTTATCATTTGATGATATCCCTCCTTATATTTTCCATTTTTTCTCTACTGTTGCATGATTTGATCATCAGTGCAAATGAAAGTGACCCAAATCTACATCAAGCATCTCATCGGAGGATTATATTATCTTAACTATTGATTGTTTGTTTTGATTTCAAAGGAATTATATAGGATAGCTCCCCATTTCTATTCAATTGTAAGTGTAACGTCATCTAGCATGAACAAGAATGAGTCAATGTCTATAAATTCAAAGTTGATTTGCCGATGAAGAAAGTGAAAATAAAACTACATTGATCAAGCATTTAGAGTTGTTCTCTTCTTGTTTTATTGATTTGTCGTGCCCCTTTTGATTATTTTTTATTCATCTTCATCTAATGCTTTCTATTATGATATTCCACATTATCAAGACCTGTTAATAGCAATAAGCTTTTCAGTGCCTTACTTTTGTTAATTGTGCATAGATGTCGAAAGATTGGTGCCATTTGATTTAACTTATCTCAAGCAATCGAAAGTCAAGATAGTTGCTACAATTTCAATTCATGAAAACCTTATACAACTTTGGAAGTTGCTCTTTTCTTCATGGCAGCATTATTTCTTTGCAAAGGTATGTCTTATATGTGTGCAGTTTGTTCCTAATTATATATATATATATATATATATATATATTGAAGCGTATAAGCTTCACTGTCTAGAATTGATCCTTTTCATTTACATATTAAATGCTAGACTGCCAAACGAAGAAGGATAAGCAAAAAGGTCTTTTGGGTGAAATATTATCAGTATAAGGTTTGCCTAGCTTCTTCCTTTTTTTTTTCCCCATGCTTAGTCCTGGATTTGTAGGCCAGGTTGTCGTGTCAATTCTGTTGATGTTCCATATTCACAATTGATGTAGATATCCTGTTTTTTATTCAGGTGCATTCCAAGTTCGATATTTTTAGTTAAAGCACATTTCCATCTTGTATATGGAATTTGGATATAGCTTTTTATATGAACCCACATTTATTTGTGCATACATAATAACAATGCTGGATTTCGCTTTATATAGACATATATGCCTAATCTTTATTTTTTCCTTCTATTCTCATATTTATTTCTTCGTATAATTTTTTTTTTTTCCTTCATGTAAGTGTACTCTAGTCTTCTCTACATTGTATTATAATTGTCTTCTAGCTGTGACCACAATTAATCAATTCAATAACACAAAAGATTTTCAAAGTGTTCATAAAAGAGCATCAAGGGTTACAAAAGTAATAGTAACTGTAGCAGTAGCATTTTGGTTAATGGGGGCTTTATTTCAAGTCGAGCCGTGGTATGCTTGAGTGGTGGGTTTTTTTTCTTTTCTTTTTTTTTTTTTTGGGACATGACCTGTCGGTCACATCACAAACAGTCAATTAATTTTGTATTGTGCCTACATTGAACTAATCCAGTTCATTAATGTTTTCTGTTATGCTCATACGTGATGCATAATGGTCTCAATAGGTGAAAAAGCTTCAATGGCTTTGTCCATAAAGAGCAACGATGTCCGGATGTCAGAAGACGGCTGTTATTGGAAGTGTTTGGATATTTGAGATTAATTTGCGGGTAAAAATTCCAGCAGTTTCTAAAGATATTTCTGGTGCTGTAGATGATTTATGATTTTTACTTTTGTTGTCCTGTATGATCACGAAACAATTCATTTAGATCTTCCGCTAGTGCTAATGAGTAGATTTTAATGTATTTGCTTAGTCGGTCAACTAAGGTCTATTCTGTTTATTTTTACTCTAATTTCTGCTTGTTGTTTTGACTAGAGGTTTAGCACAAACCAACGGGATGTTTCCACGCCTATTTTTTCAAGAAATTCTTGAGCTCATCAGATCAAGGGAAAAACGCATCTCAAGCACCTCTCAGCAGATGATACATGTTCCTAAGGCAGGTGACATTATTTTGGATTCTATAAAGAGATTTTTGGATATCTCATCCACGAGAATGCTGCTTCTTGTTCATCAAATATCTGATTGGAGGATGACCAAATCTTCGTTTTAGAAACATGTTTTGTTGGAATTTTTATAAAAGTTGCTAGTTGTTTTTTATTGACTTATTCACTGATAGAAACATCATGCCTTTAAATAGGCTTACAAAAAAAGATAAAGCCTATCCCAATATCTTAATAAGATAAGGATAAAAACAACTTAACATAATCACTAAATAAACAGATAAAAACTTATCAACTAAAATATCTAAACATATTTTCTAAACATATGAAAATAACCGAAATAAGATAAACCCATTACTTTTAAATCATATCCAATAATTTTGAATCATTATCCAACACTTCCCGTTGATTCAAAATTACATAGTTGAAATATTCATGGAGCACTTCTCTCCAATTTTCCGATATGTGAAGCATTTCTCTTCACTGTATGATGCACTTCTCATCATCTTGTTGATGCACTTTCTCATCAACCTTCAATTGGAGCACTTTTCTCCAAAATCTTTGGTGCACATCTCACCAACTAATTCAAAATAGAGTTTCTTCTTCAACCATCTCTACCATATTTGCTTGTTCTTCATTTTTTACTTTGCAATATTTTTGTAGGTGCCCAAGTCTTTTGCACTTGAAACATTGAGGTTTTCCTTTGTGTCAACAATCTTTCTTTTCATGGCCAGGCTTCTTGCAATGGCTGCATTGAGGGATTCTTCCTTTTCCTTCTAAAAATGAAGTCTTGGCTAGATAAGCTCCTTCAACCATTTGTTTGGTTTCTTCTTACCTCATTGTTCTTCTTTGATCTTGTGCTTGCAAAGAATTAAGTACTTCCGCCAAGGTAAACTTTGACAGATCCTTGGTATTTTTCAAGATTGTAACTGTCGCTTCATACCTCGCAAATACTGTGACAAGGATCTTCTGTACTATTCTTGAATCTTTAAATTTAGACCCTAGTAGTCCGACTTTGTTTGCAATTTCAAGAAGTCTATTTGAATACTCTTTGATTGTTTCAAATTCATTCATCTTTTGCAACACGAAATCCCTTATCAACTTTAAAAACTTGCATACCTTTTTCGTCTCCTTCATATTCTTTATTGAGATAATCCCAAGTAGACTTGGCTGTCGTATGGGACATTATTCTTGTGAAGATCGTTGATGACACCGCAGCAAATAAGCATGCTTTGGCCTTTGACTTCCTTGTCTTCTTTTCCTCATGTGTTTTGATTTGTGTCATGGTGGGATTGTCTGGAAGTACAGGAACATCATAGTCTTCTTTCATTGCTTCCCAAAGATCCAAAGCATCCAAATATGCCTCCATACGAGCTGCCCAAATTTGATAGTTTTCTCTATCGAACACCGGCGGAGCAATTGAGGCAAAATTGGCTTCGGCTTCCATGACTTTTTTTTTTTTAAAATAACTCACATACAGATCCCGTAAGAAGAGGGCTCTGATACCATGTTGGAATTTTTATAAAAGTTGCTAGTTGTTTTTTATTGACTTATTCACTGATATAAACATCATGCTTTTAAGACCAGCTCATACATTACTTCTGTCATATGAACACCATCCCAGTTTATATACTCTGAAGGCTTTGACCACAACGTAGCAGAATGTGTCCAGGAAGTGGCGAGTGGATTGGAGTAATGGGGTTCTCCTGATCCACAGCAAACATCAAATTTGTTGTTGAAACCATACGTGGGTACATTTTTCATGACCCTGTGATAAGCAATCCAATAATCCGGATAAACAATGATGGAATCCGGATATTGTTTCCTATGGCATGTTAGATTTAGCTTTAGTTGTTTACTATCTTCACCATCAACATGAAAAGAATAGCCTCCATATGAAAAGAAAAGGCACGTACGTTCAGCTTTTAATTTCCTAAGAAAAAGGACATAAAATGGGCTTTTAATCCCTTAACTTTCAAACCCCGAGGCTTAATCCTCAACTCTTACAACGTGCACTCAGACCTTGAAACTAACTATTTGAGGAGTTATAGGGTATGAGTGTTTCAGCAAATGTTAAGGGTTTAAAGCTTGAAACTAACTCCTACAATTCGTTGCTTAAGCAAATTGTTTATGTATACACAGAGAAGCAAATCCAAGACATTTTGAAGGCTAAAACGGGACATCGCCTATTGAAAAAAAAAAAAAAAAGAAATATATTTAGTGTACCTATTCATTGTGCTATCCCTTTTATGGATTTGATCACATTTACTAAAGGCATCGGTTTTTCCTTTTTCTAACAAAATAATAGTTTCCACATTTGATTCTTGATAGTATTGTCCACAGTAGTCCATCTACAAGGGTGATATAGGATTCATCTTTGCATTGCATTTTCTATCTTTTACCACACATTTTGTAATTCGATACTTTGCAATTGTTTTATGTGTACTGAGATAAGCAAGTCCAAAACATTTTAAAGACTGAAACAGGGCATTACTAACCCAGGAAAAAACAACATATTTGATGTGTTGGCTCATCATGTCATCCTTTTTATGGTGTTTTAACACGCCTACCAAATGGAGAAAAGGACATATTGGTAGGAATGTGCCATATGTACTAATGAGTTGGGTATAAATACGAGTTTTATTTTGAAAAATGGCGGTGATAGAAGGTAAATTCTTAAAAAATTTGTTTTAATAATATCCAATATAGTGTCAGTTTCGCATGCCTTTTTATTTTTTACTCTACACTTTAGAAAATTTCTTAATTTACGAGAAATAAGCCTATCATGGAGCTATGCTAAAAAAAAAAAGACTTCTAAAACACATCCATTACATATTTCAACAATTGCAGTGTTCTTTATCAAATTATAATTATTGGTTGGGCTCGTTTCCTTTTATTCAGTTATCAGTTTTTACAATTATTATAATAAAAATATTTTTAATAGTAATATTATCTAAAATAAATTAACGGACTGACAGCAATTAATATCTATGTCTAAACAGATTAGAAGTATTATTGCAAAGGTCACATTTCCGATTAGGAAAAAGATTGACCGAATGCCAACTCTGAAACAAATATAATATAATACAAAATAAAAAATTGGGCAAAACTACACATTTAATAAAAATGAAAACCAATTGAAAAAAAAAAATGCACTTACTAGATGGAAAATAGTTGTCCTGACAAACCTCCGTCGTATTCACGATTTTTTTTCTATCTTCCTTTACATGCCAAAGGAATTAAGAATTAAAAAAAAAAAAAAACAGATATATATAGTGCAGTTTTAGTTCTTGTATGATTGGTCGAACCCACGGGAAATAGATATTATGATTATCAATTTTCTCCCATTTTTTATTGTCTATCCTAAAATCAATCAAGCAATCTCAATCAAAACCAATTAAAAAAAAAAAAAAAACAAATTAACAAAAGACCAATTCAAGTGCTTACCAAGATTTAGAAACAATACCTTGACGTTTGAATCCTACTAGAATTATTTATGTGACTATAACAACAAGATTCAAAATTTTTAGTAATTTTGTAAATCATGGGAATTCCTAATTTAGACTAATGTCTCTTTTGAGATCAGTAATCCATAATCTTAGGTTAATTAATTGGAATCACATCGTAATAAAATACCTCTTATTGCATTACTTTTAATACTACTCTATGGATTTCACTATTAGGTTTGATTTCAATTTGACAAATTTATATCATCCTATCATTAGAATTGCATACGACTTAGTTCAATTATGCATATCTATTCAAACATATGATTTCTTAATCCATGTTCATAAAATCTAAAATAAAATTCTTATGCGTGCAAATAAAGATTTAATGATAATCAAACATACATGATTAGATTCAAAAAAACCAATAATTTCATTGAAAACAAATAAAACTCTTGTCACATAGTTCTTCTAGGGTTCATCAAGAAAGAGAAATCACTTATTAACAAGAAGCTATCGAAAAGGCCACAAGGATTGTTGCCTAGAAACACCAAACCCTGGAGCACATGTGAATGCAATGATGCTTTTTTGCAGTGACAAATCAAACTTTGAACTTAAGGGGATAGAGAAAGTTGAGGAAAAAGTGGTTGTAGATGAGCACAAAAGTCAAGGTGAGAAAAAGAATCTACAACCACCTCAAGTAAGACCCTTTAGACCACCAATTCCCTACCTCGTTGCCCTAAATAGGAAATGCAATGACAGACGCTTTGGTAAGTTCTTTGATCTATTTAAACAATTGCATATTAACTTACCTTTTTTTTTGAAACATTGTCACATATGCTAAATATTTGAAGGATTTATTGTCTAAAAAAAAAAAAAAAAAAAAGGCAAAAATCTCATAATGACACTGAGCAAGGAGTGTCCACAATCATGCAAAACAAGTTACCAAAGGAGCTTCAAGACCCAAAGAGTTTCACTTTACCTTTCTTAATCGGTAATTTGTATGTTGACAATGCTTTATCTGATCTAGGGGCAGGTATTAACTTAATGCCTCATAGATTGTTTCAAAAATTAGGGTTGTGTGAGCCTAAACCAACATGGATAAGTTTACAACTAGCTGAGAAGTCCATTAAATCACCTAGATGTATCATTGCAGACATATTGGTTACGGTGAAGAATTTTATTTTTCTGGTGAATTTTTGTGATGCTAGATATGAATGAGGATATCAATGTTCCTTTGATTCTAGGAAGGGCACTTTTAGCCACTTCTATGTCCATCGTTGATGTTAGTGAGGGCAAATTAACTTTGAGAGCATGACATAAGAAGCCAGTGTTTAAAACTCATGCATTGAATGGATAACCATTGAACCATAATGGACCTCATGATTTTGTTGGATATTAAAATAGATAATATTATAAAATTGGCACTTAAAATTTCTTTTATTTGATATCAAGCCTTCAAGATGTTAATTACAAGAAAATGAAAGGTTTCATAAAGTTCATGAAGTTCGGAAGTCATTTAGACAAGAAAAAAAAAGTAAGATTTATGATTGGCATAGGATAGACACCACCATATTGTCTACTTATATCGTTTGAAATTGCCTAAGAGATGCCAGAGGAGTTGAAAAAGGAAAGTAAAATGGCACGGCTTAGGACACGATCATGTCTTATTTAGTATCATTCTCCAAAATTGGGTGTTCTCACGTACAAAAACTGTATCTTTCTCGTGTCATTCTCAATACCCTGTTATTTTATGAAAACTATTTAAAATTGGAAATTTAGTGGAATTCCTTCAAGGAAAAAATAGTTTAGGATATTTTTTACATCAACTTCAACATTTATGAGGATTAACGGGTTACCTAACTTGAAAATTTAATTTTTTATTTTGAAGATATTACTTGTTAATCAAGAAGTTTTGCACTTTCGTATTTTCTAAGCTTTAACCTTCCAATTTTAGAAGATGGAAACTTCCTTTTCCAAGTTTTGAAGACATCTATATGAGGAGATTAGACCCTAGGCGATGGTATTACGAATTTATTTTGAATTTACCACAAAATTTTTATATTTACTTAGATAATTTTAGTTGTAAGTCAAAGTTGTGCTTCATCCAAGTTGTAAAATAGAGGTTTATGCTTTGCTCTTCATCTTTTTGTGGTTTTTTCATTTTTCCTATGGAGGAGTAAACTATTTATTTATATTTTGATGAACCCCAGGTTGTTTATGTTATTTATGTTTCTTTTTTATTTCAGTATATTGATTTATTTCTTAAATTCAATTGTATTTTGCTTTATTGTTTATTAAATTGATAGCCCATAATATTAATTCTTGATTAGATTTCAAGCAAATTAATTGAAAAATATTATTTGTGTGTATTGAATAGATCTACACAATTAAAGGGAGTTGCATGCAATCCTAATAATAGGATGATACATATATGTATATATTTGATATTAGGGTAAAGCCTAATATGAAAATTTGATATCGCTAATGATATCAACTTAATATTAGAATTCAATAATCTTAAAAGAGATATTAAAATACTCTGGACATTCCTATTGTTAAAGAAAATCAATAATAGAATTGAAATTATCTTTAACATAATCACATAATACCAAATGGAGACTTGAAATCTAGACATCTTTACAATTTGGTTAATCTTTCAAAAATTTTACTTTTGAGTCATGACTTATATTTGTGACTATTGATATCTTGACTCATTCAATTTTGCAAGTTAAATAACAAGAGAATAGTGAGTATTAGTAATCATTGATCCCTCTGGGAACGATACTCGTACTCAATTCCTATACATTAGTATCAATAGATTCATTTGCTTATATACGGTCACAACTAGGATTTGAGTTTGAGATTTTTAACTTGTTAGTGACTATTTATCTATGTTTTCCTAATCAAGTCTTGAAGAATATCATTAAAGAAAAGACTATTGTCAATTGTGGGCTAAACTAGAGTCATTGTATATGGAGAAATCCCTCACCACTAAATTTCACAAAAAGTTTCATTTTTATCGCCTACAAATGGAGAAGCTACATCTATTAATCCCATAAATCCATCACTACCAATTTGACGAGCCACAAATCTACTACTCTAACACTAAGTCTTGATTGTATTCTATTATTTTCATCATGATCGATAATCAGGGCGATTTGAAGAGCATGAAGATCAAGCAAATACTATTTTTTTTTATAACTTTTAGAATAAGTGGATTTTTTTATTATTTGTTATTTATTTATTTTTTCACTTTACTTTCATCCCATATATGGGTTTTTGTCATCCCTTTTGTGGAATCAAGTATATTCGCCAGTTGGTTTAATTTTATTCTCTTAAGAAAAGCGCTATCCCTTATGTGGGACAATTTGACTGTAGAAGAGATGTGCCCATTTATACGATTGGGTAATTTTACCCTCAACTCTTCATATGTTGTTTCTCTGGTATATCGATTATTGTAATCGATGTAATTTCTTTCTAATGAATGAAATTCCTCATCTGGCAAATGAAAAAAAAAAAAAAAAAGAAACTTGAAACTCAAACTCGATTGAGCTATAATTTTTAAGCTCAAATTTTACTCAAATCAATACTCAATAAGTTGAAGCTCGACTTAATTAGGATTGATTATTCTTATAAAAATTAATGAGATAAGAAAATAAGTTGGAATTTGAGAATAGAATAGGGTTTCTAATTGACTTAGTCTTAAAATATAATAAATGTGAAGTAAGGAATGAAATAGGCTATAGAAAGGGGGAAAAAACATAAATGTTATATTTTCTTTTATAAAAAAATCTAAAAGGCTCAATAAGGCTTGCAATATACTTGAGTCGAGTAATTTAAAACTTGAACTCAAACTCAATAGCTACTCGAGTAGTTGGAACTCAAACTCAACTCGATTTCAGTCGAGTCAAACTCAAGCTATCACTGAGTTAAACTCGAGTATATCGTAAGTAGGATCGACTCACTTACAACCCTAAATAACTCTATTCAACTTTGCAATTAGCTACTTCAACTTTACCCACTTTTGCAATTAACAAGCTCATTTAAATACTTTAAATAATTTCAATAGGTTTATAGGAAGTAAATTTAATACTTTTCAACTTTAGGTAGTTAATTACACAAATGGGTAAGGCTTAAGTATAAATGTGACATTTACCCTAGTATTTATAGAATGGAGACACTAAAAAATAAACTACATGCTAATAGCCTTATGGTATAGTGACATTAACACTGATTTATCAAATATTTAAGACTAGGTTTGAATCCCTCCTCCAATTGTAATGAAAGAAAAAGAAAAAGAAAAAGAAAAGAAAAAAGGCTAAATGTTGTCAACTAAAATAAGCAATTGGCATTACATTTACTTATTTTAAATAATTGTCTTAAATCCATTTTCAATTAATATAAAATCAATCATTTACTAATTTAAACAAGGTAATTTAAAAGCATGACCTAAGATAATGTCTATTATGTGTCATCCGAAAAGAGTCTTTCAAGTGTACATGTGCTAATAACTTGCTAAATTAAAAAAAAAAAAATGAGCTAATGACACTTTACCATTTCCCATCATGACCATGTTGTTGCCATCGTTCCATTGAAATAATCCTAACCTAAAATCCCTAAATCTTTTCAAATCAAGACATGTAATCACAATCACATCATAATGAATCCATAACCTCGTAATAGAAGAAGATCTTAATTTTTGTTTGGTTGCCTAAATCAATTCTAATCTCTTCCGTTTCTCTCTATACAAAAGGTCTTCACCTTAAGAGCTTCTATTGTTGAAGAAAACCTAATACTAGATGCATAAATCTAGAATATACTTATGCCACCATATTCTATGACCTAAAAAATTCCTCTCAAATCATGAATGTTAAACATAACCCAGTAATCATTCCTTAAATCCCCTCTTTTATTGGCTCCAATTGAGAGAATACCATAATTGCATCCTCAAGCGCGAGCTCAGATGTTACATGCAAGCCCTCTTCGTCTCTCTTTCTATTGTTTGAAGGTTCATAGCCCAAAAATGCTATTGTCAATATGGTCACTTTGAAAATCAAAACTAGAAAAAGACAATTTATGTTGGCCCTATGGTTTTGACATGATTTGCTAATAATTGTATGCACTTACATTGTATATATAGTTTTGAAGTTGTGAGGTTGTTCAAGAGCATGGAATATGTTCAATTTCTATTTTTTGGTTCAGAAGGGATAGAGTTGCTATGACTTGTGAGGCTAAGGATAAGCTTTTATGGATTGATGCCAGAAGATAATCTACATCTTAGTGTAGATACAACACATTAAGACTTATAGTATAGCCACCTCGTGGAGTGCTTAAAGGTAAGTGGATTTTTAGTTGAAACCGAATAATTTAATTTTTTTAATCTACACAATTTTGCATTTTACATGATGTTCAAGGATGATAGTAATGTGAGGCATTGTTGATCATATTCATTGGATTATTTGAATATATTTGCAGAAGTTGTTTGCTCTGAAGATTTGAATTACAAATCTAAGTTTTATATGTCAATCAATTGAGTATCTTCAAAGAGAAATAAAGCGAATTGCAATTATAGGGAAAGGTCAATAATTTCATCATTATGGAGAATTAAAAGTTTTGAAAAAAGATTTGAAGGACATCATAAATGGTATGTATGTGCTAATCATGTTTCGTTCAATATAAATGTGTAGTTTTCATATGTATTGATTGAACATCATATTAATTGTGTAAGTTAAGGATAGTTACAATGAATTTAGGAAGATAGATCTACCTACATGTAGCTATGGTTTAGAACTTCAAAAAAAGGGTAGTAGAAGGAGTTAGTTAGTTGAACGGGAATTAGAGTTAACAAAGTAAAGGGAGAAAGAATCAATCAAAAATCTTAACATTGAGTTGAAGTGCATGCACTATGGAGGAAGAAGTTACAAAGACTCTTCTTTGTTTGGTTGCTTGTTGTAGTATTTTTCGTAAGTTTATTGTACATAACAATTGATAGAAATGTTGTTGTATTTTGTTGTATTAAGATGGACTCTTGTTCCACTTGTGTTATTATGTAATATGAAATTAAAGATCATTAAAGTAATGTGGTTTAAACTTATGCAACATTTTTGTGCTTTGTTTTAGAATAATATAGTTGTGATAAGTAGTATTTTTCTAGATGTATTAGTTAAGATTTTTCTATAAATATTAGTCAAGATATTTCCTTAATGCAATTGGGGAGGTTGCTATCAACTACCACTACTAAACCATGTTAGGTGAATACTATGAATAGGTCTTTCCACCTATAGATTTGATAGTATGAGTCTATCATTGGTAAGGTTGCTACAAACTACCATAACTAAACTATGTTAGGTGAACGCTATAAATAGGTCCTTCAATCTATAGATTTGATAGTGTAAGTGATCATAAAACACATATAACAACAAAATACAAATTTTAGTATCCGTGTCTTGAGAGTGAGAATTTAGCTCTTTATATATTTTATGTTATATGTTGATGGCATGCTAACTACTATGAAAAGCATCATTGAAGTTAACCAATTGAAGAAACTTTTGAAAAGATAAACTTCAAATGAAACATTTGGGAGTTGTGAAGAAAATTCTTGCCATAAAGATCTAGAGAGATAGAATGATAGGAAAGCTATTTCTATCATAGAAATATTATATTGAGAAGGTCTTAAAATATTTTGGGATGAAAAATGTAAGATTATTTCATAATTTCCATGATATAATCATGCCATCAAATTATTTTCAAGATCTTTGAACTCCATAATTTTCACAATAAAATAAATGGATAAAATGCATATCTTTATCCATAGACATTATCTTCAATCCTAAGAATAAAAACACTTTAGTTCTTCAATACATCTTATCTCTCTAATCCAACATTATTTGTCAAAGAGAGTATAATTTCTCTCTCTTAACCTTTTATTTCATGATGGAGTAATTGTGAAAAGTGCCTATATATATATATATTTTTTTTTTTTCAGTTGTATATAAAAGATAGAGAGAGGACCATACCTCTTTACAGACCATTAATGGATGTTTTCCATCAAAACATCCCATTAAGACTCTTCTTAATAAGAGTTACATATTGAGCAATAAATTCTAACATTCTCCTACTTGGCCCATATATGTTCCTTATCAACTTAGAATAAATATAATATGCATAATAACATTATTCTAAGTCTTCATTATGTTGATTGTAGCATTACATCATATTATTAAATTAAAAATTTATTATAGTCATTACGGTTGTACATCATTTTCTTGACATAGTCCCTTCCATGTACTGTATAATCAATTTATGATTTAAACATAACTTAATGAAGATATAAATAAAAGGTCTAACTTTAATGTTTTTATAAAAGATGATTCATGTTAACATAATTTTAATTCAATCATGTACACATTAATTGAGTTCAAGTTGACATCATAGAATGCCCATTCTTTTAACTTGCTTCCTAAAAATATTGGGCAGTGATCCCTTTTGGTAATGGATCTATAACCATCAATTTGGTGCTAACATGTTCAATTGATACTATTTGTTTCTAAACTTCTTCCTTAATGCCCAATTATTTGATTTACATGTGTTTAGCAAACTATAAACACTTGTCGTTGTCACGCCCGAAAGGTATCCTAAACGTGGCAGTCCGCCATACACAATATTAAAGCCTAAGAATGACCGCCTCAGTCATGCAAAGGCTTCCATATGATATACAAGGCGTCTAACACATAGAGGAGACACATTGGAGAGATACATTTTATATTGATACACTTGAGTAACAATGTAAAGGAAATACAATTCACTATACTTCAGATACAAATCACTATACTTCATATAAGAATCACTATACTTCAAAATACAAATAATTAGACTTCAATTACATTCATCCAAAGACTTCCCTACATAAACTATTACAAGGCAAATCATAAAACCTAGCTAATAACTTTAAACATTCTTATTCTTTGCCGAAATCCCGAAGTCATATTCGGCTCCTACCATCTCGGTCCCCACTTAGGATTCTTGAGATAACATGTTCATTCAAACATCTATTGGGGTATAAGCTACACTAGCTTAGTGAGAATTCCCTTAATTCTGTACCATAATAAGCAAGTTATAATCAACCATATGCTATGCATGAACAAACACATGAGCAAACAATTATATATGGGTATTCGAAACCTACACACAGTATAGATTTACGCCCTTCGTATCTTGGGTTAGGGATGGTATTGAAGTCTACACGACCGTTGCTAGTCCCCAAGCCCTCGGCTCATAGCACTCGACTCGGCTAGGCTCACCCATGGAATGCATCCCCATGCGCCTTAGTTCCCATGAATGAGCTATGGCACCGGTCTCGTTATCCAAACAAGTCATCATCGGACCATACCGATCGACCTGTGTAGGAGTAGCACGCTACGAAATGCAATATTTCCGATGTGATATATGACCAATTTAATTTTTGCTTAGGTCAAAATATTTATACATTCTTTAGAGTGACCAACCAATATCATACACATAACAGAAATAGTATGAACAATGCAGTTATCCAATCGAATCGTGGTTTCGATATGCTTTAGTATTCTTTGGCATACATTCATCACAGTCTCATCATATATCCCATCCCCATTCATATCAATTTTTATCTTGTTCCTATAATTCCAATGCAACTAGCTACAAGCACAAACAAGGTAACAAAATAAGGAGAAGACTCACTCGGCCATTGGATCACCGATCTTTTAGTAAAAGTAATCCGATGGTAAGAAATCGTCGATATCAGGGTCACCTAAAAAGGAAGAAATACTCTAATAAGTATTTCAACTCAAACTAATCCAAACTATCTTATACAAACTATCAAATTGGCAATTCTCCTCCAAAGCGGGAATTCCAACTTAAAACGGCCATAACTTGGTCATTTTAACTCGGAATTTCGCAAATTATATATCGATTTCTATCTACTTCGAAAGATCTATCTAATTCTAATATTATATTTAAGTTTTGAAAACTTTGAAGCTTCGAAAAAGTCGGATCAGATCAGAACAGTAGCAAACTTCAATTCTGAAAAATAGTTTTGTAAATGTTTGAAATGTTCCTACTATATAGATTAGCTATGCATGCAATATTGATGATTTCCTATCATGAATGGCATGTTATGAGCTTGATGTATGTATGCTTTTGACAATATTTACTAAAAGAAATTTTAGAAACTTTTTATTTGTAAGACTCCATGGCTATTTACTTTCAAGAAAAACTAGTTTCCTAACTTTGATCATTTCCATTTGTTTGGATTTATTTCTTAAGAAAATATAATTATCCTTGTTAAAATTGAGTCTTCATTATATCTATTACTTATGATCTTCATTTCTACATAAAAATTTCCATTTTACACTTTGTAAACATGTTTTCAAAGAGGAGTTATTCCAAAATCCGAATTTTGTAAAAATTGTTTTTGTGGGGATTTCTTTAAGTAAAAACCATTTGATACTTAGAAAATTATGGCTCAACCATACATAGCCACTAAGGACTTCATTTCTTTGATAAAACTTCTTATTTGAGTTTGAAAAATATGGGTTTTCACGCCATTACTCAATTATTACGAATTTCTTAAAAATGACAACAACTCAAACTTTTTTTCTACTTTGTTTCTACAATGCATCATGCATATATGTATTACCTATAAACTATTGTCATGAAGGTTATGAGATGATCTACCTATATGTATACATATAGTACCAAGAATTCTTTTTGAAAACCTTTACTTTGCAAAACTTTGAATTATACTAGACTTAAGAAAAATAGTTTTTCTTGTTGTAAAATCATACTTTCTTTTATCAAAACTCAACCTTGATGATCTATATAAGCATCACCTTCATTATTTAAATAAAAACCTTCATTTTGGGGTTAGAAAGTAGATGTTTAAATAGGTGGTTTGCCTAAGTACGAATTTTACAAAATTTTAAAGAATGAAAACATTGTTTAACCTATTCTTGGAAACCATTTATTATTCTAAGATTATATTTTGATAAACTTCTTTTATCCTTATCAAAACTTGTTCTTTGTTATCTATATTCCCTAGGACTTCCATTTTCCTATCAAAATTATCATTTTGGCATTTGGAAATAGGTGTTTAAATTATGGCTATTTTCAAATCCGAATTTTGAAAAATTCATTTGAGTTTGTTTTCTTTGTAAAACTCATTTAGTTTTTCAAAAACCATTTCCTAATCAAACCTATCACTTAGGGCTTCCATTTCTTTAATAAAAGTCTTGTTTTGAAATTAAAAAATGGGTGGTTTTCAAAATTGGTCTTTGTTGAGATCCGAATTTACAAAATTTATTTTTGGACATATCTTTTGATAAAATCTATCTAAACTTTTGAAAATCCATTCCTTACATATCCTATCCTAAGAGCCTTCCATATCTTGAATAAAAACTTCATTTTTGAGTTGGAAAACATATTTTTAAAATATGCCTTAGCCAAAATCCGAAAATGAGACTTTTATTTTGAAAATAACTTTTGAAAATCACCTTTGATTCTTGTAAAAAGAAGTCTTGATGATATACATACATTAAGCATTCATTATCTCAAGTAAAAATTTCATTTTGACACTTGAAAAGTGGTTTTTAAATAGGGTCTTTCCAAAATACGAATTTCACTATTTTGTTTGGGTTCAAAACCAAGATCTACACTTAATATGAATATAGACATAAAAGAAATCCATGGTAGTGAACTATAATCTCATAGATCTAAACTTTACTCATCAAAATAATTCATTTATGTTATCTATACCCTAAGCCCTTCATTTTAAATGAAAAATAAACATTTTGAAGTTGAAAAATAACTTTTCTAAATATGGTTCCATTTTCATCCGAATTTTCAAAAATGATTTTTATTGAAAATAAAATAGATCTTGAGCTTTCTAAAACATTCCTACTATCATCATGCCACTACAAGTTGTTTATGAGCATAAAACAAAAGTCTAATGCATTTTATGAACTCAAAACACTAGATCTAGTTTACTACACTAGTTTTAAATGCATGAATCACTAAGATAGACATGTGGATGATGAATATATGCATAAATCATAAGCAATAACAAAAATAATAACTCAAATAGCAAGCTCTAAGGCATAAACGAAAATCAAAGCTACAAAAAGTTAGATCTACAAAATATAACTACTTTAAACAAGAAAATAATAATGATACAAGATAATAATCATAGAGAAGAGGAGTGTTTTATTTTGGCATCATCATCCTTAGCTTTTAAGCTTATGGAATGTCATTTGTTGCATGAAACTCTCACTAATTTTATCTATATCACTTATGGAAGCTTTAAGAAGAAAGTTTACTTAAAAATTTTCAAGAAATATGTGTAGGAGCTCAAAGATGAACTAGGGGCAACTTGTGTTCTTGAAAGAACAAGAGCAAAATGAAGAAAGAAAGAGGGAAAAGAGAGAAAAAAGTTAAGGAATGAAAAAGGTAAAATGTGTAAATGAAAGAGAGAGAGAAAATGAGTGTATTAAATGAATGAAAGAAGAAACAAAATAAAACAAGGCAGATTTTGGGGGAGGGGGCTGCACGTGAATGAGAGGGAGAGAGAGAGAGGGAATTTGTTGAATTTAGACTTGAAATTGAAATGTGTAATAAATGTGTATGTGTTGCTTCTTTAAGAAGGAGTGGAATATATTTATTTTAGTCAAAATAGGAGTAAATTAAAGGACAATGGCAGCCAAAAGAAGGGAAAAATCTATCATGAAGTGATATAATGAAGTATAAAAAGTTGAAGTGAAAAAGAAGTGATATGTGAAAGGTGTACTTAAAAGTATGGGTTGTAAGAGTATTTTCTTAATAAAATAAAATAAAAATAGAAAATTTATTCCAAATATTTGTAGCATATTTTTCATAACTAAAATAACATAATGAATTAATTTATTTTAGTGAATTATCAAATAAGTTACCGGTATGATCAAAATACGTGAATATGGGTTATAAATGATATTTTTATAATCCGAAAAATTCTAAAAAATTATTTTATGAAAATAAAAATATTTTTTAATTATTAAATTAATTTATTTTATTTTTAGTATCGGGTCTTAAACAGAATCTGATCCCGTAAAAACCCGAAACGAACTAAATTTTGGAAAAACAAAATTTTCTATAATATATAAATATTTATCTAAAAATATAAGGGTTTATAAGAATAATAAAATCGTGTAATAAAATAGAATTGAATAGTGCAAAAGACTAATTAATTACCGGTAGTAATGAAATACAGATAAAAAGGTTATAACTATAGCTTTTATAACCCGAAAAATTATATAACTGATATATTTGGAAATCTTATGAAATTACGAGTCTAACGGTACTAATGACATATTTTTTATATCTCGAGCCCTGAGACACGCTTTTCGAAGTCTGTATCCGAACGGGTTCGAAATAGGTTAAAAATTTACCAATATGATATTTTTAAGCAAACTTATATTACTATGAGCTATTCTACATACTTAACTACACCTCGGCCTCTAGGGTTAAGGGCACTAGATTGCCGGACTTAAACTACTGTATTCCACTTAGGGTTTCCGAGTGATTTTCCGGTTTAGATCTTTGCCAATTTAGAAACTGATATTTTATGTTTATACAACATATTTGATTTAAGAAATTTATCTCAAATTTTATTTTTGTAAGTATTTAATATCTTTTAACGTTTTCGGAATTCTTGAATTAGGTTTCATTTCCGAAAGTTAATCGTTATTTACTTTTAATAATTTGTTTTTGGGATCTCTATTACTCGATTTTTTAAGTCGGAGTTACGTATGGAATTTGTTGTACGTAGTGGTTTTGAATTTGAAGACTATTGAGTTCTTATTTTATTTTTAAGGATTTTCATTTTCTCAAGATTAAGAAGTTTCTGAATTTTTCGTGATTTAGGACTAGTCAAAGTTCGATTTTAATTTGGAGTGATTTTTAGGGTTTATTTTCGAAGTTCATCTTGGAATTATTTACTGAAATTTTTCGGGGCTTACAGTCGTTCTTTGAAAAGAAGATTGTTGTAGAGTTGTCACAGTAAATTTTCAGTGGCTTACTAATAGCGTCGACAACTTAAAGCCTCGAAACAAGATTCCACAACCATAAATCATAAATTATGGCTTCAAAGCAAGCCACAAACTCTACTTTCATGGTCAATGCAATAATTATAAACTACTTCACACTTTTCCATGAGATTTTCCTTTAACTAATAGGAATAGGTAATTAAACGCCAATTTTCTTGTATTACACTTTTAGCATAATTTGAATTTGAATAATCAATCACCTCTAACTAATCAGACCTTCTATGGGTAAGCATGGGGTCCTTAGTTACTTGCAAGTATCTCAACACTAAAACTAACGTCAGGTCTAGTATAAATTTGAAGATAGATCAAACTTCCAACGATATATGTATAAGGAATTCTTCATTTGTTCTCGTTCCAAATCATTCTTTGGATATTACATACAGCCCAATTGTTATCTCCTTTCTAAATTGGAATAATGTTTACTAAACAATTGTCCATGTTAAACCTTTTTTGGACCTTATTTACATAACCTTCTTAGGATAAGCTTAACAATCTTTGTGATCCAACATGAAATATTTCAATTCCTATCACATTGATACCTCTTCCATATCTTTCATCTTAAATCCCTTTGAAAGAAAACTCTTGGTCTCACTTAATAAACCAAGGTCACTATTAACAATAAAAATATATCAACATATAGGACTAAGAAAAAACTTGCTCCCACTGACCTTCATGTATATAATTGATCAATGGTGTTTTCCTAGAAACCAAAAGAAGTTACGATATCATTCAACTTAAGATATCATTGGCAAGAAGTTTGTTTAAGTGTCACGCCCTAAAAGGTACCCTAAACGTGGCAATCCGCCACATACAGTATTAAAACTTAAGAATGACTTCCCGAAGTCATGCGAAAGTTCCAACACCATATGTAAAGCGTCTATCACACCAATAGAAGATACTGGTGGGATGTATAGTTCGAGATAGTAAATACAGCATACAAGAATTCTAGATAACCATCTCATTTCAACATTATAAGAATATAATCCTTACATTATCTTAGGGGCTTTTCCCCTATAAATCTCCAAACAATCATAATATCGTCTTAGTCTTTCACATCATGAAACAATACTAACAGCAAAAGATATTAAAGGATATTTAACCTAAGATCTTCAAAAGATTTCTAGAAGCTTTCTAAAACATAATCCCAATCGAGTATACGAAGTCTTCGGGCATAAAAGATATAGTCATGTTACAACAAAGGTCTATCAGAGTATAAGCATAACTAGCTTAGTGAGAATATTCCTGAATCAACTAGGGATGCAACCAGGGCGGGTTGTTATAGGGTACCCGCCCACTTGCCCCGCTAAAAACCCTATAGGGTCAGACCCTATAGGGTTTAGGGTCGGGTTTTGGGTTGTACTCATAACCCGTTAGGAAAACCCGACCTTATTTAATTAAAAAAAATTAAAAATTTTAGTTTAAGAAATTTACTTATTCATTAGTTGAATAATGCTTTTCATATAATCATTTTGTTATTCATGTATTGAGTCACATGATAGGATATAAATTATATTTACAATTAATAATCACTGACCAATTATCCAGAGAAAATCGATTTCCATGTGCAACCTTCCCCACTTTTTCAAAATTCATTTCTTTCCCATGCAACACAACAAAGTATAAAAATTAATTTTCTAAAAAAAAATAGATATTATATATATATATATATGTAATGACAAATAAATCAAGAATATATAGATCGTCATATAGTGTCATCATTTATAATTATTATTATATTATTATTATTATTTGAGTTGAATGTATTTTATATATATATATATATAGATATATGTAAGTCTTCTAATAATTTTAGGCAATGACATGTCTTGAGTTACTGACTTTACCTTATATATTCAGTTTTCACGTTTAATAATTTTTTACTTGTCTTTAATGTTTTCTAATTTTTTTAAAAATAAAAATTAGGATCTTTATCAATTCCATTGAAATTTTTGCCCTCCTAAACATGCCTCACTACGATAATATTAATGAAATAATAAAATGATGCATTTAATTATGTAATAGATTAAACGGGTCGGGTCGGGTTCTGGGACACCCAATTTATAATCGGGTCGGGTTTGAGACAGAATGACCTGACCCATTTACATCCTTAGAATCAACGTACTTATATAAATAATTTCAAACAAGCTATTAAACAATCATATGAATGCATCAAGCAATATATATGATCTACCAGAAATCATATGTTTGAATGTATTTACCCCTCCATTCAGGGTTAGGTATTTCATACTCTTTAAAACCCTTCTTAAAATCCAACTTAGTAGTTTATTTCAGGCACATACTTGCCCATCTTGAAATAGTTCTTTCAGGCTCTTAAGTGCCCATCTTGCAGATTTATGGCTACTGCAAATCTGGCTACTATACTCTTGTCCCATCGAGTACAGTAGCTCATGAGATGAAACTAACTATGTGATATGCATGAATCAATTAATATAACTCATAATATATTATTAGAGTATTTTAAAGGTGATCACAAAATTTACACACACTCCAACATAATAATAGTAAAACACAAGTTAATTAACAACGATTCATATCTCGGTATACTTAGAATTCTTTCAATCAATATTATCATCATAATTCATTTTCATCTTTTCTACTTCTAGTGCCTGTAGCTATAAGCACAACCAAGTACGTAAAATATAGGAAATAAACTCACTATGCTATAGGATATATCTTTTTTACAGATGAGTCAATCAGTAAATCCACTAATCAAAATAATCCTCCGAATATGAATACTCCTCCTCGGGATCACCTAATCAAGAAGAATACCCATAATGAGTATTTCTTATTGATTCTATGGTACTTATCAAAAACTATATCATAAGATCGTTAAAATTCGTATAAAAGGTAATTCCAACTTAAAATAGCCATAACTTAGTCATTTTAACTCAGAATTGCACAAATATATACCATTTTCTACCTACTCGAAAAGATCTATCTATTTATAAGATTATTTTTGTCATAAGAAGCCATTAGGGTTGGAAAATACTATGAAACAGAATAGTTACGAATTTATAGTTTAGACAATATGATTTTTCCAAACTTTTCTTTACTCAAAAATCTTTAAGCAAAATATATGGATATTTATATAGTGAAAAAAAAAATCCTTTGAACATATATAGACACTCATATTGTATGCATGATTTTTGTAGTGTTGTCTCAATATTGATATTTCATAACAATTTGTCTTTGATGGTTTTAAAAAATAAAACTTTTGAGAATTTCTCCTTTTTGAATTGTTAGAAGAAAAAACAAATATATTTGAGTTGTTATGAGCGAGTGTTTTCCTATTTATAATTCCATTTCCTATCTTTTCAAAAGCAAATTAATTTTTTAAAATTTGGTTCTTTAAGTTATCTACTAACTTTATTTCTAGTGATTGAAAAATAAGCTTTTCAAAATATCCTTTAAGTTTTTGATGTGGTCAAATATTTAGAGTTGTGTTAAATGTATGTTTCTCTCTTATCTTTATATCTTTTCTTCTTTAGGAAATAAGTGTACCTTTAAAACTTTACTTTCTTGGCAAATTTTATTTTTCTAAGTTGGTTTCCAAAATAGTGAGTTGATTTACCTTGGTTTGAAAAACTTGTTTTATTCTTACTCTTTGTCAAGTGATAGAATAATTCCTTTAGACAGGTTATAAGAAAAGCTTCTTAATAAAGAATTGTTAACATTAGAACTTACCAAAAATTTCATTTTAAATTTTGAAAAGAGAATACAAAATAAAATTTAAGTTTTGAAGAAACTTTCTTAATATATGATTTTCAAAGTCTATAATGAATCTATTTAAGTCTTTTTGAAATCCTTGTTTAATTACGAGTTTTTGGTGTTATTGGAATATTTTATTATTTCGAGCTCCGGGATACGCTTTTTGAGAACTGATCAGTTTGAGTCCGAAGACACTCGAAATTTGCGAATCTAATATTTTTATATTACCCTATATTATTATGAACTATTATAAGCCATTAACTTAATTTCGTTTTCTAGGGTTTGAGAACGTGGGATTGCTAGAGTTGAAATTGTTTGATTGTCTTGATCTTTGTTAACTTTTGAAACTCTGGTTTGACTAGGGTTAAGGTTTAATCCAAATTTACCCTAGAAATTGAGAGGTTTACTTTAAGGATCGGCTAGATGGACTTTCTCATGCTCGGATTTTATGCCGAATGATTAATGAATCTTCTCTTATGAAATTCCGTGATCGAAATTGGTTTCAACTTGGGTCAACCTTTAGGGTTTTGATTCGGTATTCCAAAACCATTTTCGAAAAATTCGAGGGCTTACATTTAGTCTATAAATTGGCTTCTTAAGTTTGCAAACCATATGCTCCTTTTCTTTAGTTGAGAGCTTTCAGATTGGTTCATATAAACCTCTTCTTCTAAATCTCCATTAAGAAAGGTGAGCTTAGCGTCCATTTAGTGTAGCGCTAAATAATAATGAGCAACCAAAGCCATAATAATCCTATGCTAAGTTTTAACTCTTGTAGATAAACCACATACTCATTAGGAATAATGGATTTTCTGATGCAGCAAATTAATTAGGGATTTATCACAAGACATTGATTCGTGCATAAATACATGACTTGTGATCTTTAACACCTATTGATTCTAAGAATTCTTAAGTTGTTGGCATAAAAAATAATGATATAATCTAATTTCAAGATTTAGGGAAAAGAACAATGACAACTCTATATAATTTCACTAAAAAATGAAAACTAATTTTTTTCCATTGCCCTAGGGCATACATTCAAGCTTGAAACCTGCTAAAAAGAAAAAAAAAAGACTAAAAATGATATCTTATTAAATGACATTCAAAAGATATTCTTTTGAATGATAACTGAAAAAAATGCCATTAAAAGACATAAATGGAAAGTAATTAAATATCCAATTAAAGCATATTAAAAGATATTAAAAAATATTGATTGAATCATTATTGATGGCATCATTCTTCTCAGATTAGATAAAATTTTTCCTCCAATTTTCACCATGCTATGCAAGATCCATTTGGAATTAATCACAAAAGCTGTAGACAAATTGATCTAACCATTGCCAATGAACCCATAGCAGTTGACTGTTAGTCTGTTTTGAATTCTTTGTGAATCCTTTTTCACCTTTCCTAGAATGGTGTAAATAGATAGGAAAATGTTATTTTTTAGCCAATCATCTTCAACAGCTTTGGGAGTCATACAAGACCTCCTAATAACCAAATTCTCCTTAGCATTTCCAATTACGCTCCTGTTCGACATAACTAATATCAAAACTAGGTACATAAAAAAATTGGCTTACCACCACTGGCAACTTCAAAAACATCTTTATCTTCATGAGCATAAGTATCAAAAGATGGTTCACCATCAATCTCAAAAGCATTATCCTCTTCATCAATATAATTGTCAAAGATTGATTCTCCATTTTCCTCTAAAACATCTTCATCTACATTTTCAACTTGATGTATGTGAAGTATGTGCGGTGTCTCTTTGTAATATTCGTCTTCGACATTAGAAGAAGAGTTATCTTCTTCATCATTATGAACAAGCATTGGATTATGATTCTGCCTATGAGCAGGATTTAGATCCTTATTCTGATTGACAATTAACCCACTCATCTTCACTGCTAATTACTCTAACACAGCATCTCATCATTCATCAACCATCTTCATTATCCCGTGATCTACATCATTACGATCATGAATATCCTCCATCATACATGATTCATTATTTTGCCTTCGTAGTGCCATCTACTCCAAGAATGAACATAGCTCTGATATCAATATGATGCAACGGATTAATTAGGGATTTATCGCAAGACATTGATTCGTGTATGAATACCTGGCTTGTGATCTTCAACACCTATTGATTTTGAGAATTCCTAGGTTGTTGGCATCAAAAATCAAAATATAATCTAATTTTGGACTTGGGAAAAAAAGCAATGACAGCTCTATATAATTTCACTGAAAAATGATAACTGATTTTTTCATCACCCTAGAGTATACATTTATAGGCTAGCTTGAAACTTGCCAAAAAGGAAAAAAGACTAAAAAAGACATCCTATTAAATGACATATGGCAAGTAATTATCCAATAAAAGCCAAAAAATATTGATTGAATCATTATTGACGGCATCATTTTCTCTCTCTTTGAGACCTTCCTAATTATATTGCTTATGGTTCCTCTACTATAGAGGTATCGATTATGACCTCATGATGTGTTTGATCCACTACTTATTGTTCTTCACTTTGGCGAAGTTCTATAATACTAGGATCAATTGGCTTGGAAGGTAAACGTATAGGAACTTCTACCCTAACTTCTTTAATGCACACATCATGTTGCTCTTTACTCTCATTAATTTCACCATTTTCAATGAACTTGGCATTTCTAGTTTTAGCAATTCTTGTACTATGATTAGGATAGTAAGACTTAAATCTTTTGGACTTTTCTGGATATCATATGAGGAATCCACCAATTACTCAAAAGTCCAATTTCTCTTATTGTGGATTATAAATCCTTACTTCCACAAGATAACCCCAAACATGTAGGTGCCTTAAACTGGGTTTCCTTCCACTCCATAGTTCAAAAGGGGTCTTTAGAGCTGCTTTACTAAGAAACTGTTTAACAAATATACTACGATTTTCAATGCATAAGCCCACATAGATACAGGTAAAGATGAATAACTTAACATACTCCTAGCCATGTCAAATAATGCATGATTGCGGCTCTCTACAACACTATTTTGTTATGGTGTGCCTAATATATTGTATTGAGCTTATATGCCATGCCTTTCAAATAATTTGGCAAAAGGACCCAGACATTGTCCCAATTCATCATACTTCCCATACCCCTATTAGATCAAAAAATTTTACCTTTCTATCTAATTATCTCTCAACCTTATTAATGTATACCTCAAGGAAATTCACTGATCAGGATTTTTCATGCATAGATAGACATAAGTATAATGTGAAAAATCATCAATAAAGTAATAAAATACTTTTCTCTACCAAAAGATAGAGTGTCAAAAGGTCTGCATATATCTTTATGTATAATTTCAAGTTGTACGCTTCTTGTGGTTCCTTTCTTAGTATGTTTAGTTTGTTTACCCTTAATATAATCAACAAACATTCCAAGATCAGTAAAATCTAAAGTAACGAGAATTATTTTCTTTATTAATCTTTACAATCTTTCTTTGGATACATGACCTAAACGTTTATGTTTATGCTACAAGTAAGTAGAGTTATCATTAACCAAACTACGTTTAGTTCCAATATTATGATGCAAGGTTTTTAAGGTCTCAGCAAAATTATCATCAAGTTTAAACTTGTAAAGACCATTACATAAAATTCTTGAACCATACAGTTATTGTCTTATACAAACAAAAAACATTCAAATCCAAACTTTAGAGAAAAGCCAATACATCAAGTTTTGATCAAGAGACTAAATTATGAGAAAATGTAAGAAAACAAAGGGTTTGGAACAAATCGAATTAAAAATCAAGCAGTAAGATCTAGTTCCTTCAATTGAAGCTTTGTCTTCATTCCTCATAAACATAAAATTCTCATTTAGCTTTATAATTTGGATCATGAGGAATCCCTCCATCGTATTAGAAATATGAGTAGTTGAGCCAGAATCAATCCACCAAGTATTATAGGGAACTTGTGTAAGATTTGATTAAAAACAAACAAAAGCACAAGACTTATCTTTATTTTCGAACTAAGCCTTACATTTCAAGCATTCTTTCTTCAAGTTTCCAAACTTTCTATAGAAATGACACTTGATTTCCCATTTATGGATTTGTACATCTTTATCAGATTCATTAAAGTTATGTAAACCTTCCTTCTTGCCTATGCTAACCCTTTTTCTCTAAACTCGATGCAACTTCTTGATAACTTGTAAAATGAATAGAATGAGACTTTGATTCTTTAATTTGTTTCCTTGTAAATTAGATTACTGGTCAATTAATTGATATTGTACTTATCCATTATAGTTTTATAATTCATTTAAGAAGGACATACTATTCTAGAAGTGAGGAGTTCAATATGAATTGTACCGAAAAAGAATTCATCCACAGTCATTCCTAAAGTCCTTAATTTTTCCACTATATTCATCATTTCAAGGAAATACTCATACATAGTACAAGACCCAATGTACCGGCAAGAAACTTGTCAGCAATTTGAGAATGCTCTTCCAAAAATTTAATGAATTCCTTAGCATTATTAGTTTAGGGAAAAGTAGCTTTAATGTTGATTGCTATTATCACTCTCATAAACATTAAGCTTAATATGTTTGATCTCTCCTAAAGTGTAATAAACAAATAAATAAATCATAGTGAAGGGTAATATGGTAATATAATGACATTTAAGAGGATAATTTTGTCACTTAATAGATGAAATTGATCAAACGAGAGTTGTTTGCGAAGGAGATTTGGAGCAGGTTTAAGCCAGTTGAAAGCTATTGGCCTAGAGACCTAACAACCCACCGGTGTACGGCTAGCTTATAAAGGAAATTTTCGCCCCTTCGTGTTAAGCCGCCAACTTTGACTCCAACTTATATTTCCATGAAAAATAACATCTTTTCTTGGTGCTAGGGTTTCCTAATCCTTATATATATAGCCTTAGGTCTTTTGTTCATTCCCCATGTCTCTTCCTAAGGTAAATTCTTGTTAAGAATTCCTCTCAAATCTTTTTTGGTTTAAGTTTTGATTAGATCTTAGTTTCTAAAGGTTGTTTTCATATTGGTTTTTGAGGAATCAAGCTGATGGAGACAACTTTATTGGAGACAAACCCTAGGTGTTGTTGGATTATGAGTTCTTGGTGATCAAGGAGGATTGGAAATCTCATCCTAGGTAAGGTATAAATCTATCTTGTCCTTGTGGTATTAAAGAAATAGTCTTTTCTAATTTATTGTTTATATTCTAGAGATTTGGTGAATTGTGGAGAAAACCCTAAGTTGTGATTGGTGATTTGGCCCTATAGTCAAGAAGGCATGAGATCCAAAGCTTTGAGTAAGTATGAATTCGTTCAATCCTTGTTATTTTTAAAGATGGGATCTTTTTCTGATAGTTGATTTATTGTTGATTGAGGATTTTAAGGTTTGGAGGAATTTTGGAGAAATCTGTGTCTTTGGGGTTTTGTTGTCTAGTGATCCTAGAAGATAGGTGTGTGGATCTAATGTTGTAAATTTTATGTTTTACATTGTGGATTTTAGGATTTATGGTTTAATTATGAATATGAAATCAATTTTTGATTTGATATATGTTGATGATCAGGATTCTGGTGAAATTAGGGTTTTTAATCTTTCAAAAGGTTTTGTTGGTGAAATTGGAGTTTTAGAAAGTAAATGCAGGTACGACCTCACCTTGCTTGTTGTTTGTGCGTGTAGGTTTAGAATTGTAAATTGAATTAATTACTATTTAGCATATAATTGAAAAGTTTGCTGCTTGTGCTTGGCTTTGGTTAGTAAAGACCATACAGAGTATGATAGTAACGCTAACAACCGGATGATCCTTATGCGGCGTTATCCCAAGTGGAGTTGCACCTAGAGATGATCCTGGTATATTATCAGTTGTGCCGACTTAATTGTGGTACGCAAGGGTAGGTGGATCGCATCTAATACCAATATATATATGTATCAAACTATTTTATATAAAGGCTTTTTTATCGGGGTCATGAGTTACTTGGAGTTTAGGACTATTTGCAAATGGTTCTAAACTTTGATGATTGCTTGGTTAAATTAAAGATAACAAATTGTGGTTGTTGCATTAGTTTTAAGTTATACGTGATAATGTTTATTACCTGTTCATGTGCATATGTTTGTGGTTTAGCGTACTAGGCGTTTTTGCTCATTCCTTTATTTTTTAAGTATAGGTGAAGTCAAATTGTTTATGATTTATCTATATTTCATGTATATGTGGACTATGGGGAGGATGTTAGTGGACCTGATTATCTTGCAGATCCTTAGATTGTTTTTAGATAGCTATTAGTAGTTTAAAATCTATGGGAAGTTGTTTTTAAAATTTATATTGAATTTATGAGATTTTCATAAAGACTTTTTATTTGAGTTTAGTTGTAATAGGTTGGCTTTGGCTTATGCCAACTAGTTATGAAGATATTTTAGTTTTATGATGTTTTCAAAGTATCCCTATTTTAAGAGTTTTGAAGATATATGTTTTAATTATTGGTGGTTTAGAGTTTTAATAGCCTTAGAGTGTTCTTTCTAAGTGAGGACACATAATGGGTTATAATACCTCTAGGTTAGGGCGTTACATAAAGCTTATGGAGATGTTTTTCTCATCACTACTTCTATTAGTATTAGTAGTGGGTTTTTCACTTGAACGGACAAGTCAATATCCAAAACATCCAAGCAAAATTGGACTCACTCATACCAATCTAATAAATTTAGTCCATTGAATATTGGAATAAATGAAGCATGGAATGCAGAGAAATAGGAACAAATATTGCAATAATTAAATATATGATATGGATTAATGCTTTGAATAATTATACAAATTCATATTCAATCAACTCATGAAATAACATATTTACGTATATCAAAGTCCACCTTTTGGTGATACTAAGACATATAAATATTAACCATAACAACAAGTATACATACAATTTGACATGTTTGTTATTTTAGATATACAAATAAATCAAATAAAACATGAGTATCATGAACACTTGCATTATGTACTATAAGAATAAAAATCATCTTTGGATGATTTATAATGTCTCATAATAACAAATTTTGATTTACCCAAATCTTACCTATTATGTCATTTGCACATAAAATTTACATGTGAAAATTTAAAACTTAAGTGCAATGATATTTATAAATTTAATGATTTAGCTTGTAAACCCTTGAATTTTTCACAATTCTTAGGAAATAGTTCTGGAATTAAAATACTGAATCGAAACCTTAAAAACTGATCCAAGTTAAAATCGAGCCCTAAACAATATCAAGCACAGGATTTCATGGCCTTAAGGAAAAGAGAATCTTCGAAAAACAAAAATAAAAAATTCAATAATCGTTCAACTCAACACCCGAACATGAGATAATTCATCTATCCGATCCCTAAAGTAAACCCTTGATTTCTAAGGTAAAGTTAGAATAAACCCTAACATTAGTCAAACCGGAGTTTCAAAAGTCAACAAAGATCAAGATAATCTAGCAGTTTTAACTCCGGTAATCCTGAGCTCGAAACTTGAGAACAATAGAAATAAGTTAATGATGGATTATAGTTCGAAATAATATAAAATAGTTTAAAAAGATCAGATTTTTCAAAATTTGATTCGTTTTAAACCCGAACAGGATCAGTTCCCAAAAAACATGCCCCGATGCTCGAAATAGTAAAAATATTCCAATAACACCAAAAGACTCGTATTCATACAAAGATTTCAAAAATATCAGTTTTATAATTTTTCGGCAACTAAAAATATTATATATAGCTTGTTTATACGTATTTTTATTACTACTGATATTTTATTTGTCCAATCTACTATTCATAGTACTATTTCTATTATTCATTACTATTTCATTATCTCTACTTTTTCTTACAACCTATTTTTAACAATCTATATACCTACTCTTACACTCTTATATTTCCAAAACTACTTTATTCACATCAAACCTTACACATTATTACTTTTCTTTACAAAATTTACAAAATAAAACAAAACACTCTTCCTCCATCTCTTTCAATTGCCGCCAGCCCCCTCTCGCTTCTTTCCTAATTTATTTCTTTTTCAATTTATTTTATTACATCTAATTTTCACTCCAAAAATTCTATAAATACCCCCTACCCCTTTCCCTCCACTCCTTTCACACCTTCATTTTACAAACAAAACTCTCCCAAAATTTCTCCACAAGTTCTCTCAACAAAAAACTTTCTTCTATTCAATCTTTCCCAAAATTCTTCACTACACATAAACTATCTACCATTCCTTACTACTCACATAATACCACATTCATCTACCATCTTCATTCCACTTAAAAACACTCTTAGGTAAACTTCTACCATCATTCATTTACTCATGTCATGTAACTTAGCATGAGCATGGTGTTGTTTCTCAAAGACTCATGTGAGTTGTAGAAGTAACAACACATTCACGTTTTGTTCTTGCATATGCCAAGACTACCGATTATATTATTTTGTTATATTATTGTTATAATGATTATTATGTTGTTATTATGCTCCTAACCTAACCTTATTCATATATTATTAAACATATGTATATCTATATTCTTAGAGCCTAAATTGCTCACTAACTTCTCACTAACATGCTTATTATTATTACTCTTATTATTGCTTTTTCCTTTTCTTTTTTTTTTTTGCTTTTTTGTTTGAGACTAGTCCATTCTTAGTCCCGAGTTACCTTGATGAAGTTAAGGCTCCCAATACTTGACTGGGATACCTTGATGAAGCCAAGGTTTCTAATATTTGACTATATTATTATGTTTATTTGCTTATGTATATTTCTTTGTATTTATTATGTATTATTCTTACTTTTTCATGGCTAGATAAATCATATTCATGCATGATTAGAATATTGTTGTCTTACTAAAAATAAAAATGGGTCTTTCTTAAAAAAAAAAAAAAAAAAAGTAAACTAAATTTCTTAACAAATGATTTTTCAACAAGAGATCTAAGAATTGTTTTTAATAAATTCTTTTTAAAAGCTTAGACAAGCTAATCATAAATTTTAAAGTTTTAGTGTTGAATATTTCTTCAAATAATAAAAGAAACTCATTTCTTTTATAAATCGAAACTAGAAACTCCATAAAGATAGAATTTTTAGCATTAAACTTAAGATTTTAACTTAACTGTATCTTTTATAAAACTTGAATAGGTTCACCATAGACTTTGAAACTCACTTATTGAGTAAGCTTCTACAAGACTTAATTTTTAATATTGTTATTCTCTTTTCAAAGTTAAAATAATTTTTTGCTAAGTTCTAATGTTGGTAATCCTTTATTATGAAAGCTTTTCTTATAAACTTATCTAAAAAGGCTATGCCACCACTTGATAAATATTAGGAATAAAACAACTTTTTCAAATGAAGGTGAAATCAACTCACTATTTTAGAAACCAACTTAAAGAAATAAAATTTGCCAAGAGAATGAAATTTTAAAAAGAGTAAACTTATTTTTCTAAAGAAGTAGAAGAACATAAAAATAAAAGGAAAACATACATTTAAACAACTCCAAATATTAGACAACACCAACAACTTAAGAAAAATTTTGTTAACATTATTTTTCAATCACTATAAGTAAAATTAGTAAATAATTTAAAGAACCAAATTTTTGGAAATTAATTTATCTTTGAAAAGTTAGGGAATGAAATTATAATAAGAAAACGCTCATTTATAACAACCCAAGAATTTTTAAGTTTCCTTCTAGCAATTTAAAAAGGAAAATTTTTCAAAGTTTCATCTTTTAAAACTCTTAAAGACAAATTGTTTTGAGAAAAATCAATATTAAGACATCACTAAAAAAAATCAGGAATACAATATGAGTATATAATATATATATATATATTTTTTTTTTTCAAAGGATTTTTCAACTATACAAATATCTATGTATTTTTTTTAAGGATTTTTAGGTAAAGAAAAGTTTGGAAAATCGTATTTTAGGGACTATGAAATTTGTAACCATTCTATACCATGGTGTTTTGCAAACCAAATGGCTTTCTATGACAAAAATAACCTTAGAAATGGATAGATCTTTTCGAGTAGGCTGAAAACGGTATATAATATGCGAAATTCCGAGTTAAAATGAGCAAATTATGATTATTTTAAGTTGGAATTTCCTTCTATCCGAATTTTGACGCCAATACTAGAATAGAATTAGAAAGTTCAAGTAGAACTTCCTTGAAATACTTATTTCGGGTATTTCTTTTGTTTAGGTAACAAAGCTTGGGAAGATCCGTATTCGCAGGACTATTACGAGTAAAGGATTTTAGCAAGGATGACGGAGTGAGTTTATCTCTTACTTTTACATACTTGTTTGTGCTTGTAGCTAGGAGTACTAGAAGTAAGAAAAGATGAAAATGGATTTGATGATAATATTGGTTGAAAAAATATTAAGCATAACGATGCATGAATTGTTGCTAATTAAATTGTGTGTTATTATTATCATGATGGAGTGTCTACAAATGCTATGATCGCCTTTAAATTACGTTAATTGCATTTCGAGTTATAATAATTGATTCATGCATACCACGTAGTTAGTCTCATTTCATCAACTACTGTACTTGATGGGACAAGAGTATAGTAGTGGAGTTTGCTGAAACCCGTAAGTCTGCAAGATGGGTGAATAGGAGCCTAAAAGGACTATTTAAGGATGGGCGAATAAGAGCCGAAAAGAACTTGTAGACACCCAATTTTTGCCCAATTAATTAAGGCTTAAAATTTAATTAAACTAATTTTTTTCCAAAAGCCTTAAGTATTGATGAAATTGGCTAAGTGATCAAGGCACAGGCCAAATGGCCTGTTGGTTAAGCATATGGACCCAAACACACACTCAAGCTCAAGGACACAGGTTCAAACCCTAGCAAGGGCAAATTTTTGCCTTTTTATCATTTTGTCTTTTCATTTTCCTCAAATGTGACTTTTGCTTTACTTTGCATCAGTTTTTAACTGACAAAACATCATTGATTGTCAAAATTGATGATGAGATTGCAAAGTGGTTACAAAATATGAAAGATTAGTGCAAAAAACAACCAAAAAGTTACAAAATTCAATGTATAAAGCATTCAATTGCATTCAATTGGGGAGTTACAAAAATTGAGTGGATGAATCTGGCATGGAATATGAAAACAATCATCAATTCATCAGTTTCAAACAATTTAATCATGGATTTTCTAATTAAATTCGTGAAAAATCAAGGGGCAAAAATCAATTCATTTTTGAAACTGTTCGAAACTGAAAATTGAGCTTGCAACCTATAAATAGGAGGCCTAGGAGCAAAAGGCACAAGTCAATTTCAGAAGAACACATACATAGCAAAGCCAATTCGAAATTCTTGAAATTAGGGTATAGAATTCGAATTTTTCAAATTCGAATTGATTGGATCAGATTTAATCCAAATTGAGTGTTGTAACAATGTTAGAAACTTTATTTGGATGATTTAGTGTGCTTAGATTGTTCGAATTGATCGGATTTCTCTCTGAAATTTTTTTTTATTTTGTTCTTCAAACGCCGCCGTACAACCACCACCGGAGCTGCCCTTGCCGCCGTTCTGAGTGAACGCCACCACCACCAAAGGACGCGCCGTCGCAGCAGGAGTCGGGCCGACAAGCTTCCAGCCGCCGAGGACCACCGGAGCCGCCGGAATCTGCCCCGAAAAGTCGCGTCATCGTCTTCTTCACCCGCGGAGCTCCGAGATCCTACCCGAAGATCCGAATCCAACCCGGTCGGTCATCGGTCAACGGTCGTCGGTCATCGGTCAACGGTCAACTCTGATCAGAACGGTCTATATTTCATCAAGCAGATCAGACGGTCCAGATTTGATCAAGCAGATCAACGACCCAGATTTCATCAAGCGATCAGACGGTCCAGTTTGATCAAGCAGATCAACGACCCAGATTTCATCAAGCGATCAGACGGCCCAGATTTCATCAAGCGATTAGACGGTCCAGATCGAGTCCAACAAGATCAGACGATCCAGATCGGTCAGCGAGATCGACGCTCCAGATCTCGTCCGCTTCATCCGACGGTCCAGGTTAATCCGCATTATTTTATTAATAGTTTATTATATAATTAATTTCAGAAAATAATAAAAAATAGCAAAAAATAGTAAAAAATTTATAAAAATTCATAAAAAAATTCAGAAAAATCCAGAAAAATCCAGAAAAATCAAATATTATTTTTTATATAAATTTATTTTTTTGATATTTTTGATATTTTTTGAATATTTTTAATGTGTATTTATACACAAATTACCTTAAAAATGTATATTTAATGCATGAAAAAATATTTTTAAATATTTTAAATTATTCTGGATATGTTGTGAAATCATGTGATGATTTTTTTAAAAAAAATAATAATAAAAAAAAAAAAAAAAAATAGATAAAAATGCAAAAATTGGATTTTCCAAAACAAAATTTTTTAGAAAAGAAATAAAATAATAAAAAATGATTTTCGGACTTAAAAAATTATATTTTCATAAAATAAAAAAAAATCAATTGATTAGATCATAGGAGCATAAAAAAAAATGATTTTTATAAAAACTTGAAAATTTAATGAACTTAAATTGAGAATAGTTCAAAAAATTAAAATTGATCAACAAATTAAATTTTTTTAAAAGAACTACGTTTTGTCTGATCTCGATTAGCGAGTACGTAGGCACCTGCGGGGCGACATAAAAAATAAAAAAGTGTTTTTGTTTTTTTAATATTGTGAATAAATATTTTGTAAATATAATATGTTTTTGTTGATATTCATATTCTAAAAAAAAATAATAATAAGAATGAATAAAAGCACATAAAATAAAAAAATAAATGAATGATTTGACTTGTAAATATTTCTGTTGTAATATATTATTAGAGTTTTTTTTTTAGCATATAAAGGATAGATTATAAATTTAAAATTCCAAAAGTGGTAACCAATTTGGTTTTAATAGGTTAGCCCCCGAATCCATGATATCTGGTTTTAAAAGTTGATTTTTTAAATCAAATTTTCGCAGACTAGTAGCTAAGTTAGGATCAACCGACCCATTGATCCTAGCTTTTTATTTTTTTCCCGATTTATATCGGGTGGTGACTCTAAAATTTTTTAAATTTTCTTTTAACCCCTAGTCGAGGATTCATGTTAAATGGGTTCGGTTCAATGTGAATCGGGTTAAGAGAAATGAACCAGATAAGATGAGTGGAAAAAATCCAGGCTCGACAGAACTATTTCAGGATAAACGAGTAGGAGCCAGAAATAAACTACATAAGTTGGATTTCAAATATGGCTTTTAAACAGCCTGAATGCAAGCCCTGGAAAATTTCAGTAAATAGTTCTAAAGATGAACTCTGGAAATAAAACCCTAAAAGTCACTCCGAATTAAAACAGAACTTTGATAAGTCCCAAACTCCGAACGAATCCGGAAATTTCTGAATCGTGAGAAAAATAAGAAATCTCAGAAATAAAATAGCAACTCAATATACTTCCATTCTGAAACCTCTATGTACGACAAATTTCCTATTTAACTCTAACTTATAAATTCGGGTAAAATAGAGCCCTAAAGCAAATTGCTAAGGAGTAAATAGTGATTAACCTTCGGAATAAAACTCAATCCAAAGAATTCCGAGAACGTTATGAGATATTAAATACTTATGAAAATCGCCCTTAAAATAAATCTCACCAATCAGATAAGTCATATAAGTATAAAATATCAGTTTTATATCGGCAATGGTGTAAACCGGAAGGTTAACCGGGAAACCTGAGTCCCCAAAACTCCCAAGAACTCCATACCTAGACCCGACAATCTCGTATTCCTAAACCAAGGAGTTGGAACAAGAGGAAAAGGTGTAATCGGTTCGTATTAAGTCTAGGGTACTCTGGAAGATGAGATCAACGAATTTCCGACCTATTCCAATCTGATCAGGTGCCAGTTTCGAAAAGCGCGCCTTGGGATTCGAAATGTTAAAAATATGTTATTAATGCCGTTAGACTCATATTTCTAAAGGATCTCTAAGTTATTAGTTTTACAAATTTTCAAATAGCTAGAATTATCTGATTTTACAAATCTATTCGTATTTCATTACTACCGGTAATTAGTGAGTCTTTCAGTACGTTTTAATATTATTAGTTACCTAAATTGTTATTATTATTATTATTATTCTTATAAGATATACCTTAGTTCTCCTAGTGATCGAATAGTAATCGGACAAACTTTGGAACCTGGAGAACGAAACCCTATATCGGTCCGATTCCAGCTTAGTGAGAGGAGCCTAGAAACTCTAGATCCGGCTTTCCTTTGATTTCATAATAAAAGAAGTTTTATAAAGTAAATAAACATGAATTATTGTTCTAAAGCATATTTTAAACCTTTGGAAATTTTAAATTAGGGAATTTTTCAATTCCGGGCCTTCTCAAGCTCAATTACGGAAAAGTGTGCCCGGACTACGGATTCAGAAAAATGTTCCGGAATATTCATTAGAACCATAATTTTATAAGGATTCCAAAAATATCAATTTATAATTTTCGAGCTATAAAAATTACAGTTATAGCCTTTTCTCGTGTTTTCACTACAACCAGTAAAGTAATGTCTTGTCTACTATTCACAAGTACAACCTACACTACACACTACCCATACCCTATTCTTACATCCTTACAACTACTCAATTATATTTTCTTTTCCAAGAAATTTTTGTCTCCTATTAAATTATCACCCTTATTACATTTATTACAAATTTTAAATTTATCAAATTTTAACACACACACACACACATAACCCCTAGATGCGCCGCCCGCCCGCCCCCCCCCCCCCCCCCCCCCCCCCCCCCTTCTTGTTTTCCCTCTCAATTTAATTTATTTTACTTAATTTATCCAACTAAACCCTAATCCACTTATATATAAACTAAATGTTCATTCTCTCTCTTCATTTTTCACTCTTTCAAAATTTGTCAAAGGTTAAACTCTCTCCCTCTTCTCTCCCAAATTGCCGTGACCCACACACACATGCACACACCTCCACAATTGTTTCATCTTCTTTTCTTCTCAAAATCTCCATTAAAACTATGATTTCAAGCTTTATTCCTCTCAATCTTGTAATGGCAAGATCATTCTTGTGTGTTTTCCACCATTAATCCCAATGAGCATGAGCAAGGGACATGAAAACACTACTACAAGAATCTAAGCCATCCAAGACATGGATCTAGTGTTTAGATGAGTTTATGTTAAGATATCATCTTGTTCATGCATGTAAAGTAGAGATCTTGTACATATATTGATGTTCATGCCATGAGATTTATGATTCATGCATTATAGTTAGTAGATCTAAAGTTTAGACACCCACATTTTCATTTACATGTATGATCATAGAGTTATTTGATTTCCATGCATTGATGATCATAAAAATGTAGTCTTGTATATGTATAGAGTGTTAGATAGTAGATCTTCATATATAGGAGGTAAGAACATTGAAAAATAAAGATTTTGTAGGAAATGGTTTGTTGGAAATTCGGATGGATTTGGAACCCTACTTTAAAAAACCACCAAAATCATTTTTAAACTCATGTTTCACAAGAAAAATGAAGGGTATGTGTAATAGGTATATTGAAGGAATGATTATCATAAGCTTAGATGAGTTTAGGCATGATAAAAATGTAAAAACAAGAAGTAAAGTTAGAATGAAAAATATTGATTTATGGATGTGTAGTCAAATTTGTAATTTTGGGTAATGCCCATATAAACACTTAGTATCTAAGCTTAGATGACATGTTTTATGAGCTAAATGAAGTCTTTAGATAATAGATATTGGAGCCTCAATTTTTGATGCATTAAACAAGTTTTCTCATAAGGAAATTGCAAGAAAATGAAAATCTCAAATTCGGATTTTTCTAAGTAGCCCATTCAAAAACATATTTACTCAATGAAAAATGTGGATTTTTATGCATAAATGAAGGTCATGACTAATATGGATGTTGGTAACTCATTTTTAATTAGGTGATACGTAAATTCTAAGGACAAAATCATAAAAACATTAGGGGATGTAAGGTTGGTAGTAATAACCTTTTATAAGAAATCATTAAGGAATTTCTTGACAACTAGGAATTCATAAGAGTCCATCCTCAAAGATCATCAAAATCATGCATATAGAGTTTATTACATGATATTCATATTAGGAATTCATTCATATACCATTTATACATGAATCATCAACTAAGAACATTTCTCATCAAAAGCAAAACAAATTTTTGAAATTGGAGGATTTACGGAACAGATCTGATCCTACTGTTCCGTGACCTTAATGTTTTCAAAACTTGAAATTAATATTAGAAATAGATAGATCTTTCGAAGTAGATAGAGATCGATATAAAATTTGCAAAATTCCGAGTTAAAATGACCAAGTTATGGCCGTTTTAAGTCGGAGCTTCTACCAATAGCGAGAATTCCGAATTCATCTAGCTTAGATACATAGCTTGGGTTAGTTACATGATGAGAATCTCATTAGGATTATTCTTACTTGGTAGGTGATCCCAAGCAAGACGACACCCTATCTCCCGACTATTACTACCAAAAAGACCGGCATCTAATGGCCGAGTGAGTTTCTCTTCCGATTTCAATTATTGCTTGTGAATGTAATGATAGCCGCACTAGTTGCTAGGTAAAGATAAAAAGAATGATTATGCATGATGGGGTTAGTTGGGAGTTATGATTTCCTGTTGTTGATATGCGAAATTGAATTTAAGAAATATCGAAACCGGGTGATAAGTTGTTGTTTGTATAGAAGAGATAGAATTGATTGTCTGCGAACATTGCTTGGCCACCTAAAAGAATTGGATTAATCTATTATCGGACCTCAATTAAAATTGAACTCATTCATATCACGATGGGGATGGAGCATTAACATTTGTTGGTTTTTCGTGATCCATAAAACAAATATATGTTGGTTAATCGTGATTCATAAAACGAATATATGGTGGTTTTTCATGATCCATAAAACGAATTATTGTTCAGTTGACCGTGAGCTTAAACGGCATCGTATCGCAGGATTCGTAAATCTGCTAACCCGGGATGGAGGGTGCAAGTCCATCCACATATGATTTTCGGCTGGTCATATGTTTGTTGAACTCATTCGTTTATTGCATTCCACTTGGTCGATTAATTACTTGCTTGAATGTTTTGTATTAATTGTGATTCGGAAGTTTTCACTCACTAAGCTAGTGTAGCTTATACCCCAATAGTTTCCTATTGTAGTATGAATACCTTTGGCTATCCCGAGGACCCGTGGACACCAGGTACAACCCTTAGATCTTAAGGAGCTTTTGATGAGGTTGGGGTCTAAAGATTTGAATCGAACTCTAATCCTGTTTCCCGAGCTGATATTTAAAGGATAATACAAGGAAATGGTGGGCTTGAGAATTGGTAGCTTTGTTATTGGGTGTATGCCCCCTAGTTCATGTAATAGAATAATTCTCTGTAAGATGGTCATGATTTACATTCTTGCTGCTATATATGTCTCCTTAAGCTACTACGATGCAAAGCATGGTCTATGTGTGTTGAGAGTAAGCCTTACACCCGATGTTCAAACTCAGGGAAAGACTAAGGTTGTCTTATTTGAGTTTAAATGTTGAGTGTGGCGGACTGTCACGTGTAGGGCATACTTTGGGGTGTGACACTAAAACACCTAATCACCGAATGGAGGGGTAAATCCATTCAAAACATATGATTTCCGGTAGATCATATGTATTGATTGTTTACTTGCTTGATGTATTCATGTGCTTGTTTAATAACTTGTTTGAATTTATTGTTACAAGTATGTTAATCTAGGAATATTCTTACTAAGCTAGTTGTGCTTATACCCCAATAAACTTTTGTTGACATAGGATCAATATCTCTTTTGCCCGAAGACTTCATGAACCCAAGTGGAATTATGTTTTGGGAAACTCTTGGGAATCTTTGTGAAGATCTTAGAATAGATTTCCTTTAATACTTTTTAGTTCTAGTATTATTCGTTATGCGAAAAACTAAGCTAATATTATGATTTTTGGAGATTTATCGGGGGAATGCCCTTAAGATGATGTAAGGACTATACTCCTATAATGTTGAAGTTAGATATTTATTTAGATTTCTTGTATGTTATATTTACTATCTTGAATTACACATCACATCGGAGTCTCCTATTGTTGTGATAGACGCTTTGCATATGGTGTTGAAGCTTTTGCATGACTTCGGGAAGTCATTCTTAAGTTTTAATACCGTATGTGGCAGAATGCCACATTTAGAGTACCCTTTAAGGTGTGACATAGCCACTTTGGTGATTAAAAACTCATTCATTAAAAAAATTTCATACACACATGATAATAATTTAAATGATAATAACAAAATCATCAATTATGATTTATTGCACAAAATAGTCCATCATCAATCACATGAACATTAATTGACAAAGACGATGTGAGATTATTTGACAACATTATAAATTAAAAGAGAAATCAATAACGATTTGTTTTTTGCAGTTAACGAATTGCTATTGGTTAATGTTTATGCCGTTTGGCAAATTTAAATTGAAAATAGTATTTCTCCACCATATGCTCTTCCATGATGCGGTTATTCTACATTGGAAATGGCTTTCCAGGGAATTTATTGCACCCTTCATAATGCCCATACAATATGGCTTCATTTGTACGTGATTTCAAATTTTCTCTTTTATATACATATATATACGTTTGTATGCATCCATTCACTGTTAATGTTAAGATGAAGTCAAATGATACGTACAACATGATGAATTTGTGCGAAACGCAGTAGGTTTGGGAATTCAATGAGTACCAGTTTCCTTTTGGTTTCTTTATATTCAAATTGGCATTATTACAGAAATTATCACTTCGTTTATGGATATATATCACTTTATGCACAAATCCACCATAACATATGCCTTTTAGATTCCATATTAAAAGGAGAAATGCAATCCATATAATCATGCTTAATTCGAGAAATGTTCGAAAATGTGACTGCCATGGCAAGGAGATATTCAGATTAATCAGCCTCATATAATGCCAAACATTGTAATTTTGCAAAATTATTAAACATAAGTTAACGTAACAATTCGATCATTATGCCGCACCTGCATTATGGTGCATGTTACAACTTATAAATTAATAATTGCATAATCATGCGTTCAAACCATACTTTGATATCACATGTAAGATTATTTCACAATTTCCATGATATAATCCTATCATTAAGTCATTTTCAAAATATTTGAGCTGCATGATTTTCACAATAAAACAAATGGATAAGATGCATACCTTTATCCATAGACATTATCTTCAATTCCAATAATAAAAACACTTTAGTTTTTCAATACACTTTATCCATCTAATTCAACCTTATTTCTCCATGAGAGTATAGTTTTCTCTCTTAACCTTTTATTTCATGCAGGACTAATTATGAAAAATGTCTATATTTTGTTTTAGTTTTTACTCATATATAAAAGGT
The DNA here is from genome assembly GCA_024138025.1 of Combretum micranthum. NCBI lineage: Eukaryota > Viridiplantae > Streptophyta > Magnoliopsida > Myrtales > Combretaceae > Combretum > Combretum micranthum. The sequence goes on from JAMXBD010001089.1 coordinate 261,920, forward strand.
AGAGAGAGGACCATACCTCTTCACGATGTTTTCCATCAAAACATCCCATTACGAAAAGTCATGTTATTTAAATTAAAAGTCATGACTCTTCTTAATAAGAGTTACATATTGGACTATAAAATCTAACAGAAAAATGCTAAACTTGTTAGTACTCCACCAACAGCTTCTTTTAAGCTTTCATTGGTCCTATCTCCTCAGATAGACAAAGAGATTGATGATATGGCACATAATCGTTATTGTGTACTAGTCTAGACATTCCACATGCTATTACTAACAAACTCATGAAAAGAATAAATCAAATTAAGCTGTGTGGTGAAGACCACCATGAGATGAGAGTGATGGAAAAGGTGTTAGTGAGTTTACCTAAGATTTGAGTCCAAAATTTCCTCTTTAGAAGATTCTAAAGATATATCTTAGCTAACATTGGTTGAGTTAGTAAATTCCCTACAGGCAATTGAGCAAAGGAAAGCCAACAAGTTATAAGAATCAAGTGAAGGGGCTCTTATTGCAAGTCAAAGAAGCGAAGCATAGTCAAATGTAGAAGGAAAGAAGCATGTGGGAAAATATGGCTAATAGGTTTTAGTCTTCTAAATATTGTAATTATAGAATCATACTAAATTAGGGGTCTTTGACCCATTAAATGAGTCATTAATGAGCCATTAAATGTTTGACTCATTAGATTAGGAGATTTTGCTATTAGTTGCCTTTTTTATCCTTTAGACAACTTGTATATATTTGATTCATTGTAAACCTAAAAAATATATACAGAATTCTCTTTCAATATTTTACAACATGGTATCAGAGCAATTCATCCTGGAGTGCTTTTGATTTTCTGCTTCCACCTTTTTCTTTGTTCCTTCTTTTTCAACCGGCCTTAATTGCTGGTGGTTTTCTTTTTATCCTTATACCTACGACTAGCCAGCCTTAATTGCTGGTATTTCTCCTCTATTTTTGTTTTCATAGGTGCTATAGAGCCAGCCTTAATTGCTGGTGTTGTTTCAATTTTTTTTATTCTGATTTGTGCTAAGCGACATGTCAGAAATTTGTTCTTTAGCATATTCAGGTGAGTCTTCACTTTCTATTGGATTAAATGTTTCGGATGCTACATTTTCCACCTCTTGGATTATGGATTCAGGAGCTACCGATCATATGACCCACTCACCAAATGTCTTTACCACCTATTCCCGATGCCCAAGCAGTAGGAAAATAGCCACTGCAGATGGTTCTTTGACCACTGTTGCAGGAATTGGAAGTGTTCAAATTAACCCATTGTTAACCTTGCAAAATGTCCTTCATGTCCCTAAGCTATCTACCAATTTGATATCCGTCCAAAAACTTACTCATGACTTACAATGTAATGTAGTTTTCCATCATAATGATTGTGTATTTCAAGAAAAGGGTACGGGGAAGATGATTGGATATGCTAGAGAAAGAAGTGGCCTCTACTTTCTTGAATCAAGTCAACCAACCATCACCAAGGATAAACAGTCAGTGTCATTTGTTTCCGAGTCTTTGTCATCTAATAAAGAGAGAATTTGGCTCCATCATCGCCGACTCGGAATCCATCATTTCAAGTCATTAAACTTTGTTTCCATCTTTGTTTAGAAGTCTAGATGTTGAGTCTTTCAATTGTGAAAAATGTGAACTTGCCAAACACAAACGTGTACCTTTTCCAGCAAGCAATAAAAGAAGTTCAATTCCTTTTTATTTAATTCATAGTGATGTTTGGGGTCCATCTACTGTTACCAATATCTCTGGGCACGATGGTTTGTTTCTTTTATTGATGATTGCACTCGAGTTTGTTGGATTTTTCTTCTCAAAAAAAATCTGATGTCAGCATTGTTTTCCCAAATTTTTGTTCCATGATTAAAAATCAATTTGGAGTGACCATCAAGAGAGTTAGGTCTGATAATGCAAGGGACTATTTCAATCAAATTCTAAGTCCATATTTTCAAAAAGAAGGGATAATACATGAGTCATCTTTGTGAATACCCCACAGCAAAATGGAGTTGCAGAGAGGAAAATGGTGATCTCCTTGAAAAAACTCGAGCATTGTTATTTGAAAATCATGTACCTAAAACTTTTTGGGGAGAAGCTGTTCTTACAGCAACATATCTCATAAATAGATTGCCATCTAGAGTCCTCGGTTTAAGAGTCCAATGGATGTATTGTCAACCTTTTACCCTAACCTACATACTACAAATAATCTTGTTCCTAGAGTGTTTGGGTGTACATCCTTCGTACATGTTCACCGTCACAACCGAGGGAAACTGGATCCAAGAGCTATAAAGTGCGTATTTGTGGGATATTCGTCAACCCAAAAAGGTTACAAGTGTTATCATCCATCTTCTCGAAAACTCTTTGTTTCTAGGGATGTTACTTTCAATGAACGTGAATCTTACTTTCCAAACCCCTATCTTCAGGGGGAGAAGTTAGTAAGAGAAGACGGGGGTTTGGGTTTTGACTTAATGTTAGATTTTTCATCCACTAGTGACCATACCCGGGTCAAATTGAGCTACCTGAGTCTGTCATAGTCTCCTCTGTAACTTATGTCTGATCCTATAACAACAGCTTTTGGGTCTACTCAACCTGAAACCGAGTCTATTCCGAGGATGTTAGATATGGTGAAGGCAAGATGAATGCAAGGAAGAAGATGGTTGCCCCCAAATCTGTGCAAGTCCAAAAGTCCGATGAGGTAATGATTTCTGAACCTATACTACAAATTGAAACTGAACCGGAGGTAGGGTGAGACCCATAAGGGTGATAGTGACACAGACTTGCCCATTGCATTAAGAAAGGGTACAAGAGAGTGCACAAAAAAACCTTTATATCCCCTTGCACACTTCCTATCCTTTGAGCGTTTTTCTCCATCACACAGAGCCTTTCTAAGTAACCTAGAAACTGTTGTCATTCCTTCCAATCTATCTGAAAGCTTTGTCCAATGAAAAATGGAAACAAGCTATGAATGAAGAAATGGAGGCACTAGAAAAGAACAAAACATGGGAATTAGTGGAGTTACCAGCAAGGAAGACACCTGTGGGATGTAAATGGGCGTATACAGTGAAGTATAAAGCTGATGGTTCAGTAGAGAGATACAAGGCGAGGTTGGTAGCCAAAGGGTATACTCAGACATATGGAGTGGACTATCTAGAAACGTTTGCCCCGATAGCAAAGTTAAATACTGTTAGAGTCCTATTGTCTTTGGCAGCCAACTTTGGATGGGATTTACAACAATTTGATGTAAAAAATGCTTTCTTGCATGGAGATCTAGAGGAAGAGATATATATGGAGATCCCACCAGGTTATAAAAAAGGAGTTACTGATCACACAGTGTGTAGGTTAAAGAAGGCATTATATGGGCTTAAACAATCTCCTCGAGCATGGTTTGGCAGGTTTGCCAAGGTTATGGTGACATTAGGATATAAGCAAAGTCAAGGAGATCATACACTGTTCGTCAAACACTCATCTTTAGGGGGAGTCACAATTCTCTTAGTTTATGTGGATGATATAATTGTTACAGGAAGTGATGACGAAGAAAGACGTTTTTTGAGTGAGTGCTTGGCAAAAGAATTTGAGATTAAGACACTTGGGAAGCTAAAATATTTTCTTGGAATTGAAGTGGCACATTCAAAGAAAGGTATTTTTATCTCTCAACAGAAGTATGTAACTGATCTACTCAAGGAGACAGGTAAAACAGCATGCAAACCGGTGAGTACTCCAATAGATCCGAATGTAAAGCTTGGAATAGCAGAGGAAGATGCTATGGTAGACAAAGGAATGTATCAACGGTTGGTAGGAAAGCTCATTTATCTATCCCACACACGACCAGATATAGCTTATGCTGTGAGTGTGATTAGTCAATTCATGCACAATCCAAAAGAGATTCATCTTCAAGCAGCACATAGAGTGCTGCAATATCTTAAAGGTACACCAGGAAGAGGAATTCTCTTTAGGAGAAGTGAGAATCTAATACTTGAAGCCTACACAGATGCTGATTATGCGGGCTCATTGATTGATAGAAGATCGACCACTGGATATTGTACGTTTCTAGGTGGGAATCTTGTGACATGGAGGAGTAAGAAGCAAAATGTAGTAGCAAGGTCTAGTGCAGAAGCTGAATTTCGAGCAATGGCTCAAGGTGTATGTGAGTTACTTTGGCTAAAGATCATTCTAGAAGACATGAGAATCAAGTTGGAGGGCCCAATGAGGCTTTATTGCGATAATAAGTCTGCAATTAGCATTGCCCACAATCCTGTGCAACATGATCGGACAAAGCATATTGAAATTGACAGACATTTTATCAAGGAAAAATTGGAGAGTGGATTGATTTGCACACCCTATGTATCTACAACTGATCAGCTCGCTGATGTGTTAACCAAAGGATTAAGTGGTGCAACATTTGAAAATATTATATCCAAGCTGGGAATGGAAAATATCTATTCACCAGCTTGAGGGGGAGTGTGGGAAAATATGGCTAATAGGTTTTAGTGTTTTAAATATTGTAATTATAGAATCATACTAAATTAGGGGTCTTTGACCCATTAAATGAGTCATTAATGAGCCATTAAATGTTTGACTCATTAAATTAGGAGATTTTGCTATTAGTTGCCTTTTTTATCCTTTAGACAACTTGTATATATTTGATTCATTGTAAACCTAAAAATTATACAGAATTCTCTTTCAATATTTTACAACAAAGCATGCTGTTCAAAAAAGCGATAAGTAAAAGAAGAATGAGCAAGGTTGCAAGAACAAGGGAAGAAAAGGAAGATAGTAGTCCTCTCAACAATGTTCCTATTGCAACAAAAAAGGGCGCTTGAAAAAATTTTGTTGGTCAAGACCTGGTGTACAATGTAGATCATGTAAATAGTTTAAACATGTAGAGAAGATTTGTAAGTCAAAAAAAGAGCCACAACAACAATGACAAGCACAACTAGTTGAAATTTCAGAATTGCATCAGGAGAAGCATTCATGGCTCTCAAGCATGAAGGTTGTTCCTCTGCAATTTGTAGTAATGATGCATGGCTATTAGATAATGGATGCACCCATCACATGTCTTTTGATGTAAAAATCTTCAAATAGCTTGATAGAAGCTACACTTTAAGAGTCACAGTTGGTGATAGAAAATATGTTCAAGTTTATGTTAGAGGTATAGCTAGTATCAACACTCCATTAGATACAAAATTGATCTCTAATGTGCTTTATGTGCCTGAATTATGTCAAATTTTATTTAGTGTTGGAAAACTACTAGAAAAAGATTATACTTTAATTTTCCACAATATGATGTGTGAGATATTTGATAAATCCAATGTTAAGTTATTTGAAGTTAAGATGTTTGATAGGAGATTTCCTATTGAATGGAATCAAGCTCATGCATAGCATTGCTTCTGATTCCACATTATGGAACAAAAGGTTAGGGCATTTTAATTATGGCACTTTAAATAAATGGAAATGAAGGTATGGTGATTGGTGTGCCTTTTATGAGCAAAATTAATGAAGTTGGTGGAATTTTTCAAAAAAAAAAAAGAAAAAGAAAATGAAGTTGGCTCTTATTTCCTACAACTCAAGCATGAGGAGCCTCAAATAAGTTAAAACTTGTCCACTCGAATGTTTGTGGACCCGTAAGCACACCATCGCTTGGTGGAAGTAAATATTTTGTGTTGTTTATTGATGACTACAGTAGAATGTAATAGGTTTTCTTCATATAGCAAAAATATGAAGTTCTTGGGGTTTTCAAAATTGTAGAATGAATGTGGAAAAGCAATGGGGCCATCCAATTAAGATACTCAAGTCCGATAATGGCTTAGAGTGTAATTCGCAACGATTCAAAACTTATTTGCAAAAGGCTGGAATTCACCATCAGCTCACAAACACTTATACTCTACAGCAAAATACAGTAAGTGAAAGGAAACATAGACCAATTATGAATATGGCAAGATGTTTGATGTTTGAAAAAGAGCTTCCACAGCATTTCTAGGCAAAAGCTGAGTACTTCGGTGTATTTAATTAATGACTTCCTACTAAAGCCCTTGAAAACAAAACACCCTTTGAAGCTTGGTTTATACAAAGCCAAGTGGTAAGCATCTCAAGGTATTTGGATGAGTGTGTTATGTTCATGTTCCAGGTGTAAAAAAGGATAAGCTTGATTATAAAGCTAAGGTAGGCTTATTCATGGGCTACAGTAGTCATTCAAAGGAGTACCAAGTCTTTGATTTGAAGAAAAAGAAGATTATGGTATCCGGAAATGTAAGGTTTGATGAGAAGGCTACTTGGGATTAGAACAGTCTTTAGTTGTTTCTTCTAAGCATAATGGCATTGATTCAGCCAACAAGATCCAATAAAAGAAGAAGCTGAAGCTTTTCTATTGAAGAAGATACAACAATACGAGGAACTAGAAGTCTGCAAGCGATCTATGAAAGGAGCAATTTGGCTTCTCTAGAGGATAATTTTATTATACCAAAAGGTATCAATGTTTGATGGTAAAATTTTATTTTGAATGGTTAAAAAAAAATAATTAATGTGTTGCGAAATGAGTTGAATAAGATATAATAATTGAGCATTAATGAAAGTTAAAGAAAGTTAAATGAAAACCAATTCAAATGTTGATACCTTAAATAAACTTTACAAAATGATATTGCCTTATTTAATTCACATTGAAAAATATTAATTTTTCTTTTTAACTATTCGAAATATTAATATCTTAAATGAACTTACCCTAAATGCTAATAATTTCTAGTGTAATTTACCCCATAAAAAGGTTACTTTATGTGCAGATTCAATAGTGTGAATGATCACGAAACAAACATAACAACAAAATATCAATTTTCAGTACGAGTGTCTTAAGAGTAAGAGCTTGTGTGTATGTAGGGTTTGGGTTTTTGAGTGATTTCTCCTTTGAAAATTATTTATCTTCTGTCTTTAGTGAAATTTTGCTCTTATTCTTTATACGTCAACTTTCTTTCTCTTACCAATGTATTATTTCTCAATATCAGTTTTACTTCTACTATTATTTATGATAGGTGCTTCAATCTTCCCGGGTCATAATAGTTAGAATTGTTACATTTGTGCTCAATCTTTTACCAAAACACATGGCTATTTTTTTTATCTACGTTTTTCTAGTTTTTAAATGTTTACCTGTGGTGGAATCTTGTTTGGGACAAATTAAGCTACAGACCTACAAACCAGATTGCCAGAAAACTATAGTCATACAAATGAATTTGTAGAAATTCATACAAGTTTATGCAGAAAACATCCACATTATTCGCCTGTTCTCCCAATTCGTTTAAGCTATAGTGAGCTCGAAATAAAAGGCACTTTTTTCCTTAGATTTTGGAATCAGCAATGATTCTGCGCAAAAAACGGCATAAACCATTGTTTCTTCACTAACGCTCATATAAACAAAACTTTGAAAAATTCATATCTTCAGCTTTATTTTGTAATATATATATCAACTATTGAAACACCATCATCTCAACACACAAATCCACAACAAAACATAAAACAAAAGAATATAAGAAAGACATATATGTTTATTTATTGTCTTCCACGTGTACACTTGTAATTGGATAATAGTTTGTTTAGTTTAGTTGCTGAAGTATACTACCTTTGGGCATCATCATCATCAGTTTTGTTTTGTTTAAATTTTAAACACGCATTTGACGTCAGTGGCTGACGTAGAACCGTTTCAGCTTGGCTAGTAAAATTATTTTATAAATACTGAATAACTATATGTACAATCGTTTACCAAACGGAGTTCTTATTAGTTATGATATAATTATATTACATTCTATGACGATTAACCCTAATAAAAATATAATAAAAAGTACTGTATACATCAGAAAACGTGTCATGATTTCTACGTTATAGAGAGCTATAAATTAAGCTCTTGTCATGGTGATAATGTTGATTTTTCTTTTCTTCTTTTTTTCATTTATAGATCTATTTGGGATATGACTAGACGATAGGATTTAAACAAATTCAATTTGATATTATTCTTTCAAGTAAAAGAGCTTACCTGTACTAAAGAACGTGTACATACTTGCTATTATTTTGCAAAATCCAATTTGTCATATGAAGCTTTTTGAGGCGATAATAAATCTCCAGCGCTACATTATTAAAAAAGAAGAAAAAGAAAAGACTAATATATAGTTGATTTAGTTTTGTTTCTAATGCTGAGATCGAAGTGAAATTCAAGGAATTATAATTACTTAAAATTGACCATTCCAATTTTAATTGCTATATTTAATTTGATTACAAGGTAGGCTGTCACTACAGTTTCGCTAGTATAAAATTGCTTATTTAACCCTGTATAAATATACATATTATTACACGTAACAGATAATATAAATATTATTTTATCTTTATTTATATAACGTAATTACATCATAAGAAAAGTGCAACTATAGTCGTGAACAATGGCATAGTTTTATCAATCCTTAGATTTTCTTCACTACATTTGGGGTCTTTTGAGTTGTTTTTAAATACACAGTGAAAATAGATATCTGTTAAGTCGGTATAAATTCACCCACCTTTAATACATGTAAATTTATGAGTCATTTAAATAATTTAATTCAATCAAATATATTTGGTAAATAATAATAGTATTTTAAAGTACACATATATACATAACAACTAGAAGGAAAATATATCCCCCTAAAAATGATGTTAATTCCCTTTTCAATTGTCAACAACTCTCTTTACGGAATGGAGACACTAAAAATTATATTGAGTACTTTCTCACTTTACTATAAGGAAAATTCTATGATCCTGTCACTAATTTTAACCGAATCGATTCCATCACTATCTAACAGCTTACACTATATCCAACCATGATTAAATCACTAAAATAGTAAATATTTTAATTATTATATTTATTTTGATGATTAGATAATTGACTGAACTTCCCTAACTATTATAGCAATTCTATAAGACCATCCTTATTGGAGTTGTTGGGCACAAGAACCTAGGCTAAATAACTCCATATAACCAATAAAGTAAGGTTTTTGACACAAAATCCTACATGAGAGTCTTAACTCACTTCAAGTGAAAAAATTATTTAAAAAATTATTAAAAAATGCTAAGTAACTCTCTTGAAGTAATTTATTACTTTTTTTTTAAACACCAAGAAATAATTTATTGATAAAATATTGAGTTGCTTGGTAATAAGAGTTGCTTATATTGTTGATGTGGCACCTTAAATAACTCTTTAAAGAAACCACAATTAAAGATGCTCTTATTGTCTTGTTCTTATTAAGAGTTATAACGGGGTTTAATTAACCGTAATAACAATTTCATACAAAATCTCTATAACAAAAAATATTAAATAATCATTCTTTTTTTTTTAAATATTAAATAACCATTCATCACTCAACCTTATATATGCAATTCAATATTACAATAGATTTTCAATTAAGTAAAATTTAACAAATGAAAATTATTATATTACAGTCCTATTTTATTCCACATAATAATAAATATTATTCATTTAGTCAAATGAATGAGGAATAAAAATAAAATAAGCGGCTGGCATTTCGTTTATTCGATTTGAATAATTGTTCTTAGTCAGCTTTCATATCGCCTTCCACACTTCTTACACGCATGCAATAACGCCATTTCCTTTACCTTAATTACATAATTAGCCAAAGCTGTATCATTATATATAATTACGTTCACCTGATTTACAGATACGTATAATTACAATATACGTTATAAATGTGCATTAATATAAAATAATTAATATTTAAAGCTTTTTCTCATTCAACAAATATTTTAAGTTTTGGACCTGGTCCTATTTCGTGTTTGACTTTAATTCTGTGTAGAAGAGCGTGCAGACTAAGGAGAAAAGGAGATAACCACGCAACACACTTCTAAATTTTCTAAAGACTAAGACTTGAGAACATATCAAATGGGTAACCATCATAGCAGGAAGGGACAAACTTACGAGGTGTTTTTGAGTTTTAGAGGTGAAGAAACTCGTAAGGGCTTTACAGACCATCTTTACCAGAGGTTGGTGAATTCAGGGGTTAGGGTGTTTAAGGATGATAAGACACTTCATGTCGGCAAGGAGATCGGTCTTGAACTTGTTAAAGGGATCGAGGCTTCAAAAGTTTCTATCCCAATCATATCTTCTAATTATGCTTCCAGTGAGTGGTGCCTTCAGGAGCTTGTTCATATTCTAAAGTGCAGAAAAACAATGGGTCAAATCGTCTTGCCTATCTTCTATAGAGTTGATCCATCCAGTGTACGTCATCAAACCAAAACATTTAAGAAAGCGTTTCGCACATGAAAGAAGTATGGCTCTAATAGTGAGGTTGTACAAGATTGGAGAAATGCTCTGGCAGAAGTCACATCCATAAAAGGATGGGAATCATCCAAAATTGCAAATGGGTAATCATAACTATATTTTGGATTTCATTTAGAAATTGCGTATGGAATGTTATATATTTGCAATACATTGTTTTATTTTATTCATAATTATTCGTACACTGAACTCTTAATTCAAAACATCGTTTGTAGGCATGAAGGACAACTAGTAGAGCTTGTTGTTACACGAGTTTTAAGTGATCTGGGAATAGCTAATTCAACTACCACAAACAACTTGGTTGGAATTGAGGATCATAAGAGAGGATTTTGAAAATGATAGAAGGCAAAAAATCTAGCGGTGCTATAGTTATAGTAATTCATGGTAAGGATGGTGCTGGTAAAACAACTCTAGCTAAGGTCATCTTCGATCAACTTTCTACTAGCTTTAATTACCGTAGTTATCTAGCCAATATTCGTGAACGATTATCAAAGCAAAAATGTTGTCCAAATGAATTGCAAAATCAATTAATCTCAGACATTCTAGGAGAACAATGGAAAAGTAAAATATCACATATCGGTGAAAGAGTAAACATACTTAAAGACAGACTTAGGCAAAAGAAAGTTCTCGTTCTATTTGATGATGTTGATCACTCTGATCAACTAAATGCACTGGCAAGAGAGAGCAGTTGGTATAAACCTGGAAGCATACTTCTTATTACCACTCGTAATAGAGATATTCTGAAATCATGGAAGGGAAGGTTGACTTATGAATTCAATGGATCGACTTGTTCTCATTTTCTCCGTAAACATGCCATTAAAAAGATTTGACACTATTGCAAAGGATGTTGTTTCCACCAATGGGGGGCTTCCTCTAGTCTTTGGGGATTTTTGTTCAATGCTTTTTGCAAAATCGAAAGATAATAGAGAAGGTCGTCAAGAATCTGAAAGAGATTCTTCATAAGGATGTAAAATATATATTTAAGGTATGCTATAATGCTTGGAGCATAGGCAACAAATATTTCTTGACATTGTATATCTTTCCATCCACGAAAAATAAATTTTGCATTTCATATGTGGGACGATTATGAGTTTTATCTAAAGTAGAATTAAAAGAGCTTATATTATGAATTTTATGTAGAAGTAGAATTAGAGAGCTTATATCTTAATCTTTAACAAGAAAATGAGAGGAACATTGATTAATTATTTATGATTAACTACGAGATCTTGAAAGAGAAATCATACATGAGAAGCTAAAGATGAACTTAAAAAGGTATAGTAGACTATGGATTAAAGAGGAAGCCCTTAAAGTGCAAAGGAAGCAGGTGCTAAATCCCTTCTTTAGTTTTCTTTTGTTATTTCCATATATCTTCTTACATTTCTCATCAAGTAAAAATTTGAGCGAAAATTCTTTAATAGGCAATGTTTTTCCCTCCTTCATTTAAACATATATATTAATTCCAACAATACATTTCAAATATTATCGCATTAATCTCAATAGGTCTTCATTATCACTTAATATTAGCAAAAAGTAATATAAGAAGCGGAAACGGGCCTTATTCATTGGTTTCATAGTTAATCATTATGAAAAATTATGTGTATATATAATAAGAAAAATGATTTATCTTTTGTAAATGAGAAATTTTTATTTTTCATTATCATTGTAAATAGAATAATTGTAAAATGATTTTCTTATATTTCTTTCATTCATATGTAAGTGGAATGTATATATACAAAACTCATTGAGTTATTCTAGGAAAAAAGATCTCCTAATAAATGCTAATAACTATTGTACGATAATAGAAAATATTGTATACTAATTTACATATCATAACACTCCTCTTAAGCTAGAGCATAGATATTAATCATGCTCAACTTATTACAGTTATCATTAATCCTAACCCATTTAAGGCTTTAGTAAAATATCTAACTGCTCTCCAGTCTTGATATGTCCTATAGAAATCAACTTCGTTGTATCTCCTCAAAATAAAATAACAGTCGATCTCAATATACTTAGTTCGCTCATGGAACACGAGATTAGATGCAATATGGAGAGATGCTTGATTATCACACCATAACTGATTAGGCATTTGTACCTTAAAACCAAGTTCAGTCAAGAGCTGATGAATCCATATTATTTCACACACGCTGATTGTGTCATAACCTTTATTCTGTTTCCGCACTCAAGAGATACCGTGTTCTATTTCTTACTTTTCAAGAAATTAGATTTCCTCCCAAACACACAATATCCAGTAGTGCACCTCTTGTCTATTTTAGATCCTACCAATCAACATCTGAGAACCACTCAATTATGATTATGTCCATTATTTCCATATGTTAATCCAAGTCTCGGAGCACTCTTTAGATAACATAGAATTTGTTCTAAAGCTTTCCAATGATGTAATGTAGGAGAGGACATGAACTGAATGACAACACTAATTGGATATGCAATACCAGCACATGTTACTATAAGGTAATTCAACTTCCCAATCAAACTTCTATATCTCTTAGGATCCTTAAGTAATTCACCCTCTTTCGTAAGTTGCATATTAGAAAGCATAGGAGTACTATACAGCTTAGCTCCTAATTTTCCCCTCTGTTAATAAGTCAGCACATATTTCCTTTGAGACAAAAAAATACCCGTCTTGCTCCTTGTTACTCAATACCTAAGAAATATTTTAGCATTCCAAGTCTTTTATTTGAAATTGAGTTTGCAAAAATGATTTGAGAGATGAGATTCTGCACTATCACTTCCTGTAATAATATCATTAACATATACAACAAGAAGATCATACCAGAGTCAAAGCATCTAAAGAATACAGAGTGATCCGACTTACTCTTTTGTCAGCTAAAAGCTTCAACTGCTTGACCGAATTTCAAACCAAGACTTTGCTTCAAACCATATAAAGATTTATAAAAACAACAAACTTTCCTATTCTCCCCCTGAGCAAAACCTAGGTGGTTGCTCGATATAGACTTTCGCTTAAAGATCCCCATATAAAAAACATTTTTAATATCTAATTGGTGTAGAAGTCAATCATGAGTAGCTGCCATGGAGATAAATAATCAAACAGATGTTATTTTGGCAAACAAGAGAGAAAGTATCTAAATAGTTTACACCATAGATTTGGGCATAGCCAGCCAAAACGAGCTTTAAGGCAAGCAGTAGATCCATCGGGATTAACTTTTACTACAAAAACCTTTGCATCAATATCTTTTTTAACTGCAACTAAACTTATCAAATCCCAAGTACCATTAACATCTAAAACATTTATTTCTTCTATCATGGCAGCATACTAGCCTGGATGAGACAAGGCCTCATGAAGAGCATGAGGGATAGATATACGATCAACAGAGGCAACAAGGGAACGTGAAGAAGATAAAATATCATATGACACAAATGAAGAAATAGGGTAAGTGCATTATCTTTTATCTTTGCGAAGAGCAATTGGAAGGTCTAAGTCATTGTCAGGTGGATCTGATATCAAAGAGGATACTAGTGCTGGACTTGTAGTGAGAGGAAGCTGGCATCTAAAATACTCATGGTGAATTGGTAGGGGAGGTGGTGAAGGTAGAGGTGGAGGTGGTGGAGGTATAGTAGGAGACATATTTGATATCTTATATGTAATAGATAATAAACTATAGATCATCATTATCTTTTGCTTTATCTATGGATTCAGAAGATGTAGGAAAGAATAGACATTGTTCCATAAAGGACACATCAGCAGACAAATAAACTTGTTAATATTAGGGCAATGATATTGATACCCTTTTGTGTATGACAATAACCTAGAAAAACACATTTAACAGCCTTAGGGTCTAGCTTAGTGACTTGAAGCCGAGTATCTCGAACAAAACATGTACATCTAAATGTGCAAGGCTTAATAGGATGAGCGTAGGAAAAAGAATCTTATAAGGGATCTCACCATGAAGAACAGATGATGCATACAATTAATCAAGAAACAAGCTATTGAAACAGTTTCTGCCCAAAACTGTTTAGGAACATGATTTTGAATCAAGAGTGCCCTTGCTGTTTCAAGAAGATGCCTATTTTTCCTTTCTGCTACACCATTTTGAGATGATATATCAACACATGAAGTTTGATGAATAATGCCTTGCTATGTCATATAGGATTTGAATGTCTCGGATGAGTAAATTCTTTGGAATTATCACTTTTTAGGGTATGCACAGAAGTATTAAAATTAATTTTAATTTTAGCACAAAAAGCAGTGAAATAGGAAAATAATTCAAAACAATTTCTCATTAAGTCGATCAAAGTTATTCGAAAATAGTCATCCATAAAAGTCACAAAATAACGAAATCCAATTTTGGACATAACTGGACAAAGACCGCAAACATCTGAGTGAACTAACTAAAAGAGAATTAACTCTCTTATTGACACAAGACATAAGACTGATGATGGGCTTAGCAAATTGACATGACTCACAATCTAATGATGACACATTTTGAAATCAAGACACATTTTCTCTTAAAGTAGGCAAAGAAGGATAACCAAGTTGACAATATGCTTCAAAAGGAGTCAAAACACTTGAGCAAGTAATAGGTTTTAGGTACCTTCATATGAGTATCCAAAACGTAAAGCCCTCCCGATACATGTCCTTTACCAATAATTTCCTTTCTCATAAGATCCTAAAATGAACAACAATCAGGAAAAAATGAGACAAAACAATTTAGGTTACAAATAATTTGGCTTACGGATATTAGATTGAATAAGAAATTTGGTAGACTTAATACATAAGACAGTGGAAGTGATGAAGTAAGATGCACAGTGTCAGAACCAAGAACAGATGATGTAGAGCCATCTACTAAAGTAACAAGAGAAGATGAGGTGTAAGGTTAAAGGTTGTGAAAAGACTAGAATTATTATTATCAGTAGCACTTGAGTCAATGACCTATTGTGATGTGGAGGAAAGAAGGGACTTGTCTAAATTACTTGATTTAGCAGTAGTGGTGATAGAATAAGATGAATACTTTAATGCTTCTTGATACTGACAAAATTGAGCAAACTCATCCGTAGAAATTGTCACAGTCTAGATTGATGGTGTGATATATGAGCTAAATGAGAGGGTTGAAATTTTTTTTAAATAAATCCTTTACTCAAAATATAAACTGATGGAGCAAAACCTCTATGATCTCCAATACCAAACGAAACAAGAGATTTCTAAACCCTCAAAAGCACCATCAAACAGCAACCCACCAAAAAGATGTACCATAGAAACCAAATAAGCAACAGAATCCAGCAATTAATTCTTTTGAAAAAAAAAAAAAACTCCCCACATCACAATTAAAATTAAAGATCCAAAGCAATTCTATTCGATAGCAAAAAGCACCACCTCAATAGACTAGAAACATTGAATAAAAATGGGGAAAGTTTTGGGATCAAAACTAAAATCCACCATGCAAAACTCCAAATCCAGCAGAAATATATGTAGAAAGGTTAATACCCTAATTTTTCACTACGGTAATTAAAAAGGAAAATCCTAATTTTCACTAGGCTCTAATATCATGTAAATAGAGTAATTATAATATTTTGATATTTTTTTCATTCATATGTAGGTCGAATATATATACAAGACTCATTGAGTTATACTAGGAACAAGATCTCTTAATAAATGATAATAACTATTCTACAATAATAAAAAAATATTACATACCAATTTAAATATCATAATAATCATCAACAACCGATATTAAAGACCAACCAGTTCTTTGTAATGATGCCAAAAATGTCCTATGCCCCAAAAATGTTTTATATATATAAAGAAAATAGCTGCATTTAAAGGTCATCTTAATGGGAGCACAACTTTCACTATCAATCCTTTGATATATTTAAATGTTTATTATGGAACTATAATAATAATAGTAAAGATCGTAGGAAAAAAAATGATATCAAAAAATGTTATGAGATTTTTTTAAAAGTCCAGGCAATTAATCCTTTTATATATAAATCAAGAAAAAATTAAAAACAAGAGAATCAAATCCTTTATTTTTCTATCTATATGGTATCTAATGGTATTGATAGTATCGTCTACATTTCCAAGTTGTAAAATATGCTTTTTTTTTTTCTCTCATCATTGTTTTATACCCTTAAAAACTACATGTGATAGGCCATTATAGTCCTTACTCTTATATTACAGGCCATTTATTTATTTTCCATTATAACGGATGGAGAGATTGTTACATTTATAAACAGTCATGGTATTTCATGCTTTCAGGTTTATGTTTTCATGTCACCCATCCGATGCGGTTGAAGAAATTGTAAATGCTTTTCTACTAAAAAATGAGAAAAAAAATTATTAGTGGCGATTTTGTAAAATGCATTATAGGTAGCATTAGTTAATATTTGAAGTCTAATATTTATAATTTTGAAAGCATTCTCATTATTAGTTGGCATGTTAGCCTCTCTCATCTTCCTTCTATTTTTGCCTCCAAAATTTTTCAACTTTTTGTGCATTGAAGAGGAGCTTGACAATGTTCATTGGAGAAGCTTTCAAATCCCCATCGATAAACTAGATACTTGCACAACAAGTTAATGAACTTCGAAGCTGATGTTGGCATTTGGCATTCTGATTTTAGCTGGCAATTCCTTTTCATTTTCTTTGGTTAATTTTTGTCGAATAAACTCTTTTTTTCCCTTAAGGAAATTTCGCATTCTAATTAAATTGGTCAAATGCGGTTCAATCAAACCTGGGATAGGACATCTTAGTCTTCGTATGTAATAGCTATATGCCATGTGATCTGTTTGGTAATACGTCATTGCAAATGCGAATATCAAATGCAAGTGAGATAGTTTTTCAAGGAACAGGTTCAATGTTCCCACCCAAATGATGACATTTTTAGCAACATATGTTTAGAAATTCTTCAGGAACTTATTTTGATTTACATAACCATCTAAGGTGATTGAAGACGTTATCGGGCTCTATTAAAAAAAATACTATTATAAAAAGGGATAAAGTTTTCTACAATCAACTCGTAAGTTTATTATTTTTCAAAGAAGGAACAACAATTACACAATATCTTCATTAGGGATAATATGAGAAGCATTTACAAATTGAAGATAAGATTTGAAATATGTTTTTCATGTATAGTCTTAATAGCTATGACACAGTTTTGAATCTTTACATGCTACTAGGATTGTTACCTCCACATGAAAAGCCCTCTGGACAATCATGGCTAGGCATTGGTGTTTCCTTACTTGTCATTCAAGGGTTTCAATAATATCCTTTCAAGCATTGATATTTCTTTTCTTAGTTGCTTCTTGCAAATTTAGGAGATCTTTGCTAGGAATCTTAGAATTAATCTTAGTTATGAATCCTCAGGCTGCACTAGCACCACTGCTTCACATAGAAAAGCCCTCGTTGACCTGGCAAGGGCATGTGGCAACTTTAAATAGGTACATTCAAATTTAGCACAAAAGTACCTATGCCTCCCTTTGCTTCAACGCACTGCTAAGTGAAATATGGTGTTTCCTTGCTTGTCTTTCTATGGGTTTCAACAACCTCCTTAAAACTTGATAATTCTTTTTTTAGTTGCTTCATGTGAATTTAAGAGAAGGTCTTCACTAAGAATCTCATAATTGACACCACAAAATATGTCATCTTCATTTTCCTATGTAGAAATAACGTACTATATTGAAGTTCATGAAAACATGAGAGCAAAATTAATAACCTTTTTTCCATTGAAAAATGGTTTCTTTTTTTTTTTTTTCCCCTCTTTTGGGGAAGGTTAATTCAAGTATAATTCAAAACTATAGCTCAATGCCTCTTTTATAAATGCAATGATTGCCCTCGTGTAAAAGGTAAAAGAATGTATATATTTAATTGATGTACACAATAAAAAAATTTTTGATTTTCAAAAGCAAAAATTCTATGATGAAAAATTAATGAAAAAAGATTGTATATCTAGAAAAAGAATCGGTGACAATAATTTTTGTGATATCAATTTACTTTTAAAGACATGAATTTTGTCTCTAAAGTCTTTTTTTTTTGTAGTGATAGACTAAAAAAAATATCAACAAAATATTGTGTGCAACATAGTTGTCGAAATCACGAGTCAAATATGCGTTTCTACAAGTTTATGATTTTATATGTTTTTTCTTAATCAAAATGGATACAAAAATGATTAGGTGTAGACTTTAGGTCAAATTATGAATTTAGGTATGCAATTCTATATGTTTACTATACCAGTTTTGCAAAATTTTGTACTATTCTACCAACTCTATGCATTCAAGTGAATAGTAAAATCATAATTTTGACAACCATGGTGTATGCAAAGAATGTCGTTAACTCCCTATAGTAAAAATGTTAATTTTAGCTAATATGTCAAGATATGCATCTTTATTTATATATCCTAAAGCCAACATCATTAATGATAATAAGGTATGGTCATCTTAGTTATTTAAAAGTAATTGTGAAATAAATGCATACCATCCCAACTATTTGTAAATTACCCATTCTTCAAATTTGAAGGATTGGATTCAGGAAATAAACACATATATAATCATTACAGGTGCAAATGCCACAACAAGCAAGTTATATTATATTATCAATTAGTATATTTCAAAGCTTAATGTTTCCATGTAAATTATTACTTGCCAATCAGGGTGAGGTTAGTTAGGCACATAATGCATGAAAAGTAGTAATTTAACATATTATGTAACTATAAATCAACCAAAAAAATATTATTTACTATAAATCAACAAACGAATGCTTTCGCAAAATAAAATAAAATAAGACAGCACTATTATCTTAATGTGAAATTATTAAATGCACCATTTTAAGTAGTGACATACTATATATATTTACTTTAAGGTAACAATTTATCGAAATCTGCCATTTTTTTTTTTTTTTTGCCTTAGGATATTTAAACTAATCGGTGTTATTGGTGCAAATTACATGAAGGAAAGCCTCTAATAAATAGTGACTGTTCTAATGATATAAAGGGTATTTTTACAGTAAATTATCAATCTCTTGTTAGGCATCATGCATTGGTAGAAGACATAATTGAGAAGATTGTCACCTTCTTCAGTTCTTTTAGCATGGAGCCATTCATGTCTAGAAAGGCAAAATATTGTTAGTGATTGTGCACTAGGTCAATTACTAAGTATTGTTATTTCATGTACTTGAGCCAATCACCAGTTAATGATTTAAATTTAAAATCCAATGGAGAATAAATAAATTATTATTATGAATAATAATTTACTATCACTACCAACCCTAATAAGATTAAGGGCATTATTATCAGTGCAAAATACTGACATAATATAAATAGGTGTAATAGCGTCTCATTAAGGTTAAGACTTTTACTGTCACATTAGACGACAGAGAAATTCTGTAACCCTAAAAGAGAAACACAAGAAAAATAAGATTTTTCTCCAATAATCTAAAAGCGTTCTAGATTGTGCTAGCACACAAAGGTGATTCCTTTTGGAGGCGCTTATTCGTGTGGACGAAGTAGAGGGTGCTGCGAAATTGTGGTGCCTTGTAGATCCGGATTGATATCAGTTTTCACAAATTCGAAATTGCAAGGTATTATTTCGAATCATCTTTTATGTCTGATTTAATTAGAACACATGGATCCAGGCTTTACGGTTTTAATTCTTTCGCTGCAAATAAGATTTAAAATTTCGTATGAAACTCTTCAGTGGTATTAGAGCCACTTGTGTTCTTAATTAAATTGGAATCTATTTTTCTATCTACATATGATGTAATGTTATTTTGTGATTAATATGCGGTTGAAATTGGATTCGAATAAGTTACAACGAATAAATTCATAGAATTCGATTTTATGATTTTCGTATCTATTCATGTTAATTGCAATATCAATTCGTTATTATGCATAATGGAATCAATACGAATATGATTCTGTACATGATATAATAAAATTCAAAAATTTGAAAATCGAACCTGTTATTGTACATGAGGGGTAAAACAGATCTAATTGGATTAGGTTAACATTGAATATATATATATATATATATGTGTGTTGATATATCTATAGTGTGTTTTTGGTGTTTTTCAATGGGGTTAAAAGGATCTGATAGATTTCGAATCAATTAGGTTTAGTTTGTTTAATATGATTAAACATGTTTCAAAATTCGTTATTCAAGGGTCGGACGTATATTGTTCAATCGTTGAACAGATCAGTAAATTTCAATCGTGTATAACACGAATTACAATTGTGAATTATATTAATTTTTTTTTTAAATCGAATGAAATTTTTGCAGTTAGATAATTAAAGTCATGTTTTTCGTATTGCTATAAATTTGGGTTTTAAGAATCGATTATTTTATTTTGCAATGTTTCGAAATCCAAATTGAAAGATTTGATTTTTCAATGAATTTTAAAACCCAGATTTGATGGATTTTTATTTTACGAATTAACAAGGACTCTGTCCCCTTGATCCCTATAAGGGGACGTTGCACCCTTGACCCCCACAAGAGGACGTTGTCCTCTTGACCCTATAAGATGCATAGCTTAATTCCATAAGCACAAAATAAGATAGTTAATATAAAGATCGTCTTTTTGAGTATTTTAAAATTGTATGAATGACTATCATAGGTGCTTATGTTATATGTACAGTGCATGGCATGGCCCTAAGACCCATGTGATTGGCAGGTTTTATTCTTTTGGTTTTTATGGGTTGTAATTTTAAATATGGCCTGCGTATCGTTTATTTTATCATAATATATCTTTTCTACTCATAGAAGTAGGATTTTTGTATTTATTCATTATTGTAATGAAGACAAGGAAATGTCATGAAGACCCTCCTTAATCCATGGTGATGGAGAAACAAGGATTATGAAGAAGATACAAGAAAAATTTGCAACTCAATACCATGAAGATGGTTCTCACTAGGGCTGTGCAAAAAAACCGACCGAACAGTGAACCGAACCGAACCGAACCGAAATTTCGGTTCTTTTTTGAAACGGTTCGGTTCGCGGTTCGGTTCAATAAAGAGCAAACGGTTCGCAGTTCGGTTCGGGACCATGAACCGAATCGTTTTATATATTAAAAAAATTAAACATATTATTTTTACTCTTAATTGTTTTATTAATGGTATATATCTATGTCACAAATTTTAAAAATAATTAATTTTTTTAAATAAATTAATTGTTTTTAAAATTTTTACTTAGATATGTTTAGTCATTAAAATAAAATTAGATTTTTCATAATATGTTTCAATTGTTATGTTATAAGTAAGATAGATTTTAGAATTTAAACTCTAGTATTCTAACTTAAAAAAATTAATTGTTTTAAAATTTTTTTACTTAGATATGTGTTATTCATTAGAATAAAATTAGATTTTTTATAATATGTTTTAATTGGTATGTTATCTATAAGTAAGGTAGATTTTAGAATTTAACCTCTAGTATTCTAACTTCTGCACATTTCTTTTCCATTTGTCTTACTAATTAATCTAGTTCTATTATTTAGTTACTTATTGATTTATATAATTGGTAATATGTTAGTTAGAAGCATACAACGAATTACATTTTATGTCTTCTATTGAGATAAAGTCTAGTATATCATTATAGTTCAAGATAATTCCAAAAAAATGAGACTAGTCATAGTTATAATTTTATAATGGATGAAATCTTTTCCTTCCTATAAGTTTTACGTGTTTATTTGATAAATGATTAATTTTAAATATTATTGTTTATATTTGCATTAGTGATAAGAAAAATGTAATTGAACTTTTTTCGATAGAATATATTTTTTATTTTATGAAAAATGGTTCGAACTGCAAACCGAACCGTACCGGACCATTTTTTTTCGGTTCGAAAAAATTATGAACCGAACCGTATAGTTAGGTTCAAATTTAAAAGAAAAACCGAACCGTAAATTATGGTGCGGTTCGGTTCGAGATACAAACCGAACCGAACCGTACCGTGCACACCCCTAGTTCTCACCTTAGGATTGGACCATTGATTTTCATATTGGCTTATGAAAATCAATATAGAAGAAGGGGCCATGCTATGACACTTTTCTTTATTTTATAGATTTAATACATCATGAGATGGTGTATGTATATGTATGTGATACTAAATTTATTACCATGTATGCTTGAATATCCATTATACATGATGATAGAAAATAGAATAACAATAATTAAAATCCCTCAATAATTTTAATTTTAATGCCATCCATGTCAAAACACTTGTCAAGACTTTGATCACCATAATGTGGGTCTGCCAAAGTAGAGTGCATTAGGTTATCTTAGTAAAGTAGGATGGGTAATGGTGCTACTCATGAGTTGAACATGGTTAGACTTAATTAGGCTATCAAAATGGTTTTGGGCCCAAGGCATTAGATGGGATTCAAACATACCAGGACATATGATGTCAAGAATCCCATAAACAGTCTAAGAGTTACATGTGATGTAATTGGGAAAAAGTTCCCTACCTAAATAACTTAATTTTAAGTGTCATGCCAAAGCTGACTTAGAATTAAGTTAAATATGGTTCTTAGCCCACTAAACTGCAATAATTAAGTATAGTTACTTAAATGATGAGGGTTATTGATTTAGTGGGAGTTATTATTTGATGCCTCAAATATATATATATATATATATATATATATTAAAATTAACTTTGCATATTTAACTGTAGATCAATGGCTGCAAACAACACTTCACACTTATCTTTGCGATCGGTCCTTGAGAAGGACAAATTAATTGGGACCAATTTTCTAGATTGGTTCAGGAACTTGAGAATTGTTCTCAAGAATGAAAAGAAACTTTATGTCCTTAATGAGCCTATTCCTGAGGAACCTCCAGCTAATGCTCCAAGAGCTCAAAAGGATGCTTATAAGAAGCATTCTGATGACTCTTTGGAAGTAGGATGCCTAATGCTTGCAACCATGAGTCCAGAACTTCAAAAGGGTCTGGAAAACATGGAGGCTCATAAGATGATCCTCCATCTAAAGGAAATGTTCCAAAAACAAGCTAGGCAGGAGAGGTATGAGACTACCCAGGCCTTACATTCTTGTAAGATGGTTGAAGGAGGTTCAGTAAGTGCCCATGTCTTGAAGATGAAAGGATATATTGATCATCTTGATAGGCTGGGGTTTCCAATAAGTCAGGAATTTGCTACTGATTTGATCCTTAATTCGCTGCCAGATAGTTATGACCAATTCGTCATGAACTACACAATGAATAATATGGACAAATAAATCTCTGAATTGCATTCAATGCTTAAGACTGTTGAGGTCAATATCAAAAAGAAGAAGCCTAACAATATCTTAATGGTTCAGAAAGGGAAGGGCATGAAAAGGAAGGGTAAAGGAAATGTTAAGGCTGCAAAAGGTTCAAAGCCTAAGCCCAAGTCCAAACCAAAGGCTAAACCTCCTAAGGAAGGAGTTTGTTTTCACTGCAATGAACCAGGTCACTAGAAAAGGAACTGCAAACTTTATCTAGAAGATCTGAAAAGGAAGAAGAGTCGTCATACTACTGCTTCAGGTATTTATGTTATAGAAATAAATTTATCTGTCTCTACTTCTTGGGTATTAGACACCGGATGTGGATCTCACATTTGTACAAATGTGCAGGGTCTCAGTAAGAGTAGAGATCTGAAGAAGGGCGATGTTGACTTACGAGTAGGCAATGGAGCAAGGGTTGCTGCCTTAGCTGTTGAAAGTTATGAGTTGACTTTACCTATTGGGCTCTTGTTAATGTTGAACAATTACTACTATGTTCCTATATTGAGTAGGAATATTATTTCTGTTTCATATTTAGATATTAAAGGATTTTCGTTTATTATTATGAATAATAAATGCTCCATTTATAATAAAGACATGTTTTATGCAAAAGTTGATTTACATGATGGTCTTTATGTTCTAAATCTGAAACCTGATAATGTATCTATCTATAACATAAATACTAAGAAAATTGAATCTGATGATTTGAATATGACCTACCGATGGCATTGTCGTCTTGGTCACATAAATGAGAAATGCATATCGAAGCTCCATAAGGATGGATTCTTGAATTCATTTGATTTTGAATCATATGAGATATGCAAGTCCTGTTTATTAGGCAAGATGGCCAAAGATCCCTTCACTAGGCACAGTGAAAGGGCAACGGATTTATTGGGCCTAATACATACTGATGTATGTGGCCCATTAAGCATTGCTTCTAGAGGAGGTTATCAATACTTCATCACATTTACTGATGATTCGAGTAGATATGGATATGTCTTTTTGATGGCATAAATTTGAATCATTTGAAATGTTTAAAAATTTTCAGAATGAAGTACAAAATCAGCTTGGCAAAACTATTAAAATGCTTCGATCAGATCGAGGTGGTGAATGTCTAAGCCAAGAATTTAATGACCATCTCAGAAATTGTGGAATAATTTCACAATTAACTCCACCTAGAACACCATAGTGGAACGATGTATCAGAAAGGAGAAATAGAACCTTATTAGATATGGTTCAATCTATGATGAGTCAAACAGATCTTCGTCCATCCTTTTGGGGCTATGCCCTACAGACAGCTGCATTTACGTTAAATCGTGTTTCTTCTAAGGTGGTAGAAAAGACACCATATGAGATATGGACCGGGAAAAGGCCTAGTCTGTCTTTCCTCAAGATTTGAGGTTGTGAGGCTTATGTGAGACGTCTAGCCTCAAACAAATTAGGACCTAAATCAGATAAATGCCATTTTGTAGGGTACCCAAAGAAACCAAAGGGTACTACTTTTATAATCCCTCCAAAAACAAAGTGTTTGTCGCTCAGAATGGCATCTTCTTAGAGAAATAGTTTATCTATGGAAGAACCAGTGGGAGTAAAGTACATCTTGAAGAAGTCAAAGATCCACAAAATAGTGTAATACCGCCAATAGAAAGTCAACAAGTCACACAGTTACCTGTTGACCCTCTACAAGTAACACAAAGCCCACGCAGGTCTGATAGGGTACAACATCAACCTGAGAGATATGGATTTCACATTACAGATAGTCGTAATATGTTGCTCATGGATCATAATGAGCCCACTACCTACCAGGAAGCCATGATGGGACCAAATTCTGAGAAATGGCTGGAAGCCATGAAATTTGAAATACAATCCATGGATGACAATCAAGTATGGACTTTGATTGATCCACCTAAAGGTAGAAGAACCATTGGGTGCGAATGGGTTTTCAAGAAGAAAACCAATATGGATGGTAATGTGCAGACCTTTAAAGCATGACTAATGGCAAAAGGTTTCAAGCAAACACATGGTATAGACTATGATGAAATTTTTTCACCAATTGCTATGCTTAAATCCATCAGGATTCTTATTGTCATTGCTGCATACTATGGTTACGAGATCTGGCAAATAGATGTCAAAACAACGTTTCTTAATGGAAACCTGCTTGAGGATGTGTATATGACATAACCAGAGGGTTTTGTTCATCCTAAGGATTCTACAAAGGTTTGCAAGCTTCAAAGATCCATTTATGGATTGAAGCAAGCATCTCAGAGTTGGAATCTTCGATTTGATGAAGCAGTCAAAAAGTTTGGATTCATCAAAAATGAAGATGAACCTTGTGTCTACAAGAAAATTAGTGGGAGTGCAGTAGTCTTCCTAGTGCTATATATGGATAACATATTACTCATTGGAAATTATATTCCTATCTTATAGAGTGTAAAGACTTATTTAGGAAAGTGTTTTTCAATGAAAGACTTAGGCGAGGTGCCTATATTTTAGGCATTAAGATCTATAGAGATAGATCTAGAAAGATCATTGGCCTAAGTCAGAGTGCATATATAGACAAAGTATTAATCGGCTCAATATGCAAGATTCCAAAAGAGGATTCTTGCCAAGTCACATGGTATAAATCTAAGCAAGACTCAATGTCCCATGACAAATGATGAGCAAGAATCACATGAGTAAGATTCCTTATGCTTCAGCAATTGGATCAATCATGTGTGCCATGTTATGCACTCGACCAGAAGTGTCATATGCATTAAGCATAACTAGTAGATACCAGCCAGACCCTTGTGAAGCTCACTGACAACAGTCAAGAATATTCTTATACTGAAAAAGAAACTAAAGATACATTCTTGAATATGGAGGATTGGAAGACAAGCTATTTGTAAATGATTACACAGATGCAAGTTTCCAATCTGACCTGATGATTTTAGATCGCAATCCGGATATGTTTTTTGCTTGAATGGAGGTGCAATAAGCTGGAAAAGTTCAAAGCAAAGCACTGTAGCAGATTCTACAACAGAAGCTGAATACATAGCATCAGATGCAGCTAAGGAGGCAGTTTGGATAAAGAAGTTCATTACAGAACTAGGTGTTGTTCCTAGCATTGCAAATCCAGTAAACCTTTATTGTGATAATAATGGTGCTATTGCACAAGCTAAGGAACCCATATCACATCAACGATCCAAACATATACTCAGACGTTATCATCTCATTCGAGAGATCATCGAAAGAGGAGATGTCAAAATATGCAGAGTTTCATCTGATGACAATATTGCTGATCCACTTACTAAGCCTCTTGTACAGACAAAGCATGATTACCATACTAGGTCAATGGGTGTTAGATACATGTATGATTTGGCCTAGTGCAAGTGGAAGATTGTTAGTGATTGTGCCCTAGGCCAATTACTAAGTATTGTCATTTCATTTGTATTTTAATTAAGAGGCATTTTTTATTATAAAGTTTGGATGTTTACTTTATAATAAAGATTCATGAATAATCTATTTATTCTTGAATATTCATTATTGTGGGATGGTAATGAATTATATCCAGAGTGAGTTTTATTAGATAATCATGAGATGTTTATGTGTATAGAGATACAGATAAAACTCATATGTATATATATTAGAGATCTATATATATTGGACTGACCCGCTATGCGATCACTACATGGATCAGGTCATAAGTGATTCTCATAATAACAATGTCAATACATCCTTAGACCTGAAATCACCATAGTTTCCAACATGAGTGACATTATGTCTCGACTAAATCAAACGTTGTTCTTAACCGAATAATTATAAAGGTTTTGATTGGGCATGATGTAAATCATGTAGAGGGGTTGAGTGATTAAGATGGGATTTGTCCCTCTCTTTATGAGAGAGATATCTTTGGGCCCCTCGATAAGTGAGACTGACAAATGCATGGCCGTGCTCAAATGAATTGATAAGTGTTATCAATTTCATTTGTTTTATCAGTTCACTTAGAGATCGAGAAACAACAAGATTGAATGATATAAGAATGACACTGTCCATGTCTTATATTCGATCTAGATATCGCGAGACAAAAGGATGATGACATAAGTTATAGAACAGGTAAAATCGATCACCGATCTTCATTTGATTTGGGTAAACATAATGTCTTGCTAGAGGCCGCTTATGTTTTGTTTACTGAAAAACGGTTTTTAAGTTAACTGCCAATATCAAATGAACCTACAGGGTCACACACAAAAGAATAAGCAAAAAGGGATCATGGATTTTAGATATATGTGTGATTTGGCCTAGTGCAAGTGGGAGATTGTTAGTGATTGTGCCCTAGGCCAATTACTAAGTATTGTTATTTCATGTACTTGAGGCCAATCACCAGTTAGTGATTTAATTTTAAAAATCCAATGGGAAGAATAAATAAATTATTATTATGAATAATAATTTACTATCACTACCAACCCTAATAAGATTAGGGGCATTATTGTCAGTGCAAAATACTGACATAATATAAATAGGTGTGATAGCGTCTCATTAGGGTTAAGACTTTTACTGTCACATTAGACGGCAGAGAAATTCTATAACCCTAAAAGAGAAACACAAGAAAACAAGATTCTTCTCAAATAATCTAGAAGCGTTCTAGATTGTGCTAGCACACAAAGGTGATTCCTTTTGGAGGCGCTTGTTCGTGTGGACGAAGTAGAGGGTGCTGCGAAATTGTGGTACCTTGTAGATCCGGATTGATATCAGTTTTCACAAATTCGAAATTGCAAGGTATTATTTCGAATCATCTTTTTGTATCCGATTTAATTAGAACACACGGATCCAAGCTTTAGGGTTTTAATTCTTTCACTGCAAATAAGATTTAAAATTTCGTATGAAACCCTACAAATATCTTGGAGGCCAAAATCTTTTTCATTTTCTTCCATTACTCTCCAAAATGTGTAAAGATAGTAGAAAGGTAACCTTTGCTTACTGTACTTATCGCAAATGAAAGTGGCTTAGAAGCGAATAATGCATCTTATGATTACAGGATTTCTCTTGCAATTTTAAGGCATTTGATAGGAACAACACATATTAGTTAAGCAAAAACATGCAACGTGTCATCTCCTCCATGAGTTAATACATCCATCAAAAAGTGGATTTATTAAGGATCACTTGAGGAAAGCACCCAACAAAGGGCCATGAACTAGGACTTAGAGGAAAGGGATGCATTATATTGTTTGTTGGATTGTGTTTAAATTGTCACCATCATCTAAGCAACCATTACTACTCTTTTAATGTTATTGATGATTTTTTACATATAGATTTGGTCTAAATACAATCCATCAAACAATACCATGCCTCTCAGCCTTACTCCAAGTCCTAGTTCATGGCCTCTTGTTGGGTACTTTTCCTAAGTGATCGATAATAAATTTGTTTGTCGATGGATGGATTAATTCATGGAGGAGATGACCGTAGACATTGCATGTTTTCGCTTAAGCAATACATATGTTGTTCTTGTGAAACGTCCAAAATTGTAAGAGAAATCCTGAAATCACAAGATGCATTATTCGCTTCTATGCCACCTTTATTATAGCTAAGTGGCATCTCTCCTAATCTCTCTGGTGAAAGACACTTAGTTTGACTCCTTCCTCCTCGATTATAATGGTTAAAAAGAAAAAAATTACTAAGCATGCCACAATAAAACATGGCTTGACTCTTTTAAAAGGACAAATGTTTTATTCTTTTCCATATACTTTTATTAGAAAAACACAATAAAAAATAGCTTCTTGTATCGAAAAATGCTTTCCAAAACAAAAGCATTTTATTTTATTCATTTTGTATAAAAAACTACACTTGCATTCAATTATTGTAACTATATGCACTTGGCAACACTTGACGCTATTATTATGATAAGTACAATAATATGTGTTAAAAATAACACACAGAGAGATATGGTTTGTATACCTTATATAAAGAACCAAGCATAATGTTGTTGATTATGAAGAGGGCATACTCTTTGCTCCCTTACTCGGACATAGGTATGAGGATTAGGGAACTAAATGAGTTATGTGAAGAAAATTATAGCTCTCTTAACTCTTTGTGCAGGCACTAAAATTTGACAAAACACTAAATTGAACGTCTCTTATATAGATCTTGATATACATATATATATTCCCTATAGATCTTGGTTTTCAAGTTGTTATAATTAAGTATTTTACTTAGTCTATATGTTAAGGTTATTTCCTTGTTAATCGTTCAACCATCCGTTTAAACCTAACAAACCCCCTTTTTTCACATTTTATTATTTCAACATATCCCATAGTTATAAATGGATCAAAAGAATATATTATCAACGAAAATATAATTTCTATATAATCAAACATCAAATAAAAATTCTACATCATTTATAAATATAATATAACATATCTGAAACATGCCTTACACATATATACATATAGATTCATCAATCAATTTAATATTTCAATTTAACTTATATATATATATATATATATATATATGGGATCAATTTTTAGGATATATATGACTATTTTCACTTTAAATCAACAAATTACTTCTAAATAATATTCAGACACCAACATATATATATCCAACACACGTAGGCTCATTTATCGTACCAATTTCATCAAATTTATTTCAATATTCACGAATATTTATTATATGTGTAGATTTTATACATATATTATTTTTATATTATACTTCAACTATAATCAAAATTTATTAAGATCATATACAACATACATATGTAAGTGTCTAGCTTACTATATCTTCTATATATATATTTATTACACTAATTTCATTAATATTCAACAAAATAATATCAATATGTAATATATTATATTGGGCCAATTTTTATGTATATTCACACTATCAGCTATATTATTATTACATTTATATTGTTTTAGTATCAATTTTACTAACGAAAAATCAAACAATCAATTTTAGCAAAATAACTTACTTATTAGCAAAATTACAATAACAAGTCTTCACTACACAACTTCTATTTGTTAAAGCTTCCACAATCTTTATTCCTAAGCTTTAACTTGTTTTTAATCTTCAATAAAAACTAGGAATTTAATTGAAAAAAAGATTAGATCGTTGTATTGAAATAGGTGAAAGAATAGTATAAAGAATTAGATAATGGTTTACTTATTTGTTGTGTGAATTAACAAAGCTTTAAGATGGGTTTTTGGTACTAGAAGAAGAGAGTTCGATGAGGAAGAAGGGCATAATGTGGCATATAAATGAGAAGGCTTGTGTAGAAGGTTTTGGTGTGTTTTATGTTGTGTTTATAATATGGAAGGATTTAGATTAGGCGAAGTGACACATAGATGGATGGGGTTAGATGAAAAATAACTTTTTTTTAGAAATATTAAAGGGGAACATTCTTGGTGACACATGTCATCCTAGAATGGAGAGGATTAGATATTTAGGTGGTAAATCATGTGTGGTTATGTGTAAATTAGGTCCCATGAGCTCTAGTTAAGAAGACAAGGGCTTGGGCATTTATTTAGGTGGGTTGGACATATAATATAAATTGGGTATATAAATGGATTGGATAAGAATTTAGCTAAATTAATTTTATAATTTAGCTTGAGGAGTTAATTTATTGAAATTGGTATTTAGCTAAACATTAGATAATGAGTTTGGAGTTAATGTTTGAATTTTTTTTTTTTTTAAAATTGAATTTGAATTTCTAGAAATTTGGATGTTGGATTTTAGATTAGAGTAGCATAATTTTGTATTTAGGGTTTTTAAATTAACACAATTTGAAGAATTTGAGCTCAAATTGGTAAATGGGTACTTTGAGTAATTTGATAAATTGAATTTGGTAATTGAGGTAATTTGCTCAGTTGAGATGGGTATTCAAAGAATTTTCAACTTTAATATCAATTAAATTCAATTACTATTCTAATTACATCAATTCATTAAACTATAGTCTATAGTTTATTTAATTCATTTAACTATTACCTATATTAATTTATAATCTAAGTTTGAATTTATGTTCAAATTTCCTCTTATTTTATGGCATTTAATTAACACAATTTTAATTAAATGACATATAGTGGGGATATTTCACTTACTTCTTTTGGTGAAAAGGAATTCATTCTAATGAATCAATTAATGTATGAAAAAGTGCCATGTCTTATGGTTTTGATTTGTGTTTTAGATTTAGAACTTGAATATGTTTAATATAGTCATTGATGGGGCCGTATGACTAAAATAGTCATATCCTATGACTATTTTATAAATTAAGAAAAGATTAATACAAATGATCTATTCTTTTTCCTAATAGTTAGATAACTGAATACAATTTAAATGAAGTGTTTTTAATTTGTTTCCTTCAATGAGTATCTTTTCCCTTCCATACTTTTGATTAAAATATATAATTTTTGCAAACATACTACTTGATTCTACAGCTTTCAATTTTGAATAAACTAATCTGAAACACCATTTGCCGAGCTTGTGTTTTTAATAAAACAAAAAGGAAAACAAGATTGGTCTAGGAAGTTATTAGATTGTCCCATAATTTTCTAGACGTAATTGAAATATGGGAGAACTTTTGTTTTCCTTTTTCTTGAGCAATCGGCATAAGAAGTACTAATTTTTTAAGGCCGGTGAGTCAGGGCCTTAAAGTCACTACTTTTTCCAATAACTGTAAATTCTGACGGCCCTTCGATCCAGCTCAATATTTTATCGCTTTCGTTCACATGTCATGGGAGATCTTATGTCAAATGCAGACTTTATGTAAGCCTCAGCTGAGGCAACTTATTTGTTAAATGACTTATAACTTAATAATTACTTCAATATTCTTAGAGTTGTAAATGAGTTGCTAATAGCTTATTAGAACTTGACTTACTTTAGGTTCAACTTAGGTTGAACTTATTCAATAAACGAGTTGAACTTACGTACAGTTAAAATAAAATTCATTTATCAAAACAAATTGAACTAGAATTTTTATTTAGGCTCGTAAATCAACTTGTTTAAGCTCGTAAACTATGCATTTGAACTCATGAATTATATGTATAAAATGTAATTAAAAAATAGTTTCAATATACACATATATAATGTAATAATTATTTATTATTTATTGATCTTTTATTTATATATTTATATTTTTTATATTTAGCTTCCTATATTTCACTTCTACTTCAAGAATAGTACATATAAGTCTAATTGTTCATGAACTATCTAAGCTAAAATTATAATCGAGTTGAACTTAAGTATAATGAAAAATCACTCATATGAAAATCCATAATATCCATATATATATATATATATAATGTGATTTTGCTATGAACAAATGTAGCAAAATTTTGTTTTTTGTTCAAATATTTATGTTAGTAACTTCTTGACTAAATGATATATGTATTTTTCAAGTGAATGGTGTAGCTTTTTTCTAGCATTAGATTAGAAGGACAAGATCCTAAAATCTAAAAGTTTAGTTGTTGACTGAACTTTGCTAGAAACCCATGTCATCTTTACATATTGTAAATGAATCTTAGTAAAGATGGTTTTTCCTTTCCATCTCTCATGTTCAGTGTAACGCCCTAAGTTGTAGGTATTACAACTCGCCATGTGTCATTCTCTTATTAGAACATACAAAGGCTACTGAAACACTAAACCACAAAAAATCAAATTTAATCACCAACACTCATATTTTGGTTTACTTTAAAACATCTCATAAAAATAAATAAATATCCTTAGTATTCATGAACTAATAAATCTGAAACGATATGTCATAAAAAAAAAATATATATCTGACAAACTAGTCTCATAAAATTTTCAACAACTAATGATAATCATAAAATCCATAAAGCCTTCAAATCTTTCTACTAGATCTGACACTCTAGATCTACGAGTCATCAGCAGGATAGTTAAGACCACTATCGCCATCCTCATGATCTACATATAGATCATACCCAGATAGATCATAAATAACCTCGTCTTCACCTGTACCTGAAAAATTAAAGGAATGAAAGAAAACGCCTAGTACGCTGTACTACAAACAAATACGCATGAACATGCCAACATACATCACATACATTCCTACAACTAATGCAACAGGCATAAATTATTATCTTTAATTAGTGTAACAAACAGCATAGTTTAGAAACATATGCATCTAGTCCTAAATCGAGAGTAACTCGTGACTCTGATTCACAATCTTTATAAAGTAGTTTATATACAGTATATTGAAGTTGGGTACTTCCCACACATCGTTGCATTCCTCCATACAGACCGAAACGACTCCTAATCTACCGGAATCATTTCCAAGTGCAACTCCACTAGGGACAACGACACACAAGGATCATCAGGATACCTCGTTAGTATCATACTCTGCGTGGTCTTTACTAACCAAAGCCATACACAACCAACACTCTTTCCAATTTATATGTTGGATAGAATTAAGTGAAATTATTTTCTAATCCTATGTGCACAAGCAGCAGATAAAGTAAGGTCGTACCTGGTATTACTTCAACTCAAATCCACTAACAGAACTTCTCAATAGATCAAAAATCCTAATCCAACAATTATCTTAAATCAGAATTATATACGGAAACACAAACCCTAATATTCACAAATCTATACAAATAAGGATAACACACCTGTCTCCTCCTCCTCATAATTAAACACAACTTTCAACACCATTCTTCCACATATCCGTAACTATCACCATAATCCCTTCAATATACATATTTTCCTCAATTAAACACTTAAACTATAATACCAAATAAATCTTATCGAACAACAAGATTAGAAGAATTCTTGCATACCTAAAATTTGTAGATTTCAATTTGGTATAAGAACCCTAATCGACGATTCTCCTAAATTCTACTAATAAATTGAAATCATAAACCTATAATTCTCGAATCATAGTAATTATAAAATCCCAAGAAAGATGTTACCTTTTCCTTTGAATCAAAGTCTCCCAAATTTCCAAGCACTCAGGGTTTCACCACAAACCTTGGATCTCCTTCAAATCTGTTGAACAACTCATATTAAATAGATCGAACTAATAAGAATTATTGAAAAAGACTAGAGAATGATCGCTTACCTAGGGCTTCGCTGAGGGAGAAAGTGTAACAAGGTCGTAGGGTTTGGTGGTCTATTTATAAAGGAGATCAGCTTTGTAAAAACACAACCCTTGCTTAGGAAAAACGCTAGCATAGGCCGGCCAATACATCGACGGCCTACACGATACGCAAGTTGTCACGCCCCAAGGGTACCCTAGTAGTAGTAAACAAGTCACACTTGAATACTATCACTAGATTACCTTCAAAGAATGACAGTTTTTCAAAACAACAGGATCTTTTTAGTGGCTTGATAAGAAATGATAAATACATGTAAGGATTAAACTGGTAAATAACTTCTATAAAATATTACAAAACTATTACAAACCAGTAATCTTCCTGTAGTTCACAACTGATACAATAACATTAACTAAACTAATCTAAGAAAACATAACCATTATTCCCAAAGATAACCATAAACTTCCAGCTCCTAAGCTCTTACCGAAGCCATACTCTTGGAAGTGACTAACCAGGGTTGTAAAGTAAACCTGAAAAGACTGTTAGAGTATGAGCGAAACCACAGCTCAGTGAATAACCAGACATATCATACACCACACAAGTTGTTAGCAAATCATATGCAATGTGAACACTCAACCATATGCACATATACAAGCTTGGATGATCTAGAATCCAAACAGGAAAAAGATTTACACCCTCTTTTTGAGGGTTGAAGAACCATTACTTCATGACTCATCTGCCCAGGAGAGACTAAGTTCACAGGAGAATCAACGATTTCTCGTTTTAGGGTTATCACTTTGAATATAATCAATTAAACTGACCATCTCCTGCATCCACCTTAGAAACTCCCTAAGTATTAATCATTTCAAAGCGATACTACGGGCGGCGTTCTTTGATGCCCCTTAGTTCCCGTAGAACCGACTGAACAAAGAAAACCTTGGAAGAATTAACACATTAGAACAACCAAGCATTAATAGAGAACCGAAATATTAATACGTAGCAGGCTGTCATCCCAATATATGCAATAATGCAATTCGTGCAATGCATGATCAGATTATTTTGTTAAGTCAATAGTTCTTATTCAATTTCACGGTGATCATACATTACACACAATCATCATTATACTACTTCACAACATCAAATCATTGCATTATCACTTTTGTATGGATATTTTAACACTCATACAATCAAATCACAACATACTTTCAAGAAAACATTTGTTTAATTATCTTTGCATTATATATTCAACTACTTACAAGCACAAACAGTACAATATGACTGAATTACTCACCTGCTCATACTGACTCAGTCATAATAATCAGCTGGAAGATCTTCTAGTGTTTCAAAGTCACCTAGTAGGATGATTAAAGTATTTATCAATATATTATATAATTAAATTCCCATATGTGACTAGTGTCCTAGACTCGATATATATCAAGTTTTGGTAGTGACTAATACTGATTTGGTGTTATCCTATACTGAACTCAATATAGAAAATTATCTTTATTTATTATTACTTAATGTCGTCGTGTTTCTCTTAATTTATCTCGTATAATTATTTTGTTATTTTTAGAAGTCACATTACTCAAAAATTTAGCTTATTTCAATTTCCATTCTTACCTATTTTATCTATTTAGAACAAATATTTGACTATTTATAACTTTTATTAACACTAAATATTCTCTCTTAATTCTAAGGATTTAAGATTTATCACATAATAATCAAAATATTTTAAATATTTGGATTTGCTTAGTTATCTACTAAATTCTATATTAATATATATAATAAGTATTCAGTAGGTTTATTGCATATATATATATATATATATTCTATTTGTTTTAAAACTAGCTTTCGTTGAAGAAAAATGGGTGTACGTCGGCTCAAAGCCGCCGGCTTTGAAACCCAGGTGCCAGCGTTGATTTGGTTTTGCAAAATATATCATATTGATTGCACCGGCTTCGAAAGCTGTCGGCTTTCAATGTACGCCGGTCCTACGCCGTGGGCGTAAATCCCCAGATAGCCGGCTTACATTCATGTTTACATGAAAATAAATTTTACGTAACTTCTGTTCAGTGTAAGCCGTCCCTACACTGCCGCCTATCCATGTAAGCCACCGGCGTTGAGCAACTACACTGCCGGCTTATAGGCAGTGTTAGCACTGTTCATCATATTTCTTGATGATCCGATTCATATTTGTTAAATTTTTCACGTTAAAAACATTACTAAACTGTTTGTAAGTGTTCCTATATCTTATATATAGTCATACAACAACTCTTAACACTTGTACATACATATAATCTTAGATCTCGATCTTATGGAAATAAAACTAGGGTTTCGAATTTTTACCTCGGTTGAACTTGTCCGATGAAACTCGAAGCTTGAATTTGTGTTTATTACATTCCTATGATTATTAGAAGTCAGTTATAATGCTTAGATTTGAAAGAAAATCATTTGAATTACATCAACTTACCTTTAAACTCGTATCCAAGGGTTTTTCGTATTATTTTTTTTTATTCGAACTTGGGTGATTTGATCTGTTTGTTCTCTGTTTTCAATTTGTTTTGGTTGCTATTTAAGTGTGGATTTGTTTTGGAAAGTTTGGAAAATAAAGAGGATTGTTTGTTTCTCCATAATGAGCTTTAAACATATATATATATATATATATATATAGAAGATGAATAAGAAATTACGGCTGCATTTCCCCTCGAATTTCCTCCGAATTTGCTCTCATTTGGCTGTGTTTATTCTGTTGTTTTCATTGCAATTAATGATAGGTTGGGTTGGCATCATATGATTGGTCATTGAGGTTAATTTGGTTGACAATTTGGGTGAATTATTGGATGAATTCCGACTCTCTCTTCTTCTCCGAAATTTCCACCGAAAACCACCGAATTCATATATATATTAGTTAATTATTTTAATTTAGTTTTAGGATAATTTCACAAGTTATACGGGTACAAATTAGCTAATATTTGGAAGTTTTTGTACAAAAATATGTTTATAGGAGTATACAAAACACTTAGATTATCAAATAATACAATATTAAGTTATATATACTTGATTAATTATTTGTATAATTTTATCTCCTACGATTAAAGTTTCCTAAACTCATTAGGTCAATTTTTGTTTTAGGCTTCAATAGCTAAAGAAAACTCGAATTAGAACAATAGTGTGATTCGATTATTTATTTGGGATTCAGATTTTGAGTTATACAACAATTTATGTTTTTGTTGTGTATTTATAATCCTAACGGTTTATCTTTAGGTTATCGTTTTCTGTCTATAAGCGTAGATAACTATTTACTTAATATCGTATTTGATATAGAGGCTAAACTATATATTTATATATATAATATATATATCTTTGGTTTTGATACCTAACATGAAATCTTATTAGTAGCTATTAATACTATCTAAGAATCTTGATTTTAGGGTTTAAATCTAAATACAGGCTCATTACTACTCGTTGTTCTAATCTCAAATCATTATTAAGTTCAAAAGAAATCATTTAATCTCTATATTTATATTTTTCTATTTGAATCTATTTGTATATCGGGTTTCGGTTTTGAAATTTAGATTTTCTTTTAATCATATCTTGAATTATCAGTTCAACATACGAAATCTCGTTTTTGGTATCGGTTAGGGTTAAGGAAGTTCTTTATTCGAATTCTAAATCCTTTATCTAACCAAATTCTAGGTGTTGATCTATTCTTAGACTTTGATTAGAATCTAAATCTATTAACTAGTTTATACAATCTATTGTAAAGTCGTATACTATTATGGAAAATTTCTGGGGTTTACACTAGTGGCCTTCCTTGCTACGCCGACGACTATCTTGTCGGCGTAAATCCAATTTCTTTAGCAAATATTCAAGACTTCAATGCTGAAGCTTAGGCCATCGTCTGTAATATTTAAGCCAGTGGCTTAGGAGTCACAGCTAGCAACTTAGGTGCCGGCCTAAGTCTAATTTGTCCTATCATTCGCTCGTGACTTCCTTTTGACCAAAATCATCTGTTCAAGGACAAAAATACCCTTTTATGTATTACTATATTACAATTCTATCCTTCATTATGAATTATTTATTTATACTTTGCATCTCTCCTTTCCTAAAAGAAACTTTCGTCCTCGAAAGTTACCTGATTCATTGAAAAGCTTGGGGTACATAATTCGCATCTCCTCCTCTAACTCCCAAGTTGCTTCTCGCTTGGTTTGATTTTTCCACAAGACCTTCACATACTTGATCACACGTCTCCTCAATATCCTCTCTTTCGAATCCAAAATTCTTATTGGCTTCTCTCAGGTAGAAAGTTTAGCTTGAACTTCCAATGGTTCCAACTCTACAATCTGTTCAGGGTCTTGCATGTATTTTCTCAACAAACATACATGAAATACATTGTGCACATCCTCTAAACTTGGTGGTAATGCTAGTCGATAAGCCATGTCTCCAATTCTTTCCAGGATTTCAAATGGACCAACATATTTGGGATTCAACTTCCCTCTCATACCAAATCTAATAACACCCTTTGTTGGTGATAACTTGAGCAAGACGTGGTCTCCCACTTGAAATTCCAAAGGCCTTCTCCTCTTGTCATCATAGCTTTTTTGACGACTTTGGGCTGTTCACAATCTCTGTCTAATCAACTTAACTTTGTCAATAGAGTCCTGCACCAATTCTGGTCCTAAAATCTGTCTTTCACCAACTTCATTCCAATGAATTGGCGATCTGCACTTCCTACTATACAAGGCTTCATAAGGTGGCATTCCAATCGATGCTTGATAACTATTGTTATAAGTAAATTCTACTAGTGGCAAGTGATCAGCCCAGCTATCTTTGAAATCCAAAACGCATGCCGTCAACATATCCTCTAAAATCTGGATAGTTCGTTCAGATTGTCTATTGGTTTGAGGATGATAAGCAATACTAAAAACAACCTTAGTACTCAATGCCTGATGTAGACTTTTCCAGAATTTCCCAACAAATTTGATGTCTCTATCGGATACTATGGATACCAGGACTTCGTGTAGGCCTACAATTTCCTTGATGTATAGCTTAGCTAACTAATCCAATCGACACCCAATTCTGATCAGTATGAAGTGAGCTACTTTAGTAAGTCTGTCAAGAATCGTCCATACCAAATCAAACTTTTCCTTAGTTTGGGGTAGTGCAGTCACAAAGTCCATAGTAACGTGCTCCCACTTCCATTGCGATATCGGCAAAGGCTTTAGTTCCCCTGCCAGTCTTCTATGCTCAATATTGATTAATCAGCATGTGTAACACTTGGATACATACTCTGCTATCTCCTTCTTCATGTTATTCCACTAATACAATTTCTTCAAATCTTGGTACATCATGTTGCCTCTTTGGTAGATTGAATAACTTGAATAATGTGCCTCTTTTAGTATTTCCTTTTTAAGATCTCCTTGTTCCGGCACATACAACCTTCCTTTGTATCTCAAGACACCATCTTCATTGATCTAAAACTCTGGGGCCCTTCTAATTCACATCCTTCTTTTCACCTCTTGTATACTTGGATCATCAACTTGTGCTACTTTAATTCTTTCCAACAGAGTAGGTTATATCTGCATACTTGCTAATCTAGCACCTACTTGATTGGTCATTATTTCCAACTCAAGTTTTCTTATGTCTTCTATCAAATGTCTCATTAAAGTTGTCAAAGCTATTATGTTCTCAATTCTCTTCCTACTCAAAGCATCAGCCACAACGTTGGCCTTCCTAGGATGATATTGAATGTCAACCTCCTGATCCTTAATGAGTTCTAACCATCTTCTCTGTCTCATGTTTAGGTCTCTCTGAGTAAAGATGTATTTCAAACTTTTGTGATTCGTATACACCTTACATCTTTCTCTATATAGGTAGTGTCTCTAAATCTTTAATGCATGTACAATCGCTGCTTGCTCCAGATCATGTGTCGGATAATTCTTCTCATATGGTTTCAACTATCTGGAAGCGTATGCTATTACCCTGCCTCCTTGCAAAAGCACACATCCTAATCCTTGAATAGAGGCATTGCTGTAAATAGCATACTCCTCACCACTTACGGGTAAGGATAGCACTGGAGCTGACACTACTTTGTCTTTCAACTACTAGAAACTGATTTCATAGTCTTTGTTCCACTCATACTTCACCCATTTTTGTGTCAGTCTAATCAATGGGCTTGCTATCTTTGAAAAATCCTCTACAAACCTTCTATAATATCTTGCCATTCTCAGAAAACTTCTAATTTCTGACACGTTCTTTGGAGTCAGCTATTCCACTACTGCTTTCACCTTTTTAGGATCTACTGATATTCCATTTCCATCCACAATGTGTCCTAAGAAAGTCATCTGTTCTAACCAGAACTCACATTTTGAAAACTTAGCATACAATTTCTTTTCTTGCAGTCTATTCAAAACCAACCTTAGATGCTCTTCATGTTATTCCTTCGACTTAGAGTACACCAACACATCATCAATGAAAACTACTACAAATCGATCCAAATAGTCTCTAAATGCCCTATTCATTAGATCCATAAACATTGCTGGTGCGTTTGTGAGACCGAAAGGCATGACCACAAACTCATAGTGTCCATACCTGGTCCTAAAAGCCATCTTTTGAATATCTTCTACCTTAACCCTCAGCCAATGATATCCTGATCTCAAATCAATCTTGGAAAATACTTGTGCTCCTGTCAGCTGGTCAAACAAATCATCTATCCTTGGTAATAGATACTTATTCTTGATTATCCTCTGGTTCAATTCTTTACAGTCAATACACAACCTCATGCTCCTGTCCTTTTTCTTTACGAATATCACCAGAGCTCCCCAAGGTGACACACTAGGACTAATGAACTTCTTCTTAAGCAACTCATCCAACTGAGCTTTAAGTTCTTCAAGTTCCGTAGGAGCTATACGGTATGGTGTCTTAGAAATTGGTAAAGTACCAAACACCAATTCAATACAAAACTCGACATCTCTTTCCAGTGGTAATCCTGGTAAATCTTCTAGAAACACTTTAGAGTATTCACACACCACTGGTATTTGATCAAGATCCTTCTTTTGTTCCCCTTCTATCACCATGGCTGCCAAAGATGACCTTCCACATAACTCGTATGTAAGCAACACTGGTGGTCTTTGTGCATCCAATTTATGCACAAAACGGTCTCCATCTAGCAGACTTAACTCTACTACTAGATTGTGGCAATCAATCTTTGCATGATATCTTGTCAACCAATCTACTCCCAGGATAACGTCGAAATCCAACATGTCCAAGGCTATCAGGTTTGCATATAAGTGTCTACCTCCTATTTCTACCTCTACATCTTTGCAAATCCTATTTAAGAAAGCTCCACTCCTTAAGAGAGTATTCATAGACAAACATCCAGACATGTGCTCAACATTCATGCCACAAATAGATACAAAAGAATCAGAAACACATGAAAAACTAGCACCCATGTCGAAAAGAACATGTGCACTATGTAGGAAAATATGGGGCGTACCTACGATAGTGTCAACACTGGATGAGTCCCTATGCTATAGAGCATAAACTTTGCTGTAGAGCATAAGCTTTAGCTGGGACTCTCTGCCCTTGACCGATATGCTGTGGTTTACCAAACTAGGCTCTTAACACAATTTGCTTTCCATGATCCTTGCAATCAATAGCCCGATGTCCTCTATGTCCACATTTAAAATAGAAAACTTGTGGAAGGATCTTCTCTGTGCAGAATCTACTGTTATGACCAACTTTACCATATGTACAACAGGCACCTTCAACCCATTTGCAGTCTTTAAGGGCATGTGGTCCAAGGCATCTAGAGCATCTCTTCTCAGAATTCTGCGCTGCTGATCAGTATAATTTGGTAATTGGTCTCTTTCCCCTATCTTGAGTAGCAATACTAGCAGCTGGCCTCTTCCCTAAGAAATTTTGACTTCTCTAGGACTCACGACTCTTCATTTTATTCAAACCTTGTTCCACTGTTTTAGCCTTATTAACCACTACTGAGTAGTTGTTCAAATCCATCACGTTCACTTGATATTGAATTTCTAGCTCCAGTCCAGTGATGAACCTGCTAACCTTAGCTTCCTCACTGTCCTTCAATGGATCTGGTAGGAACCTCATCAACCTATGCAGTTCAGCCTCATACTCCTCGATAGTCAACCTACCCTGCTACAGGGTATAATGCTCCTGAAGCATTTTTTGTTTCATATTGTCAGGAAAGAACTCTCTGTAAAAGGCACATCTCCCAAGTGATTGCTCCTGCCATGTGTCTTTTGTTGCTCAACCACCAGTTATTTGCTCTCCCAATAAGTAGGTAGGAGGCATATTCTACCTTTTTGTTCTCTGGGATGTCCAAAGCAACAAACGTCTTTTCGACTTCCTCTAACCATAACTGAGATTCCAACGGCTTCCCAGGTT
Source organism: Combretum micranthum (assembly GCA_024138025.1). Taxonomy (NCBI): domain Eukaryota; kingdom Viridiplantae; phylum Streptophyta; class Magnoliopsida; order Myrtales; family Combretaceae; genus Combretum; species Combretum micranthum. The sequence goes on from JAMXBD010001089.1 coordinate 304,866, forward strand.
GGCTCTCAAATTTGTAGACTAAGTCTACAAACTTGCTCAAACTGAGCACGTCAGCATATCTTGCTCCATGTCCTCCATTTCCACCATTACCATTGTTTCCCTATGTCTCCTATCTCCAGGCCTCAGCATGGGCCTGCACGACCTGCATATCATTTCTCATGTTCTGCTGTTGTTGGGTAACTACTCCTAGAAGAGTATTCATAGCCCGCATCAGTTGAGTGGCATCTATGGGCACTTGTTCTCCTACAGGAGGTGCTAGTGGTAGCGGAGGTGAGGGTAAATCCTCCAGCATAGGATTCATAGGTGGTTGGTTTTCTAGTGACTATTCCTCCTAACCAGTCCTGAAGGAACTAACATCAAGGGCTCTTCTTGATGAAGGCATTCTATCATAAACAAACACACTACATAAGATAAAAGATAGATCCAACTTAAAGATTAAACTCTAGATCTATGAATCATCAGTAGGATAGTCAAGACCACTATCACCATCCTCATGATCTTCATATAGATCATACCTAGATAGATCATAAACAACTTCCTCTTCATGTGTACCTAAAAAATTAAAGGAATAAAAAAAAACGCTCAGTACGCCATACCACAAACAAATACACATAAACATGCCAACATACATCACATACATTCCTACAACTAATGCAACAGGCATAAATTATTATCTTTAATTAGTGTAACAAACAGCACGGTTTAGAACCATATGCATCTAGTCCTAAACCCAGAGTAACTAATGACCTCGATTCACAATCTTTATAAAGTAGTTTATATACAGTATATTGATGTTGGGTACTCCCCACACATCGTTGCGTTCCGCCATACGGACCGGAACGACTCCTAATCTACCGGAATCATTTCCAAGTGCAACTCCACTAGGGACAACGACACACAAGGATCATCAGGGTGCCTCATTAGTATCATACTCTGCGTGGTCTTTACTAACCAAAGCCATACACAACAACACTCTTTCCAATTTATATGTTGGATAGAATTAAGTGAAATTATTTTCTAATCCTACATGCACAAGTAGCAGATAAAGTAAGGTCGTACCTAGTATTACTTCAACTCAAATCCACTAACAGAACTTCTCAATAGATCAAAACCCATAATCCAACAATTATCTTAAATCAGAATTATATACGGAAACACAAACCCTAATATTCACAAATCTATACAAATAAGGATAACACACCTGTCTCCTCCTCCTCATAATTAAACACAACTTTCAACACCGTTCTTCCACATATCCGTAACTATCACCATAATCCCTTCAATATACATATTTTCCTCAATTAAACACTTAAACTATAATACCGAATAAATCTTATCGAACAACAAGATTAGAAGAATTCTTGCATACCTAAAATTTGTAGATTTCAATTTGGTATAAGAACCCTAATCGACGATTCTCCTGAATTCCGCTAATAAATTGGAATCATAAACCTATAATTCTCGAATCGTAGTAATTATAAAATCCCAAGAAAGATGTTACCTTTTCCTTTGAATCAAAGTCTCCCAGATTTCCCAGCACTCTAGGGTTTCACCACAAACCTTGGATCTCTTTCAAATCCGTTGAACAACTCGTATTAGATAGATCGAACTACACGAATTATTGAAAAAGACTAGAGAATGATCGCTTACTTAGGGTTTCGCTTGGGGAAAAAGTGTAACAAGGTCGTAGGGTTTAGTGGTCTATTTATAGAGGAGATCAACTTTGTAAAAACGCAACCCTTGCTTAGGAAAAATGCCAGCATAGGCCGGCCAGTACACCGGCGGCCTACACAATACGTCAGCGGCCTTCCTTGCTACACTAACGACCATCTTGCCAGCATAAGTCTAATTTCCTTAGCAAATATTCGAGACTTCAACGTCAAAGCTTAAGCCGTCGTCTATAATATTTAGGCTGGAGCCTTAGGAGTCAAAGTTGGCAGCTAAGGTGCCGGCTTAAGTCCAATCCATCCTGTCATTCGCTCGGGACTTCGTCGTGATCAAAATCATCTGTACAAGGACAAAAATACCCTTTTATGTATTACTATATTACAGTTCTATCCTTCATTAGGAATTATTTATTTATACTTTACATTTTGTTTTTAACTTCTAGAAAAAATTCTCTAACAATTGGTATTAGAGCCCTTTTTTATTTTTAAAGGGCCTGTGAGTGTGAGAGAAAACCAGTTAGCTAACCCTTCACTATAACACCAAAAAGAAACCATCTGAAGTTTATTTGTTATGGCCTATAGCAGCTATGGTATTGGTGCTCCTCCAATCTTTGATGGCTAAAATTATCAATTATGGACTATCAAAATGAAAGCATATTTAAGAGGTTTAGATCTTTAGGAGCTGATTGAAACTAGAAATGATGATCAACCATTAAGGGACAATGCTACTGTTGCACAAATGAAACACCATGTTGAAGAATGTGCCAAAAAGCTCAAGTCCTTATCCATGTTACTGTAATGGAGATAATATTCATAAGAATAATGGCTTGTGAGATGGGTAAAGAAGCTTGAGATAGACTTAAAGATGAATTTCAAGGGAGTGATATGACTAAATAGATGCAAGTGTTAAACTTGAGAAGGGAATTCGAACTCCTTAAGATGAAGGAATCCAAATCAATAAAAGAGTTTACTAACAAACTCATGAAAAGAATAAATCAAATTAAGCTGTGTGGTGAAGACCACCATGAGATGAGAGTGATGGAAAAGGTGTTAGTGAGTTTACCTAAGAGATTTGAGTCCAAAATTTCCTCTTTAGAAGATTCTAAAGATATATCTTAGCTAACATTGGTTGAGTTAGTAAATTCCCTACAGGCAATTGAGCAAAGGAAAGCCAACAAGTTATAAGAATCAAGTGAAGGGGCTCTTATTGCAAGTCAAAGAAGCGAAGCATAGTCAAATGTAGAAGGAAAGAAGCATGTGGGAAAATATGGCTAATAGGTTTTAGTCTTTTAAATATTGTAATTATAGAATCATACTAAATTAGGGGTCTTTGACCCATTAAATGAGTCATTAATGAGCCATTAAATGTTTGACTCATTAAATTAGGAGATTTTGCTATTAGTTGCCTTTTTTATCATTTAGACAACTTGTATATATTTGATTCATTGTAAACCTAAAAAATATATACAGAATTCTCTTTCAATATTTTACAACATGGTATCAGAGCAATTCATCCTGGAGTGCTTTTGATTTTCTGCTTCCACCTTTTTCTTTGTTCCTTCTTTTTCAACCGGCCTTAATTTGCTGGTGGTTTTCTTTTTCCTTATACCTACAACTAGCCAGCCTTAATTGCTGGTATTTCTCCTCTATTTTTGTTTTCATAGGTGCTATAGAGCCAGCCTTAATTGCTGGTGTTGTTTCAATTTTTTTTATTCTGATTTGTGCTAAGCGACATGTCAGAAATTTGTTCTTTAGCATATTCAGGTGAGTCTTCACTTTCTATTGGATTAAATGTTTCAGATGCTACATTTTCCACCTCTTGGATTATGGATTCAGGAGCTACCGATCATATGACCCACTCGCCAAATGTCTTTACCACCTATTCCCATGCCCAAGCAGTAGGAAAATAGCCACTGCAGATGGTTCTTTGACCACTGTTGCAGGAATTGGAAGTGTTCAAATTAACCCATTGTTAACCTTGCAAAATGTCCTTCATGTCCCTAAGCTATCTACCAATTTGATATCCGTCCAAAAACTTACTCATGACTTACAATGTAATGTAGTTTTTCCATCATAATGATTGTGTATTTCAAGAAAGGGTACGGGAAGATGATTGATATGCTAGAGAAAGATGGCCTCTACTTTCTTGAATCAAGTCAACTAACCATCACCAAGGATAAACAGTCAGTGTCATTTGTTTCCGAGTCTTTGTCATCCAATAAAGAGAGAATTTGGCTCCATCATCGCCGACTCGGAATCCATCATTTCATCATTAAACTTTTGTTTCCATCTTTGTTTAAAAGTCTAGATGTTGAGTCTTTCAATTGTGAAAAATGTGAACTTGCCAAACACAAACGTGTACCTTTTCCAGCAAGCAATAAAAGAAGTTCAATTCCTTTTTATTTAATTCATAGTGATGTTTTGGGTCCATCTACTGTTACCAATATCTCTGGGCACGATGGTTTGTTTCTTTTATTGATGATTGCACTCGAGTTTGTTGGATTTTTCTTCTCAATAAAAATCTGATGTCAGCATTGTTTTCCCAAATTTTTGTTCCATGATTAAAAATCAATTTGGAGTGACCATCAAGAGAGTTAGGTCTGATAATGCAAGGGACTATTCAATCAAATTCTAAGTCCATATTTTCAAAAAAAGGGATAATACATGAGTCATCTTGTGTGAATACCCCACAGCAAAATGGAGTTGCAGAGAGGAAAAATGGTGATCTCCTTGAAAAAACCGAGCATTGTTATTTGAAAATCATGTACCTAAAACTTTTGGGGAGAAGCATTCTTACAGCAACATCTCATAAATATATTGCCATCTAGAGTCCTCGGGTTTAAGAGTCCAATGGATGTATTGTCAACCTTTTACCCTAACCTACATACTACAAATAATCTTGTTCCTAGAGTGTTTAGGTGTACATCCTTCGTACATGTTCACCGTCACAACCGAGGGAAACTGGATCCAAGAGCTATAAAGTGCGTATTTGTGGGATATTCGTCAACCCAAAAAGGTTACAAGTGTTATCATCCATCTTCTCGAAAACTCTTTGTTTCTAGGGATGTTACTTTCAATGAACGTGAATCTTACTTTCCAAACCCCTATCTTCAGGGGGAGAAGTTAGTAAGAGAAGACGGGGGTTTGGGTTTTGACTTAATGTTAGATTTTTCATCCACTAGTGACCATACCTCGGGTCAAACTGAGCTACCTGAGTCTGTCATAGTCTCCTCTGAACTTATGTCTATCCTATAACAACAGCTTCTTCTGGGTCTACTCAACCTGAAACCGAGTCTATTCCGAGGATGTTAGATATGGTGAAGGCAAGATGAATGCAAGGAAGAAGATGGTTGCCCCAAATCTGTGCAAGTCCAAAAGTCCGATGAGGTAATGATTTCTGAACCTATACTACAAATTAAAACTGAACCGAGGTAGAGGGTGAGACCCATAAGGGTGATAGTGACACAGACTTGCCCATTGCATTAAGAAAGGGTACAAGATAGTGCACAAAAAAACCTTTATATCCCTTGCACACTTCCTATCCTTTGAGCGTTTTTTCTCCATCATACAGAGCCTTCTAAGTAACCTAGAAACTGTTGTCATTCCTTCCAATCTATCTGAAGCTTTGTCCAATGAAAAATGGAAACAAGCTATGAATGAAGAAATGGAGGCACTAGAAAAGAACAAAACATGGGAATTAGTGGAGTTACCAGCAAGGAAACACCTGTGGGATGTAAATGGGCGTATCAAGTGAAGTAAAAGCTGATGGTTCATAAGGATACAAGCGAGGTTGGTACCAAAGTATACTCAGACATATGAGTGGACTATCTAGAAACGTTTCCCCGATAGCAAAGTTAAATACTGTTAGAGTCCTAATGTCTTTGGCAGCCAACTTTGGATGGGATTACAACAATTGATGTAAAAAATGCTTTCTTGCATGGAGATCTATAAGAGATATATAGATCCCCACCAGTTATAAAAAAGAGTTACTGATCACACAGTGTGTAGTAAAGAAGGCATTATATGGCTTAAACAATCTCCTCGAGCATGATTGCAGGTTGCCAAGGTTATGGTGACATTAGGATATAAGCAAAGTCAAGAATCATACACTTTCTCAAACACTCATTTTAGGGGGAGTCACATTCCTTAGTTTATGTGGATGATATAATTGTTTACAGAAGTGATGACAAAGAAAGATGTTTTTTGAGTGAGTGCTTGCAAAAGAATTTGAGATTAAGACACTTGGAACTAAAATATTTTCTTGGAATTGAATGGCACATTCAAAGAAAGGTATTTTTATCTCTCAACAAAGATGTAACTGATCAACTCAAGGAGACAGGTAAAACACACAAACCGATGAGTACACCAATAGAACCGAATGTAAACTTGAATAGCAAGGAAGATGCATGGTAGACAAAGGAATGTAACAACGGTTGGAGGAAAGCTCATTATCTATCCCACACATGACCATAATAGCTATGCTTGAGTGTGATTAGTCAATTCATGCACAATCCAAAAGAGACTCATCTTCAAGGAGCACATAGTCTCAATATCTTAAAGTACACCAAAGAATTCTCTTTAGGAGAGTGAGAATCTAATACTTGAAGCCTACACAAATGCTATTATGCAGGCTCATTGATTGATAGAAGATCGACCACTGGATATGTACGTTTCTAGGTGGGAACTTGTGACATGGAGGAGTAAGAAGCAAAATGTAGTAGCAAGGTCTAGTGCAGAAGCTGAATTTCGAGCAATGGCTCAAGGTGTATGTGAGTTACTTTGGCTAAAGATCATTCTAGAAGACATGAGAATCAAGTTGGAGGGCCCAATGAGGCTTTATTGCGATAATAAGTCTGCAATTAGCATTGCCCACAATCCTGTGCAACATGATCGGACAAAGCATATTGAAATTGACAGACATTTTATCAAGGAAAAATTGGAGAGTGGATTGATTTGCACACCCTATGTATCTACAACTGATCAGCTCGCTGATGTGTTAACCAAAGGATTAAGTGGTGCAACATTTGAAAATATTATATCCAAGCTGGGAATGGAAAATATCTATTCACCAGCTTGAGGGGGAGTGTGGGAAAATATGGCTAATAGGTTTTAGTGTTTTAAATATTGTAATTATAGAATCATACTAAATTAGGGGTCTTTGACCCATTAAATTGTTTGACCCATTAAATGAGTCATTAATGAGCCATTAAATGTTTGACTCATTAAATTAGGAGATTTTGCTATTAGTTGCCTTTTTTATCCTTTAGACAACTTGTATATATTTGATTCATTGTAAACCTAAAAAATGTATACAGAATTCTCTTTCAATATTTTACAACAAAGCATGCTGTTCAAAAAAGAGATAAGTAAAAGAAGAATGAGCAAGGTTGCAAGAACAAGGGAAGAAAAGGAAGATAGTAGTCCTCTCAACAATGTTCCTATTGCAACAAAAAAGGGCGCTTGAAAAAATTTTGTTGGTCAAGACCTGGTGTACAATGTAGATCATGCAAATAGTTTAAACATGTAGAGAAGATTTGTAAGTCAAAAAAAGAGCCACAACAACAATGACAAGCACAACTAGTTGAAATTTCATAATTGCATCAGGAGAAAGCATTCATGGCTCTCAAGCATGAAGGTTGTTCCTCTGCAATTTGTAGTAATGATGCATGGCTATTAGATAATGGATGCACCCATCACATGTCTTTTGATGTAAAAATCTTCAAATAGCTTGATAAAAGCTACACTTTAAGAGTCACAGTTGGTGATAGAAAATATGTTCAAGTTTATGTTAGAGGTATAGCTAGTATCAACACTCCATTAGATACAAAATTGATCTCTAATGTGCTTTATGTGCCTGAATTATGTCAAATTTTATTTAGTGTTGGAAAACTACTAGAAAAAGATTATACTTTAATTTTCCACAATATGATGTGTGAGATATTTGATAAATCCAATGTTAAGTTATTTGAAGTTAAGATGTTTGATAGGAGATTTCCTATTGAATGGAATCAAGCTCATGCACTAGCATTGCTTCTGATTCCACATTATGGAACAAAAGGTTAGGGCATTTTAATTATGGCACTTTAAATAAAATGGAAATGAAGGTATGGTGATTGGTGTGCCTTTTATGAGCAAAATTAATGAAGTTGGTGGAATTTTTCAAAAAAAAAAAAGAAAAGAAAATGAAGTTGGCTCTTATTTCCTACAACTCAGCATGAAGAGCCTCAAATAAGTTAAAACTTGTCCACTCGAATGTTTGTGGACCCGTGAGCACACCATCGCTTGGTGGAAGTAAATATTTTGTGTGTTTATTGATGACTACAGTAGAATGTAATAGGTTTTCTTCATATAGCAAAAATATGAAGTTCTTGGGTTTTCAAAATTGTAGAATGAATGTGGAAAAGCAATGGGGCCATCCAATTAAGGTACTCAAGTCCAATAATGGCTTAGAGTGTAATTCGCAACGATTCAAAACTTATTTGCAAAAGGCTGGAATTCACCATCAGCTCACAAACACTTATACTCTACAGCAAAATACAGTAAGTGAAAGGAAACATAGACCAATTATGAATATGGCAAGATGTTTGATGTTTGAAAAAGAGCTTCCACAGCATTTCTAGGCAAAAGCTGAGTACTTCGGTGTATTTAATTAATAGACTTCCTACTAAAGCCCTTGAAAACAAAACACCCTTTGAAGCTTGGTTTATACAAAGCCAAGTGGTAAGCATCTCAAGGTATTTGGATGAGTGTGTTATGTTCATGTTCCAGGTGTAAAAAAGGATAAGCTTGATTATAAAGCTAAGGTAGGCTTATTCATGGGCTACAGTAGTCATTCAAAGGAGTACCAAGTCTTTGATTTGAAGAAAAAGAAGATTATGGTATCCAGAAATGTAAGGTTTGATGAGAAGGCTACTTGGGATTGGAACAAGTCTTTAGTTGTTTCTTCTAAGCATAATGACATTGATTCCAGCCAACAAGATCCAATAAAAGAAGAAGCTGAAGCTTTTTCTATTGAAGAAGATACAACAATACGAGGAACTAGAAGTCTGCAAGCGATCTATGAAAGGAGCAATTTGGCTTCTCTAGAGCCTAAAAATTTTCAAGAAGCAATCAACTCTCTAGAATGGGAAGCAACAATGAAGGAGGAGATTATGATGATTCTGAAAAATGATACTTGGAAGCTAGTAGATAAACCCATAAACAAAAGTGTCAGTGGTGCTAAATGGATGTTTGGATGTAAGTTCAACTTAGATGGATCTACAAATAAATGTAAAGCTAGATTTGTGGTGAAGGGGTTTGCCCGGTAACATGAAACTGATTTTTCTAAGACTTTCACACTAGTCACAAGGTTTGACACTATCAGGTTGTTGATAGGAATTGTTGCTCAAAAGGGGTGGAATGTTTATCAACTAGATGTAGGGTCCACTTTTCTGAATGGCCAATTGCAAGAGACAATTTTCATTGAACAACCAAAAGGCTTCATTCAAAAGAGAAATGAGGATAAAGTGTATTTATTGACAAAAGCCCTATATGAACTGAAGTAGGCTCCAAGAGCTTGGTATAGCAGATTAGATGCTCATTTACATAAATTAGGTTTTGATTATTGTATCAATCTATGTTAATGATCTTTTAATCATAGGGAACAGCTTTGATCTTATATGTTAAATCAAGCAAGAGATGAAGAAAGTCCTTGAGATGAATGTCTTAGGGAATTTAACTTATTTCCTTGGTCTAGAGATCATCAAGTCAACTCAGGGCTTTCTTATTTTTCAAAGAAGATATGATGCTTAATTATTAAAGAAATATGGTTTGGAAAATTGCAGGTCTGTGTCAACTCCTTTTATGCCTATTTGGCAGTTAAGTATTGCAGACAATGCTAAACAAGTTGAAGCAAGTGTGTACAAAAGTCTTATTAGAATTCTCTTGTTTTTGTGTGCTTCCAGGTCTAACATGTGTATGCTACCAGGATATTATCAAGGTATATGCAATCTCCAAATGGAACGCATTTTAGAGCTGCAAAAAGGGTTTTAAGATACATAAAGGACACTACAGGTTGTGTGTTCTATACAGAAAGAATTGTGAAATCAAGCTACAAGGATTTATTGACAGTGATTGGACAGATTCACATGGTGACAAGAAGATTACCTCCAGTTTTTGTTTCTCCATTGAGTCTGGTGTGGTGAGTTGGAACTCAAGGAAACAAGACATGGTAGCACAATCCACAACTGAAGCATTGTATTTAACTGCTATTTCTACTATTAATCAAGCAATGTAGCTTAGGAAGGCACTCAAAGATTTGAAGTTTGAACAGATAGGTGCAACTAGTGTGCTATGTGACAACAAATCTGTTGTTTCAATTGTTAAAAATCTTGTCTTTTATGGAAAGATTAAACATATAAAGATTAAGTATTATTTTATAAGAGAAGTTGAGAAGGAAGGTGAAATCTAACTTGTTCATTGCAGCTCTGAGGATCAATTGGTAGACATCTTCATTAAGGGATTGGGAAATTAAGGTTTGAAGAACTTAGAAGTAAGCTTAGAGTATGCAGCAACATCAGTGTTAAGGAGGAGTGAAGATGATAATGTGATTCCACTCTGACACAAATGCATCAACATTTTTCTTTTCGTTTAATGTTTATGTCAGTAACTTTTTAACTAAATGATATACGTATTTTTTAAGTGAATGGTGTATCTAGCACTAGATAGGAAAGACAAGATCCTAAAAATCTAGAAGTTTTGTTATTGATTGAATTTTTGCTAGAAACTTATGTCATCTTTTTATATTATAAATGAAACTTAGTAATGATGATTCTTTTCCTTTCCATCTCTCATGTTTTGTTTTTAGCATCTAGAAAAAATTCTTTAACAATATCACTAACATGAATGGAGCAATTACAAACATTGAAAAAAAAGCATCAACTGTAACATACAACAATTACAAAGCCTAAATATCTAGGACGTTTAGGCACACAAACTCTGACTTTAAGAAATAGGGCATGTGCTGTCAAAAGAGCATGTGAGTTTTGTGTGGGTTCTACAATGTGGAGTAAAGTTTGTTAGCAAAAATACAAGCAAAATCCAGCCAAGTTTTTTTCAAAAAAAATGTTAATTATTCACCCCTGTGGAAGGAGATTGCCTCTGATATAAATTATTCACCCCTATGGCGAGGCCATATGTCTATTCAGCAATTAGTGGGGGCCTCATTCATTTTTATACTCTTAATCTTACAATGGATGAATGTTATATTGATGAACTAACATGGAATGATAGCAAATTAAAATTTCAAGTATCTAATATTCTATTACAACATTTTGGTCCTTTTAAATCTTTTGTCTAATATAAACAATCAGTTCTTGTTTCACAAAGATACTAGGACTATTCCTTCACTTGCTGATTTTTATAAGGCTTTTTAGTTAATTACTGTTTATGCTGAGACTGAAAAACCACAAACATCAAAATCTTTTAATTGGTTGTGGTCTTCTCCTTATGGTCCCAAGTGTAAGTCTCTTGTATGGAAAATGTTAAACCATGGCTTAACTCGCGAGAAGTTGTTTAAACAAGATCTTTAATGCTATACATCATTGTTTAAGGTGTAGCTTGCAAGAAAAGGATGAACTACATCCTCTAAGGTATCTTCCATATATTAGATGCATCTAGGAAAATTTGAACATGGAAAATGTACTTGTGGATGGACTTACTTAAATTTAGTTGACTGGCTAAGAGTAAATACTACTTTCAAAAAATCAGCGACACGTGCCATCTCAGTTAATGATGCCAATAACATTGTTGACGTGGACGTACTGACCACTCATGTGTCTCTGATGTGGTATTTTATCTTATTTTTTCTGACATGGCAATTTTTAAAAAAATTTTGTTAATATCGTCATTATAATTTAATTAATTTTATTATAATTAATATTATTTTATTTTTTAAAAGGATTTTAAATTTTCATCAAAGCCCAAGCCCACGGATCCACCTTAACCAAAGAAACTGTCAAAGCCCATAAATTCTTCTTCATGTCTTACTATTTAGTTGTGGTATCCTTTGAGTTTCGGTTTTTAGAGAGTTCTCCATGTGGGAGTGATAACAATTAGTCAAAAGACTAAGACCTGGTTTAGTTTTCACGTTGCAATTTTCCTTATTTATCCTGCATTTATGTGGAACTTCCTCCTAATGCATTACATTAAGCTCATCATTTTCTTGATTTTCGAGACCAAGTAATCAAGAGGAAAGCTTTTGATCCACAGGGATAAAGGAATTCTCTATAGGAAAAGCCTTCTTATATTCTAAGCCATGGTTACTACCCCCAATTAGATTGTTTTTTCCTACAACAATTTTTTACTCGAGCTTTGGCGGCATACTTGATATGTCAGTACCAACAGACTTCCTTTCTGAAGAGCTCGGTGGAATTTGATTTGTAGCATGATCTTCACATGTCTTCTTTCCATAATTTCTCCCTTTTTCCCACATATTTTCAAAATGTTCTAGGGCAAGGGCTTCAGCCTTCCTGCGAGAAATTACATCCAACATCTGTCCCCACTCACCTCTAGAGCAGTGTTGCTGAATGCCTTTCTCATTATCATTTTGGGTGCTTGAGAGCAATGAATTCCATGCGCGGAAGCTTTGAGCTTCAATAGAGAGCAATGGATCTTTAGAAAGAAGCACTCCCTTCGCATCATTTGTTACAGGAGCACCAGAAGCTACTTTGGATGGATTTGTTTTTAATTGGACTAGTTCATGCTATCAACTCTATTTTGGGAATGAAAAACAGAGCAAAACATACCAGCTTCATCAAAACTTGATGGGAATGCCCTTAGGGCTTGAGATGTTAAGTTTCTTTGTGTTATTGCTATTGATGAACTATTGGCAACGATCTTGTGTTCCTATGAGTGCTTGTCACTTCTCATGGATTTTTTCCTTATGATTGTTACATATAATATTTGCTTTGCCCTAGAAAAAATTTTGTCCTCAAGGTTGAACTAGAATAAGCTTATTCCCAATTGATTAATAATATAGAATCGTGGATGGTTCTTCTTACACACAATATTTGCTTCGTCCGCGGAAAAACTTTTGTCCTCATGTCGTGGCAAACATGATCAAGGAAAAAACACCTATCAAGCCATGGCAATTATCGTAAGCAAATCAATGTCTTACTATATCCTATCCTAGGATGAGAGCTTGAAATTAATGTTGTGATTAATATATAATCTCGGACTAGATTGGCATGGTCCATGAAGTGATTTTCTTTCCAACGAATGCAGGCTTATGCTATTTTAAAGCCATTGATAGTCCTTGAGTTGATGAATATTTCCTGTTGTGTTGCTTATTACACAAAGACATCCCACATGGAAAAATTTTTAAGAAATGGACTTGTATATAAGCAAAATTAAAGCAAAGGCTTATTGAGAAATGAAAACAAGGATTATGGGCTTACTTGAAGAGTTTTTATGGATAGGTTAGACAATGGGCTTGGATTTGAATTTAAATATAATAATCTTTTAACATAATAAAATACAAAAATTACAACCAAAATATAAATAGAAAATAAAAAGCCATGTCGGAAGGGAAAAAATAAAAAAAAAATGATAATGTGCCATGTCATGCGAAACATGTCACAACGTGATTGGTCTGTACGTTTATATCAGCAATAGGGTTAATATCATTAACTGCTGTACCAAAATGACCACGAAAAGTTTGCTTAAGAACTCAAATTGAACTTTTGAAAGTTTAGATGTTTAATTGAATTTTTGAGCAAAGTTGAAGTACCAAATCCGACATTAACTCTATAGAATAAGACATATCATGATTTCCTTAAGCTCAAAGTGTCAAACAAAGAAATTAAAAAATATGATCAATGGTGGTACATATCCCATTGTATTACTAGTACCTGTATGGCTGTATGCCGCATTGCTGATATGCGAGCAGCTTCCTCAATCTTCAGATATTCGGTAAACATAATTTGCAATTCCATCGGAAGCCTGGAGTTCTATTAACATCGTTTGTTATACTATTCTTGACACGTGTGGATGACCATAGGGTCAATGGGCCGGGGGAAGCTCATAAGCTGCAGTAGTTTGGCTGTTTATTTTGTGACTATCGACACGGTATTTTTGGCTATCATGGTGTAAGTATAAAGCTTACGCGACAAATCTTTGGAAGGAATAATGGCAAAAAGAATTGGCTTGTAGAACGAGTGTTCGTCAACGCTAAGAAAGGAGAAAAGATTCATCGAATGATACGAATCATTTATGCGGTCTTACACCTTCTAATTCTATTATTACTTTAAACTAGAAATCATCATGATTCCGGAGTCAAACCGAACCAGAACCGAAACCGGAGCCGTCTTCCACGGTTTCAGTCTGGTTCTATGGAACTGCCGATTTTCGATTCTAGTTTTGAAACCGTAGAATCATCTTTTTTTAAAAAATAAATATAAAAATAAATTTTAAAGTCAAAATAATTATTGGATCTAAAAGTATTAAATTATTTATAATATAAAGATAAATAAATTATAAAGAACGACAAATATGTCATTTGGTCAAAAATAAGAGGGTTTTATGGTCAACTCTAAAATATGATTACAAGTTTTATTACATGGCAAACACATGACGGAAGACAGGAAGTCATAGCTGAAAGCCGGCATTTAGGCCGTCAGCTTACCTTTCTACACCGCTGGCATATCTTTCCTGCACTGCCAGCGTAGGACCGGCCTTCATGGTCTCAGAAGCGATTTTTTTTTTTTGGCTGCCAGTTTTTATATGTAGGCCCCCATCCTTCTTTATAGCTTACAACATACGAATTTTATATATATATATATATATTATATATTAGGGTTTTCTTATGACCTTTATATAGATCTTTAACCTAGCTCTTTTTCACAGCATTCCTAAACCTAGAAACCTCCTTCATATCTCTCTGTCTTCAAATCTTTCTGTCTATGATATTCTACGATCAAAGGAAATCAAGAACCTAGATCAAGGTAAGTAGATCTTCATCAATTCCTTAGGATTTAAATGCAATAATCTTTTTCTTAAGGTTTCTAATTGGATTTGAAGGAGAAATTGAAGAAGAACCCTAAATCATATTTGGAGGATTTCGGTTTCAAATCAAAGTAAAGGTAAGATTTTTATTCTAGTCTTGTGATTTCTACGATTGATAGATTATAGGAACGTGATTATAGCGATAATATATTATTTGTGACAGGAGAATTGATTGAACGAATTAGGAGTTTTTATTGCAAACAAGATCTGCGATATCTAAGTAGGTATGAATCCATTCTTCACCTGTAGATTTAAAGTTATGAACTTTCATAGTTGTTTTGCTCATAGAGGATTGCATATATATGTGTGTATGTGTCGTGAAGCGAATTTGTGGAGATTCGTTAAGAACTTTGGAGAATTCGTGAAAAAGGGTTTTTGTGAAGTGTAAACGGGATAACAAGTGTGTTAATCTTCGATAAGGTTTATGGAATTAGGGTTTAGGTTTGAAAATTGTTATTACAATTGGAATTGATTACAATATATATACTATTGTTAAACAGGAGTATTGTGAGATTAAGGTTCCTACTCTGTTAATAGTTACTATTCGAGCGATTTGGATTGAAAGCAAATCTAGGTACGACCTTACCATGTTTGATTGCATGTGCTTGTAGGATCAGTTTATAAATCTGACTTAATTATATCGGACTTTAATTGAATCGAGTGTTGGTTGTGAGTGGCTGCGATTAGTAAAGACCAAGACAATAGTGTGATACTGACGCTGGCAACCTGATGATCCTTGTGTGGCGGTGTCCCGGTGGACTTGAACCTGGAGGTGATTCCAATAGATTAGGAGTCATTACCAACTTAATTGTGGAACGCAAAATATATATATATATATATATATAAATATATTATTTACATATGTTTTCTTCGGGTCATGAGTTACTCCAGATTTAGGACTATAAATCTATAGTCCTAAACTGTGTTGGTTGCAGGCTTAAGAAAATATAATAAATTGTGCTTGTTGCATTAACATTTAAGTTGTATGTGATATTGTGTTGTGTTTTTCGGTTTGGCGTATTGGGCGTTTTTCGCTCAATCCTTATTTTTCCCACAGGTACAGGTGAAGATTCTATTATTTATAATCTGACAGGATACAATGTATTCATGGATTTTGGGGAAAGTGATAATGGATTTGACCCTTCTACCGACAATTGAGATTAGTATGGTATGAATAGTAGATGAAGAAGAAAAACTTTATATTAGATTAGTTATCTGTGAGAATTTTATGAATTTTAAGAGATTCTTTTATTTCTTTAAGTTGACTTGTTTAGTTTATGATTTAGCAGAGTTGATGACATTTTATTTTATGAGTATCCTTTATTTGTGAGATTTTGGAGATATTTAAGATATATATTTGAATATTAGAAATTATAACATTTACATGTCAATCTTTAGTAGTGACACGCGGCGGGCTGATAATGCATTTAGGTTAGGGTGTTACATTATTTAACCAAAATTTTAAAAAATTTATGTAGAATACACATTTATATGTATACAACACATTCAACATCAATTATAACTAGTTTTATGATATTGTAAAATAATCTAGAAGATAAAAAGAAAATTACAATACAAAAAAGTCTCATATTATTAAGAAAATGAATTTTACTTTTAGGAAAAGTTTATTTAAACTAATTATGTATGATTTTAAGCTATGTTTATTTGCGTTGTTAATAATAAGATATTAAATATTGTGAATAAGTAAATAAATTTTACTATTTATATGAAATAATTTAAATATTAATAATTATATATTTAATATTATTTTTTTAATAGAACTAGATGGCACCGCTGGTCCCATCAATTCTAGGCCAAAAAACCACCTAGGAACCGTGAAACCAACAGTTTCATAGCCGATTCTGAAACTGGTCAATTGATTTAGTTTCGGTTTTGAAACCGCCGAGAATAGTTCTAGTTTGGTTCCAAACTGAGAACCGAACCATGCCTATGTCTACTTTAAACTAATATGCTGCGTTAAAGTAAACATTAGTATCGTATCTATAGAAAAGTTTCGGGATATGTTTTGATCTTGTAAAATTAGACTGAAGAAGAATTCAAGTGAATAATCGGATAATTCTAGGCAAAGAGGAGTTCAAGTCAGTTATCCGGTTACTGGGACAATACTATACACGATAATCGCATTCAATAACAAAACATAAATTTTCCCAGAACGATTATACTTCCAACGATGAAACTTGAAAGAACGACAGAAAATGAAAAACTAGGTTTGTCGTGATGGTTCATTTGCCATCCATTAATTGTTTATAAGAAATTTATTACATACTTCAAGTGTTATTCCAATGTTTTTCTTATTCGCTATGCAAACAAAGTGTGTGTCATTAATAATAGAATATGATTTTGATATACTAATTTCAATGGGTGTATATTTGGAAAAGTAAAAGAAACTATGTCAACAAGTAGCTATACATTAAGAGATTGCTTATAAAATTATTATCGAGCTTTTAGATTTGTTATATGAAAAAAAAAAAAAAAAAAACAAATAAAAGATAGAGTGGAAGAGTTACTCCATCCAAGTGTAGAGTGGGCCTCTTTGATGTGAAATTGAGATGGCTTTATATCTTGATGTATTATAATTTATTTTTCTTTTTACAATTAATTTATTTTCATTAGACTTTAGAAAACTTTTGCAATTAATCCTATAAGTATCATTTAGGTGCTGATTTTAAATATATTTGTATGTTGGCAAATATCTTGCAGATCTTATTAAAACAAATTTGTTTACCAATCACTTTTTTTATTTATAGTTTTTTCTTTCTACCACTATTTACTCTTTCCCCATATTGCTTATCTTAATAATACCATGAATATTTATTCTTCAACTTTCATTCCTCAATTATCATATTTATTATAAATATAATAAAATACTGAAAAAAAATATCAAAACATCTTAAATAGATAAACAAAAAGTTAGGCTGTCCCCATTTTTTTTTTTTTTTTCTTTTGGGATCAAACTATTTATAGTAGTAAGTTACACATACAAAATACATTACAGTTTGTAATCTTAAATTAGCTTATTGATACATGCAAAGAACAGTTTAGCTGAAAGAAAAATTAACAAAAATATTCCACGTACATTAATAACATTACAAAAAGTTTCTAAACACATCCGAGAACAAGAGCTTCAAGGGAAAGGATGAGGTGGAGGTGGAATAAAAGACAAGTCTGCTCAAAAACACAAATATATTGCCAATGAAGACAACCTTTTACACCACTAAAGGCCAGAACCAACTGTAGGCAACTCGAAAAAATATGGAAGGAAGGCCAGCCCATTTTTAAAGCCATTCAAGCCCAAGACCAACAGCAATAATCTCCGCTGATGGAGCAAAAACAAATTTTGATGCATCCCAAATCAACACTCCTTCTTCATTACGGGTCACCGCAGCAACAACTAGCTCATTAGTTGGCCCAGTTCGTGAGCCATCAACATGGATCCAAATTCTTCCAATCGCACTTGGACATGAAGGCATGGTCTTCCCCATGTGACTTTCATACCTGATGATCAGAGATTCCATGACACATCCCATCTAATTTCGACGATGGCAACACAGACGCTGCCATATTCTCCAACGGTCCATCATCATCTCCAAGCACTTCCTCACCGAAAAAGATGCAAGCTTTAAGGCACGGTAAGGCAACCTTATCTAACGCATTTTTTCTCTTGAAACCAAGCCTGAATCTTGCTAATGGTAGCATAAGGTGTGCGGCTTTGTGTTGTAAAGCTGGTAGGGAAACTTTGATTGAGGCAGTGGCTTTTGCGATCCCCACATATTCAATGAGCATATTCAAGTTCCCAATCAAGTGGTATAATCAAGTTAACTCACTCATAGCAAATTCTTGGTGGGGACAAACAGATGGTGAAAGGAAAGTGCATTGGATCAAATGGGATAAGATGGCGTCAGCAAAACATTTTGGAGGCATGGGTTTCAGAGATCTACACAACTTTAATAGAGGCCTCCTAAAAAAATTAGATTAGAGGGCTTAAAAGGGATTCATTTTCCGCATCAAGAGTTCAGATTTGCTGGTAAAGGAAGTCAAGCCTCCCGGGTTTGGAGTAGCATTCTGGAAGGACGAGACATTCTTTTTAAACGAGCTATATGGAAGGTGGATTCGGGTTCTAAAGTTAGTGTAGGATGTGATAGATGGACCCTAAGCTTGGATAAGGGCCGGTTGACAATAGGGAATTGTATTGATCCTAATCTAAGGGTTTCAAATACTATGGACAGAGAGAATTTGGAGTGGGATTTACATCACATCAGACGTTTTCTAACAGAAAAAGAGATGAGGGCTACTAGAGCTGTACCTGTTCTCCCATCTACAGGAGAAGACAGCCTTATTTGGCCTTCTGATCGTCATGGTCAGTGTATGGTTAAAGGTAAATGTAATGTTTCCAGTAACCTATCCTCATCAAGAATCACAACTTGCAAAATGTGGAAGACGATTTGGAATTTACACACCTTACCTAAGGTGCGTCACTTTATCTTGTGAATAGCTTCAAATTCAATCCCTTCACTTCAGGATTTGACTAAGCGACAAGTGGTGGATTTGGATCTTTGCCCTTTCTGAGGCTTCTCTGAATTTATTGAACATGCAGCTTTATGCTGTGAGTGGGGATAGTGTGTTTGGTTTGGGGTGCTAGGAATTAAAATTGTGAAACAGAAAGTTTGTAGCTTTATGGATTGGTGGCAATCTAAGGTCTCCAGAAGGTGGTTGGAATCCAATGTGTGTGAAATCGCCTGGTTTATATGGGGGGACGGATGTGAAAGCCTTTTCAATCATAAAAACCCTAATGAAACCAATGATTCATTTGGTTATGTGTTTTCCTTCCGTTATTAGTCACATTATTTTACATATGAGAATTCCAACTTTTTGTCGCAGTTTTAATTTTAAAGACAATGAAATTTTTGTCAAGACCTTAAGTAGCTCCGTTCTCTCTCTTAACCTTATAATATATAATGATTTATAAATTTAAAAAAAAAAATACAATTTGGCTAAACTCCCATGCTCCAAAACCAATGTGAACAATCTGGCACAGGTTTATATACACTAAATAAATCATAAATATTTTAAACATTATATGTTATTATGAATCTCAGCATATTATATCTCTATAATTTTAAATAATTGATTTTTAAGCTAGAGTAATGAAATTTAAGTGAAACAATCCTTTCTTTTATGTCTCGAAACTCTAACATAGATGCTTGATCCCACAAATTGAGGTCTCATCACAGAGCATAAGCATCTCCTATATGTTAAAAAAATTCTTCAGAGGGTGAACCAAAAGCTATTACATAACAATACAATCACACACGATGTGTACGTGCATTCATAAGTTAATGTAATAAACATTAATTTAGATATTTAATTTAAATGCAACAAAAAACATGAGAGTACTCATGATTTTAAAAAATATGATGAGGGCCTAAGGATGCAACCGGGGCGGGTCGTTATAAGGTAATCGCCCACCCGCCCCGCTAAAAACCCTATAGGGTTTAGGATCGGGTTTTGGGTTGTACTCATAATCCGTTGGGAAAACCCGATCCGATTTAATTAAAAAAATTAAAAATTTTAGTTTAAGGAATTTACTTGTTTTATTAGTTGAATGATGCTTTTCATATAATCATTTTGTTATTCATGTATTGAGTCACATGATAGGATATAAATTATATTTACAATTAATAATCACTGACCAATTATCTAGAGAAAATCGATTTCCATGTGCAACCTTCCTACTTTTTCAAAATTCATTTCTTTCCCATACAACACAACAAAGTATAAAAATTAATTTTCTAAAAAAAATAGATATTATTATATATAATGACAAATAAATCAAGAATATATAGATCGTCGTATAATGTCATCATTTTATCATCATCATCATCATCATCATCATCATCATCATTATCATTATCATCATCATCATCATTATTATTTTATTATTATTATTTTGAGTTGGATGTATTATATATATATATATAGAGATATATGTAAGTCTTCTAATAAATACATAATAGTTAGTGACTCTTTTCTAAAAGCATATACAAATTCTGTCATTGTAATAATGTTTTCCACGATAATGCTATTATTGGTGTCTGTCACGCCCGAGGGTACTCTAGTAGTAATAAACAAGTTACACTTGAATACTATCACTAGATTACCTTCAGAGAATGACAGGTTTTCAAAACAATAGGATCTTTTAAGTTGCTTGATAAGAAATAACAAATATATGAGAGAAATGATTTAGTGAATAAACATTACAAACTTATTACAAACCATGTAGCTCCTTTGAAATACACAACTAAATAATCTGCTCTACTAGTACATAACTATAAACTAAAATAGTTTTGTAGACTTCTAGCTTCAAAGCTCTTATCGGAGCCATATTCTTAGATGTAACTAACCAGGGTCGTAAAGTGAACCTGAAAAGACTGTAGGAGTATAAGCGAAACCACAGCTCAGTGAATAACCAGATATACCATACATCACACAAGTCATTAACAAATCATATGCAATGTAAGCACTCAACCATATGCACAGATACAAGTTTGGATGATCTAGAATCCAAACAGGAAAAAGATTTATGCCCTCTTTTTAATGGGTTGAAGAACCAGCACTCAATGACCCACCTGCCCAAGAGAGACTAAGTACACAGGAGAATCAACGATTTCTCGTTTTAATGTTATCACTTTGAATACGGTTGATTGAACAAACCATCTCCTGCAATCCCCTTAGAAACTCCCTAAGTATTAATCATTTCAAAGCAATTCTACGGGCGACGTTCTTCGATGCTTTTTAGTTCCTCATACGACCGCCAGACCAAAGAGAACCTTGGAAGACTCACACATTGGATCAACCAAGCAAAAACAGAGATCCGAAATATTAATACGTAGCAAGTTGTCACAACCATATTGTAAACCCCTGTTTTCTAAGCCCTAAACCTTAAGCCGGAAAGTCTACCGGAGACCTTAAGTCAACGGATCTTGAGTAAAACCCTACAGTTTAGATCCTGAAAACCCGAGTTCGCAAATCGAGGAGTCGAAAAATAATTAAAGTGTTTAGAATAGTCCGTAATAATATTTGAATTATTAAAAATATCAGATTGGTTTATTTTCGGCTTATTTCGAACCCGTTTGGATACTGCTTTGGAAAGCGTGTCCCGGGGCTCGGAAAATTAAAAATATATCTTTAATATTTTTAGACTCGTATTTTTATAAGGATTTCAAAAATATCAAGTTTAGAATTTTTCGGATTCTAAAAATATCAGTTATAGCTCATATAAGCTTATTTTACTCTTACCGGTAACTAAATTGTTAAATTTCTAAAAATAATTTAATTGATTATTTTATTTAAATCATAAAAATTCTGCTACTTAAATAAAAATATTTTTCTTAATTTATTATATATTTTCTTATTCAAAAAGCCACTTTATCTCAAGTACACATACATTATCATTACTACACATTATTATGTTTTCTTTTGCTTTTTCTTACATTTCTCTTCCCAAATTGCAGCTGCCCATTCCCCAAAATGCAGCCACTTTTCCTTTATTTTTAATCAATTATTTGACATTTTAAAAGTCTCATTTAGTTGGAAATGGATGCAACTTGTTACACTTTCAAAATTACAATTTCAATCAACTAAATCACCCCCTATTCTACACAATGAATCACGCCAGCCCCCTCCCTTCTCCATGCAGCTGTGTTTATTTTTTTAAAAATTATTTAACACACATTTATCTCTATTTAAACATCTCATTCCTTTCCTCTTTCACCTTTACAAACCCTACATTTTTCCTCTCTCTTTTTCCCTCTCTTTTCCTCTTCTTCCTTGCCTTTCTTCTTGAAAACAAGCTGTCCCCATTTTTTTCTTGCTTCCACATATTTCTTGCAATTATTTGAGGTAATCTTTCTCTTTTAGCTCTTATAAGATGTTCTAGGATGATACCATGGATGTTTCATGCATCAAAGGACATTCCACAAGCTTAAAAGGCTATGGATGATGATGCCAAGAAGTGAAACACTCCTCTAGATGATGATCTCTTTTGTTCTTAGTATTTTTGTTATATGGAAGGCTTGTTTATTTTCTTTTTTTGTGATAGCTTGTAGATCTAGAGTTTTATCAAGCTTTAGTTATGTTTATGTGTAGATCTAGGAGTTCAAGGCTTACTACTAAGTTTTTCTTATGCTTTCATGGATATATATTGAGTAGATCTTAGATTCAAGTTGGAATGAAAAAGAAAAATTCGTAACTTGTCAATGCCCTATTTTAAAAACCCTCTTTCAAGTCTTAAAATGGAAGCTTTTGTTAAGAAAATGAAGGTTTGATGGATGTATATCATCAAGGCTTCATCTTACAAGAATCAAAGTTGATTTTCAAAGTTTATTTTCAAAAACAAAAATTGTATTTTCGGATCAAGACAAAGATCCAAAATAAAAACATGTTTTTCAACTCACAAATGAGGATTTTATTCAAGAAATGAAGGGTTCTTAGGATATAATATGTAATGGGTTGTTTTTCATGAGTTTTGATGAATTTTCTCAAGAGATATGTCCAAAATAAATTTATGAAAATTCGGATCAAGACCAAGACCTATTTTTGAAACCCATCAATCAACTTTAAAATGAAGATTTAGACAAAAATATAAGAGGCTCTTGATATAGATATCTTAAGGAATGGATTTTCATAAGTTTGAATGGGTTTTCCTAAGAAGTATTGCATAAATCAAGTGCTTTGTAGAAGACAATATTTAGGTCTTGTTTTCATTGTAAGTTTCAAAGTGGAAATTCGTAATTATGAGAAGACCAATTTTGAAAACCTTCTTTTTGATCTCAAAACAAGTATTTTACATTGAAAATGAATGCTTTGATGATACATAATATAGGAAAAATTATTTTCATTGAACTAAGTGAGTTTTAGTAAAGGAATTACTCAAAACAAGACAATGAGTTTCAACTTGTGAATTTGGTTTTATGAATATGGATTCTTAGAAGTTTCTTTTGAACTTTATGTTTGGTATTAGATAAGTATGTAATCTCTTAATTTTGTTTAGGATCTCCTTGCAAGTTTAGGACTAATATGAGTCAACCTAAGTAGTTAAATAGAGTAGATATGGCAATTTTTCACAAAGGCTCAAATCTGGAATTTTCGCAACCCTACTGTACAGTACGTTTCCGACCCTTAAATGACCTTAAATGTTTGAATTAACTTTAGAAATGGATAGCTCTTTCGAAGTAGGTATAAATCGGTATATTATAAGCTAAATTCCGAGTTAAAATGAGTTAGATATGACCTTTTTAAGTTAAGGATTCAACCTAGACGGAAATTGACGAACTTAGTAAATAAAATTGTTAAGTTTAATAGAACTTCATAAGAGATGCTCATTGAGGGTATTCTTTGTACCTAGGTGAATTGGAGGACGGGTTACCACTTCCCGAGGACTATTACGACTAGTGGATTTTCACTACATGGACAAGTGAGTTCATTTCTCAATTAATTATGCTCTTGGATGTGCTTGTAGTAGTAGTGGCATTAGACTTAGGAAAAGATAAAATTGTGTTTGAATGGTGATCTAAACTTGCATGAATGAACGATAAGTATATCGAGGCAAGCTTTGTTGTAATAATCTTGTATGAGCTAGTATAGATTTGGAATGTCTGAAAATTGTATGGTCACTTTAAATTATCTAAGTAATATGTCATGATTATATGAATAAACTGTACATGCATATCACGTAGTGAGTCTTATCATTGTCGAGTATGTCTTTGGTGGGACAAAGGTGTACTCGGGAGGCAGCGGGTCTTTAATGAAAGGGGACTAGGGTTGCATGACTTATGGACCACCCCATTCGAATAATGAAACTATGGTTGCATGACTTATGGACCAACATTAAAGATTGTGGTTGCATGTCTTATGGACCACCCCACTTAAGATTGGGACATGGTTGCATGTCTTATGGACCAACTTTGGAATTGTAGTTGCATCTTATGAACTACCCCAAACCCCGAATGGAGGGCGTAAATTCATTCACTTATGACTACCGGAAAGTCATATGCTTGTTTGCTCATATGCTTGTGCATTCATA
The DNA here is from genome assembly GCA_024138025.1 of Combretum micranthum. Taxonomy (NCBI): domain Eukaryota; kingdom Viridiplantae; phylum Streptophyta; class Magnoliopsida; order Myrtales; family Combretaceae; genus Combretum; species Combretum micranthum. The sequence continues at coordinate 329,676 of JAMXBD010001089.1, forward strand.
TGGTTGCTTAATTATAACTTGCTTGTATAGATATTTTAGCTTGGTCGGGCATGTTACTTGAAGAAAATGAATCTCACTAAGCATTAGCTTATACCCCAACAGTTTTTGTTGCAGCGTTCCTATTTTTGGATGTTCCGAGAGGACATTTTGTGCAGGTTTATCACATGGAATTAAAGAGCTTTTGAGGAAGTCGGGACCTAGTGTAGGCGTGGACTTCTAGGAAAATCTCTTTAATGTGAATTCATATATGTGTAATTGGAGCTAAACGATGTAGACTCCTATTATTTTGGCGGGGGTATGCCCCCTTGGCTTTTGTAAAGTTTAACTATTTATCTTGTTGTGATTTATATTCTTAATGCTATGTATGCTTTCTTAAGACTACTCGAATCAAAGTGTGATCCTAAAAGTTGTGTGAGTACACCTTACACTCGATATGTAAACTTATGGGATGACTAAGGTGTCATACTTAAGTTTAAATATCGGTGTGGTGGACTGTCGCGTTTAGGGTACCCTTTGGGGCGTGACAGTTTAAGTTGGTATCAGAGCATGGTTAAGAGTTTACAATCATAACTACAAATAAATAGCCTTAAGAAAGGATAAAAAGGAAGGATAGAATAGAATTACTAAGGAAGACTTAGATGGGAAGACGACCATAGTATCGGCCCTAAAATCCTATACTTAACCTTGTGGATAGTAACCACTAGGAAACAATCGACTTAGTATCGAAAACCTTCATAGGTGACCTAATGAGACTCCATAGAATACCGCTTAGTTACTTTAGTTGCTTTTGGTATTGTGTTGTTATTGTTACATGTTGATTGTTTCGTTGTTGCTTATAGTATAAAATTTTACTTGATTTTTGATTATGAGGATTTTTGCACTGTGTTTCAAATTTCAATAAAGCTATATTTATGTTTTATGATTCAGAATTTTATTACTTAAATTCCCTGATTTACCTTTTCAAACTTGTATTTTTCCGCTCGTATTACTACTTCTTTTATTTCCGTTACCTCGTTTGAAAACATTAATAGAATATATTGAGAAGATTACTTAACTAGACAAAAATAAAATTTGCTACAGCCGAGGTAGAAGAAGGAGACGTCAGGAGGAAAGCGCCTCCAATCAACCCAATATGGAAGAAGGGCAACAAGCCGCCCCTCCTCCAAATCCTCCTGCAGATGCTACACAGGTAGCTTTGCAAGCCATGCTTGGACAAATGGCACAAATGACACAAGTGCTCGAAGCACTTCGACAAAGTTTGCCGGCAGCGGCACAAGCACAAGCTCCAGCTCCAACTCCGCCACCACCTGCACCCCAAGCTTCTGTGGGGATGCCAGCACAGGAAAGCGCGCACTCTCACACTGCGCCTTTGCCTCCTCCACCACCTATGAGGCCATACAGAAGCTCCCTACCCGAGTTCATTAAGAGTAACAGATATTTTGAAGGGACTTTTGGGAGACCGGATGAGGCTGAGGATTGGTTAGCTCAGATAGAGCGATCCTTCAGGGCTTTTGAAGTGCCACACCACCTGAGAGTTGATTATGGCACTTACCTGCTTCGGTTGAATGCACGGGTTTGGTGGGAATCGAAAGAAAGAGAGCTCATGCCACCAGTTACTTGGGAAAGGTTCCGCCATGAGTTTTGGAGAATTACTTCCCCGGAGTCTCCGGGTGCAGTTCAGCTCAGAATTCCTGAACATTGCTCAGAAGGGAAGGACTGTGGAGCAATATGAAACTGAGTTTAGTCGATTACTGCAATATGCTCCGGATTCTTACAAGCACAGTGAGGAGCTAAAAATACGAGTTTTCTTAAATGGATTAGATGAGGAGTTGAGGATGAGGCTAAGAGTTTAATATTAAGAACTTTGTTGAGCTAGTAGAAAGAGCCCGGATAGTGGAAGGGGCTAAGAAAAGGAAGGGCAAGACTGCTGAGAAGCCACCCTCGGTTTTTGGAAAGAAGTTTTATGGGGGATCAGGATCTGGATTCTCCCACAAGAGGTTCAAGCCGTCTTATGGCTATAAGGGTAACACTAGTGGGGGACAGGCTACCCCTAAGAGTGTCAGTTGCTGGAAATGTAAGGGGGATCACTACCCCAAGAAATGCCCACAGTTGGCAGATAAGTGTTATTTCTGTGGCGACTCATCCCACAAGATTGCTAACTGCCCAAAGAAGACTACGACCATGTGCTTTGTCTGCAAGCAATTTGGTCACTTTGCCAATGAGTGCCCTCAAAGGAAGAATGCTCCAGCTAAACCTTTTGGGGGATCAGCAGCAGCAAGACCCGGGAACGGGAATAGTGGGAACAATAATAGCAGCCGTGCTGGGTCAGCAATGCACGGAATGAGGATCTACAACCTCGAAGGGCAATGGGTATGCGAAGAGATGGGAAATGAAGACTGCGGATTGGCTGCTCTCGAGGAGGATAATGGCCCGGACTTCGGTCTTGTGACAGGTAGGTCTCCTAACTCTTGTCTTTGTTTTTCTGCTGCTTTGATTTGTTAAGATTCAAGTATAAGAAAAGAAAAACAAGTTTGGTTAAGTTAAAGTAGTTAGGAAGATAAGTTAGGATGGTGTGAAGGTAGTGATTAGTAAGTGTTGGACGCAGGACACATACGGATAGCTAAGACGACTGCTTATGCTCTTTTTGACACGGGAGCCACACATTCGTTCATCACCACCAGATTGGCTAGACAAGTTGGTTTACCAATAGCCACTATTGCCTCTAGCTTTCGTGTTAGAACCCCGACTGGGAGTGTGGTGACGACAAATGAGATGCTAAAGGATTGTCCAATGGAGATTCATGGGCATGGTACGAAGTGTGATTTGATAGTATTGGAGATGAGTAAATATGAAGTGATTTTGGGTATGAGTTGGTTAGCCATTGCTAAAGCCGTTGTGGATTGTCGAAGGAAGAAAGTAAATTTCAAGGATGTTGATGGAATGGATGTTGAGTTCACAGGTGAGACGGTAGTTTCAAGAGGAACTGATCTATGCTCATTTGAGTTGCTTATGGATGGAGAGGATAAGATGGAAAGTGAAGGTTGTCTTAATGCAACAGAAAAGAAGAAGGATTACCTAAGATTGAGGATATAACGGTTGTCAAAGAATTTCTCGATGTCTTTCCGGATGAGCTACCAGGTTTGCCACCTAAGAGGGAAATTGATTTTGAGATTGACTTGGTGCCAAATACTGAGCCGATATCTAAAGCGCCGTATCGTATGGCCCCTGTTGAGTTAAAGGAATTACAAAAGCAATTGCAAGAACTCTTGGACCATGGATTCATAAGACCAAGTGTGTCACCATGGGGTGCACCTGTATTATTTGTTAAGAAGAAGGATGGTTCAATGAGATTATGTGTTGATTATCGGGAGTTGAACAAGGTTACAATTAAGAATAAGTATCCACTTCCAAGGATTGATGACCTTTTCGATCAGCTACAAGGAGCAAGTGTATTCTCACGGATTGATCTACGATCAGGGTATCATCAGTTAAGGGTCAAACCTGAAGATGTGCCAAGACTGCTTTTCGGACTCGTTATGGACATTATGAGTTCTTAGTGATGTCTTTTGGATTAACGAATGCTCCTGCCGCCTTCATGGACTTGATGAATCGAGTATATAAGTCATTGTTGGACAAATGTGTGATTGTGTTTATGATGATATTTTGATTTACTCGAAGACAAGAGAGCAACACGAAGAGCACCTTCGCATGGCCTTACAAATCCTAAGGAACATAAGCTATACGCCAAATTTTCTAAGTGTGACTTTTGGCTAGATAGGATTTCATTTTTGGGACATGTTGTGTCGGGTGAAGGCATATCAGTAGACCCGAGAAGATTAAGTCTGTGGTGGAATGGAAGCCGCCTAAGACCGTGACTGAAGTAAGGAGCTTTCTGGGTTTAGCCGGATATTACAGGAAGTTTGTCCAAGACTTTTCCAAGATAGCCAAGCCGTTAACTCAGTTAACGCAAAAGAATGAAAAGTTTGTTTGGACGGAAAAGAGGGACCAAAGTTTTCAAGAATTGAAGCAAAGGCTTGTCTCTGCTCCGATTTTGGTTTTGCCAAACCCCGAGAAACCCTATACGGTACATAGTGATGCTTCGAAAAATGGTCTCGGATGCGTTCTCATGCAAGAGGAAAGGTGATTGCCTATGCTTCAAGACAGCTAAGGCCACATGAGCAAAATTACCCCACGCATGACTTGGAACTAGCCGCTGTTGTCTTTGCCTTGAAGATATGGAGACATTACCTATATGGACAACGGTGTGAGATCTACACCGACCACAAGAGTCTTAAGTATTTGTTCACCCAAAAGGAGTTGAACATGAGGCAGCGAAGATGGCTAGAGTTAATTAAAGATTACGATTTGGGGATAAATTATTGCCCGGGAAGGGTGAATGCAGTTGCCGATGCCTTGAGTCGCAAGAACCACGGGGAGGTCGCAACTCTTTTGACGGACCAGAAAGAATTGATTAAAGAATTTGAGAGGCTAAGCATCGAATTTGTTGGGCAAGACTTGGAAATGGAAATAGCAAATTTGGTGTTGGAACCAACTTTGGTGGAAAGGATTAAAGAGGCTCAGCGCTATGATGAAGTGATACAAAGGATAAAAAGAAGTTCAGGAGGGAAATATACTGATTTTTCAATAGATGATGAGGATGTAGTAAGGATGAAGGACGATTGTGTGTGCCTGATGACGAAGAAATGAGGAAGGAAATCATGAGTGAAGCACACAATTCTGGGTACACGGTACACCCGGGAGGAACCAAGATGTACCAAGACCTTAAGGGACATTATTGGTGGAACGGAATGAAACGGGATGTGGCAGATTTTGTGATTAAGTGCCCAACATGCCAACAAGTGAAGGTAGAACATCAAAGGCCGGGTGGATTGTTAAAACCTTTGCCTATACCGGAGTGGAAGTGGGACCAGATTTCTATGGACTTTGTTTGTGGTTTACCAAGGACACCGTCAGGTCATGATGCTATATGGGTTGTGGTTGACCGGTTAACTAAGTCTGCTCACTTCTTGCCAATAAGTATGACTTTCTATGGATAAATTGGCGAGGCTTACATGAAGGAAATTGTTCGTTTACATGGGTACCGGCCGGGATTGTGTCGGATCGAGACCCGAGTTTGTGTCTAAGTTCTGGATAAGCTTGCAGAAGTGTTTGGGGACAAAGTTGCATTTTAGCACAGCCTATCATCCTCAAACTGATGGACAGTCGGAAAGAACGATCCAGACTTTGGAAGATATGCTTAGGGCATGTGTGATGGAGTTCAAGGGAAGTTGGGAAGCTCATTTACCTTTGGTTGAGTTCGCTTACAACAATAGCTATCACTCGACTATCAAGATGCCGCCTTATGAGGCCTTATATGGACGTAAGTGTAGATCCCCGTTGTTTTGGGATGATGTTGAGAAGGAAGTTCTTGGACCCGATCTAGTGCAAGATGCCACCGAAAGGTTCGGATAATCCAACAACGAATGAAGGAAGCTCAGGATAGACAGAAAAGCTGGGCAGATTTGAAAAGAAGGGTTCTTGAGTTTCAAGTGGGTGATCATGTGTATTTAAAGATAAATCCTATCAAAAGTATCCATCGAGTTCGCTCACAAGGAAAGTTGAGCCCCCGGTATATTGGTCCTTTCGAAGTATTGGAACGGGTTGGAGAATTAGCATACCGCCTTGCCTTACCGCCAAATCTTTCGGGAGTGCACAATGTTTTTCATGTCTCGGTTCTTCGCAAGCACATAGCCGACCCGGATCAAGTTATAGATTGGAACCGGTGTTATTAAAAGAAAACCTCACTTACGAGGAGCACCCGTACAGATTTTGGACACAAAGATACAAAAGTTAAGGAATAAGGAAATTAAGTATGTGAAGGTTCTTTGGAGGAATCATGCACATGAGGAAGCAACTTGGGAGGCAGAAAGTGAAATGCGGCAGAAGTACCCTAGTTTGTTTGAGGATCAGGTACGTCTTTCAAGTTTTGCGGACAAAACTTTCTTTAAGGTGGGTAGGTTGTAAACCCCTGTTTTCTAAGCCCTAAACCTTAAGCCGGAAAGTCTACCGGAGACCTTAAGTCAACGATCTTGAGTAAAACCCTACAGTTTAGATCCTGAAAACCCGAGTTCGCAAATCGAGGAGTCGAAAAATAATTAAAGTGTTTAGAATAGTCCGTAATAATATTTGATTATTAAAAATATCAGATGGTTCAATTTCGGCTTATTTCGAACCCGTTTGGATACTGCTTTGGAAAGCGTGTCCCGGGGCTCGGAAAATTAAAAATATATCTTTAATATTTTTAGACTCGTATTTTTATAAGGATTTCAAAAATATCAAGTTTAGAATTTTTCGGATTCTAAAAATATCAGTTATAGCTCATATAAGCTTATTTTACTCTTACCGGTAACTAAATTGTTAAATTTCTAAAAATAATTTAATTGATTATTTTATTTAAATCATAAAAATTCTGCTACTTTAATAAAAATATTTTTCTTAATTTATTTTATATTTTCTTATTCAAAAAGTCACTTTATCTCAAGTACACATACATTATCATTACTACACATTATTATGTCTTCTTTTGCTTTTTCTTACATCCTCTTCCCAAAATTGCAGCTGCCCATTCCCCAAAATTAGCCACTTTTCATTATTTTTAATTATTATTTGATATTTTAAAAGTCTATTTAGTTAAATGGATGCAACTTGTTACACTTTCAAAATACAAGTTAATCAAACAAACACCCCCCACTACACAAAATCACGCCAGCCCCCCTCTCCATGCAGCTGTGTTTTTTTTTTAAAATTATTTAACACACATTTATCTCTATTTAAACATCTCATTCCTTCCTCTTTCACTTTACAAACCCTACATTTTTCCTCTCTCTTTTTCCCTCTCTTTTCTCTTCTTCTTGCTTGTCTTCTTCAAAACAAGCTGTCCCATTTTTTTTCTTGCTTCCATACATATTTCTTGCAATTATTTGAGGTAATCTTTCTCTTTTAGCTCTTATAAGATGTTCTAGGATGATACCATGGATGTTTCATGCATCAAAGGACATTCCACAAGCTTAAAAGGCTATGGATGATGATGCCAAGAAGTGAAACACTCCTCTAGATGATGATCTCTTTTGTTCTTAGTATTTTTGTTATATGGAAGGCTTGTTTATTTCTTGTTTATGTGATACTTGTAGATCTAGAGTTTTATCAAGCTTTAGTTATGTTTATGTGTAGATCTAGGAGTTCAAGGCTTACTACTAAGTTTTTCTTATGCTTTCATGGATATATATTGAGTAGATCTTAGATTCAAGTTGGAATGAAAAAGAAAAATTCGTAACTTGTCAATGCCCTATTTTAAAAACCCTCTTTCAAGTCTTAAAATGGAAGCTTTTGTTAAGAAAATGAAGGTTTGATGGATGTATATCATCAAGGCTTCATCTTACAAGAATCAAAGTTGATTTTCAAAGTTTATTTTCAAAAACAAAAATTGTATTTTCGGATCAAGACAAAGATCCAAAATAAAAACATGTTTTCCAACTCACAAATGAGGATTTTATTCAAGAAATGAAGGGTTCTTGAGATAATATGTAATGGGTTGTTTTTCATGAGTTTTGATGAATTTTCTCAAGAGATATGTCCAAAATAAATTTATGAAAATTCGGATCAAGACCAAGACCTATTTTTGAAACCCATCAATCAACTTTAAAATGAAGATTTAGACAAAAATATAAGAGGCTCTTGATATAGATATCTTAAGGAATGGATTTTCATAAGTTTGAATGGGTTTTCCTAAGAAGTATTGCATAAATCAAGTGCTTTGTAGAAGACAATATTTAGGTCTTGTTTTCATTGTAAGTTTCAAAGTGGAAATTCGTAATTATGAGAAGACCAATTTTGAAAACCTTCTTTTTGATCTCAAAACAAGTATTTTATATTGAAAATGAATGCTTTGATGATACATAATATAGGAAAAATTATTTTCATTGAACTAAGTGAGTTTTAGTAAAGGAATTACTCAAAACAAGACAATGAGTTTCAACTTGTGAATTTCGGTTTTATGAATATGGATTCTTAGAAGTTTCATTTGAACTTTATGTTTGGTATTAGATAAGTGTGTAATCTCTTAATTTTGTTTGAGGATCTCCTTGCAAGTTTAGGACTAATATGGTCCTAAGTAGTTAAATAGAGTAGATATGGCAATTTTTCACAAAGGCTCAAATCTGGAATTTTCGCAACCCTACTGTACAGTACGTTTCCGACCCTTAAATGACCTTAAATGTTTGAATTAACTTTAGAAATGGATAGCTCTTTCGAAGTAGGTATAAATCGGTATATTATAAGCTAAATTCCGAGTTAAAATGAGTTAGATATGACCTTTTTAAGTTAAGGATTCAACCTAGACGGAAATTGACGAACTTAGTAAATAAAATTGTTAAGTTTAATAGAACTTCATAAGAGATTCATTGAGGGTATTCTTTGTACCTAGGTGAATTGGAGGACGGGTTACCACTTCCCGAGGACTATTACGACTAGTGGATTTTCACTACATGGACAAGTGAGTTCATTTCTCAATTAATTATGCTCTTGGATGTGCTTGTAGTAGTAGTGGCATTAGACTTAGGAAAAGATAAAATTGTGTTTGAATGGTGATCTAAACTTGCATGAATGAACGATAAGTATATCGAGGCAAGCTTTGTTGTAATAATCTTGTATGAGCTAGTATAGATTTGGAATGTCTGAAAATTGTATGGTCACTTTAAATTATCTAAGTAATATGTCATGATTATATGAATAAATTGTACATGCATATCACGTAGTGAGTCATATCATTGTCGAGTATGTCTTTGGTGGGACAAAGGTGTACTTGGGAGGCAGCGGGTCTTTAATGAAGGGGACTAGGGTTGCATGACTTATGGACCACCCCATTCGAATAATGAAACTATGGTTGCATGACTTATGGACCAACATTAAAAATTGTGGTTGCATGTCTTATGGACCACCCCACTTAAGATTGGGACAATGGTTGCATGTCTTATGGACCAACTTTGGAATTGTAGTTGCATGACTTATGAACTACCCCAAACCCCGAATGGAGGGCGTAAATTCATTCACTTATGACTACCGGAAAGTCATATGCTTGCTTGCTCATATGCTTGTGCATTCATATGGTTGCTTAATTATAACTTGCTTGTATAGATATTTTAGCTTGGTCGGGCATGTTACTTGAAGAAAATGAATCTCACTAAGCATTAGCTTATACCCCAACAGTTTTTGTTGCAGCGTTCCTATTTTTGGATGTTCCGAGAGGACATTATGTGCAGGTTTATCACATGGAATTAAAGAGCTTTTGAGGAAGTCGGGACCTAGTGTAGGCGTGGACTTCTAGGAAAATCTCTTTAATGTGAATTCATATATGTGTAATTGGAGCTAAACGATGTAGACTCCTATTATTTTGGCGGGGGTATGCCCCCTTGGCTTTTGTAAAGTTTAACTATTTATCTTGTTGTGATTTATATTCTTAATGCAATGTATGCTTTCTTAAGACTACTCGAATCAAAGTGTGATCCTAAAAGTTGTGTGAGTACACCTTACACTCAATATATAAACTTATGGGATGACTAAGGATGCCATACTTAAGTTTAAATATCGAGTGTGGTGGACTGTCGCGTTTAGGGTACCCTTTGGGGCGTGACACATATATGCAGTAATACAATTCGTGCAATGCATGTTCATATTATTTTGTTAAGTCCATAATTCTTAATCAATTTCGAGGTGAGCATACATTACACACAATCATCATTATACTTGAAATGACCTAGATTTATATTTTAATCAAATCTCATGTGTTTATTAATTTATTTTAAGGAGTTGAATTGAATGAGTATGATTATGTGTTAGTAGCTTAAGATATATGATCTTGTTTGTGTATATGTTGAAATTAATATTTTGTTTTGTATGCATTAATGTATAGTAATGAATTATTAATGTTATCTTGTGCACATTAAGATGTTAAATTAGGTTAGATTATTAATCAACTCCAATTTTGTTAAAGATTAATTGATAGAGTTTCTTGGTAATTAGTAGCATTTATGCCTAAATGTAAGCTAAATGGAGTCCAAATTAAAGTGAAATGCAACCTAAAGTTAATATATGCATTAAGGGGTAAATTTGGAAGTGTAAAAGTCAAAATTAAGTTAATTTTTTACTTTTTGAGGCAGCTCAAATTTTATCCGAATTTTCCTTTTCTTTCTCCTTTTTCTCTCCTTCTTCTTCCTCCATTTCCATCTTCATTTCCAAGCTCAAGTTAGGTTATATCAAGTTGAAAATCAAAGTTATTCTCAAGACAAGGTATATATGTATGTATTTGAATTGGTTTAGTTTAGGTTGTTGTGATTATTGTTTTGTTTCCCTTTCTTGAAATAGATGTATAGATAGTTGGATGAATTGAGTTTAAGATTGATCAAATTGTTGTTCATGCATGGAATGAGTTATGTATGTGTTTATGAGTGTGTGAAGTATGCATGTATTGTTGTATTGATATGAAGTGTCTTGATGTAACAAAGATAGTTTAAGTAGTTAGAGTGGGGATTGATGAAAGTGGAATTTGAAGTGTTTAGTGATGTTGAATTCATGCTTGGGTTGCTAGAATTGAGTAGTGTATGTTGGAGTGAGTATATGAAGTGAAGTGTAGTTGAGGAAAGTTTTAAAGTGATTAGGATGTAAGTTTGCAAAGTGAAAACAGGGGATTGGAATTTTCGTTTAACCTTGTTTTTAAACGTACGCCGGCATCTGGGGATTCTACGCCGCCGGCGAAGAGGCGGTGTAGAAAGCCCACATAATAGTTTTTCCTAACGCGTTTGCAACGCCGCCGGCTTTAATGTTAAGAAATTGCCGCGTCTGTGCTTCAGAACGTACGCGGCAACTTGAGTCTCTACGCCGCCGGCGTAGAGGCGGTGTTGAAAGTTCACAGAACCAAATTTCTTAAAGCCGACTGAACGCCGCCGGCTTTTGCTAGGAAGTCAGCCGGCGTTCTTTCTTCTAACTTGTACGCTGGCTTCTGGAATCAATGCCGCCGGCGTAGGATGCAAAGGCTGACGGCGTACACCTTTGAACGCTGCCACGTTGGCAGTGTATTTCAGAACATTGAACACCGGCCAACGCCGCCGGCGTTGAGTGCCGGCGTATCCCTGATTTTTCAATTTTGAGAGCTTTTTCTAGAAATTTCCAAAGTTGTTATTTGAGCATTTGAGATTTGGTAAGCAATTTGGGATATATTATGACGTTTAAATGCCTAGTCGTGACTGTATATTCAATTATGTGAATTTCTTTGATAATTTGTGATATGTGGATATAATATGTATATATTTGTGAGAATGAAATTTATAAATGTTGATTTATTAATTATTGTGACATTTCTATTACAGTTAAGATTCTTCGGTTAATTCATCACCGAGAGATCCTAGTTCTATTCTAACGAGTTCAGGTACGCAATAACTTGTCTGATGTTTGCTAGGACCAGACATTTCTAATTTGACCTAAATTGATCGATTTAACATTTGATGAATTGGATGTCTTTACGCTGTTTAATCTGGTCCGAGGAGCAGCAAACCTGTCATGATGCAATGACATGTTAGCTAGGCGCTTAACCAAGTCAGGTGCAATGACTTTACCATGATGCAATGGTACGCTATGATGCAATAGCAATTCTTTTGGTTAAGTGGGTAGCCGATAGGGGGAATTGTATCTGTGTAACGTTTGCTTAAACTTAGGGGGAAATACCATGATTTAGTTCAAGGTTTATGGGAACTTGTGAACTAGCTCATGTTATGGACTGAGTTTAAGTAGAGTCGGGCAACGGCTTTTAAACCCTAGATGAAGCTATTATCTTCATGAAATAGATATAGGAGATATAAGTATTCGGACTGCTTATATCAACCCCCTGAGCAGCTGCTGTTACTCAGGATCCCTGGATTCCCGGAGTGTGACGGGGTTTGAATACCCTCTTGTTGATTTGTGAATCAAAATGTAATAAAGATAACCACTTGTTTTATGATGCATTTACATCAATTGGATGACTTGTTTTGCATTGGTTATTGTGTACTGGGCCTCTGGCTCACTTTTGCTGCTTTGCAGGTTTGAGACGAGTATTACGATGACTTGGGCTATGGGTCCGATTTTGAAAGATTTTTGGATGAGTGGGACGAATAGGATTCGATCACCCTGGACTTTTAGAAGACTTTTTGCGATGGAGAAGTTATGTATAGATGGCTTAATAATAAGCCAAGTTCCTTTTGTGATGACCTAAGATCCTTAGGATTCTGATGTTTTGAAGAACATATAATTGTTTGTAGTGTCATGTATTGACACAAAGCATGTTTTTCAATGTAAATATATGTATAGATTGCTTATGTTAGCAATCTTGTTTTATTTAAAAAGTTCTTTACAAAGTTCAGTGATTTGATAAACAATTTACATAAACTGTTAGTTTTAGGACAACCTTACATATAATGTGAAAACGTTATATGTGGTTGGGGATTCGGTACTCTAAGTCTCGGGATTTAGAGGATCGGGTCTTTACAGATGGTATAGAGCCTTGTTTATGAAATTGTTTGATTAAATAGTGGTGACTTGACCTTAGATACGGTGAGTTAGTTAGACATATATAGGACTTGTTTATATTAAGTTTTATTTTTAATTGTTTAATTAGTTTATTAATTGTTTTGATATTGATTGACCTTGTAAAATTATTATATGTCATACATGTTGCATGTTTGTTTAAAAGATGGATAGTCATGAAGAGTAACCCGACAATCTTCGGAAAGAGAAAGTATGCCACTCCTTCTCAGTCTACTATTTCAGCTTCTGCATCAGCTAGTATTCCAGCTTCTACTTCGACTCCATCCGGCTTCGGCTTCTACTGCACCGAATCCACAGCCTCCTCAAATGCCAGCATACCCAGCTATGCCTCAGATGCCTACTAGAGATCCGAATAATGTGCTCACTATGTTTCGGGATATGTTTGCAATAGTTCAGCAGTACCAACAAATGATGTATCAACAACAACAACAATTTATGCAGCAATATCATCCTCCAAATGTGAGAGAAGAGCCACAAGTACCAATGGGAGACCAGAACGAACAAGTCAAGTTGCATGATTTTGTTAGACTGGTACCTGATTTTGATGGAACTGTTTTGGATCCGACTCGAACGGAAGGTTGGATAGTGGAGTTAGAGAAAGCGTTTGCAGCCTGTGAGGTACCTGAGCATAGAAAAGTTGATTTGGCTATATATATGTTGAAGGGAGATGCATATAATTGGTGGAGATTGAACAGTGAAGGATATGTGAGACCGATACCATGGAACCGATTTAAGGAAGCCTTTTTCTTGCAATACATTCCATCCACGGTACGGGAACAAATGATATCGAGTTGGTTGAGTTTAAGGCAAGGAAATAAAACTGTTGAAGAATATCATGCAGAATATTGCAGATTGCTTCGATTTGCGGGCACAAGTTACAATGATGAGAGTATGAAAGTTCAAAAGTTCCAAGATGGCTTGAACATGGAGATTAAGAGTGAGGTTAAGAAGTTTCAATTGTCAACACTGTCTGAAACAGTAATCAAGGCAAAGCTAGTGGAACAAATTAATAATGAAAATAAAGCTCAGAGGGATAGACATGCGACATTTATGGGCAAGAGATCGATGACATCCTATACTCCTTATTCAAGGTTCGAAAATGTTAACAAGGGCAAGCGACCATATTTGGGTAAGAAATCAAGCTCGGGACAAGTGGTGAAAGCTCCTATGCCATCTATACCATTTGATAGGCGATGCCCTATATGTTTTGGGCCTCATGAATTGTTTCAATGTAAATGGACTCCTGGAGCTTGTTTTGCATGTGGGAAAGTTGGTCATAAAGCTTCTGATTGTCCTGATCCTAAATTGAAGCCCATCTTTTGTGCTCATTGTCAACAAAGGGGTCATCATGTGGCAAATTGTAAAGAAAAACCGAGGAATGAAGGACCGAACTTTGGAAAGGGAATGACAGCTGCTAGGGTGTTTGCTTTGCAACAATGTGAGAAAGCTCCTTCGTGATATTGGCAGGTATAATACAGATGCAAGACATCCTGCATATACTTTAATTGATACTGGTGCTACTCATGCATGTATTGCTGAAAGCTTTGTGAATGAGTGTGGTTTGTCTTCTGAAGTTGTATGATAGAGTGATGAGTGTGAATACTCCTTTTGGTGTGCAATCCAAAGAGCCATGTGTATGTAGGAATGTTGATGTTGTGATTTCTGATGAAAGCATGCCAATAGATATGTTAGTTCTACCTTTAATTGATTTTGATGTTATTCTTGGAATGAATTGGTTGAATCTTTACAAAGCCACAATAGATTGTAGTAAAGCGGAAGTGAGTTTTGAGTTGGAAGGTAGAAGATTATTTCATGTGTTGGAAAGAAGGAGACCCGGAAGTATGTATTCTATGGAATTGTGGGAGAAGGATATGGGAACTACAATGGGTAGTGAAGAACTCCGAGTTGATATGGTGCCAGTAGTAAGGGAATTTGTTGATATTTTTCCTGATGAATTATCCGGTTTGCCACCGGATAGGGAGATTGATTTTGGGATTGATGTGATACCTGGAACTACACCTATTTCTAAAGCTCCGTATCGTATGGCTCCGGCTGAGTTGAAAGAATTGAAAAGTCAGTTAGAAGAGTTGCAACACCTCGGGTTTATCCGACCAAGTATTTCTCCTTGGGGTGCTCCGGTATTGTTTGTTAAGAAAAAAGACGGAAGTCTAAGGATGTGTATAGACTATAGAGAATTGAATCAAGTGACAATCAAGAACAAGTATCCACTTCCTCGAACTGATGATTTATTTGATCAATTGAGAGATGCGGCATTGTTTTCCAAGATAGATTTGAGATCCGGATATCATCAACTCAAGATTAAGCAACAAGATATATCCAAGACGGCTTTCAGAACAAGATATGGACATTTTGAGTTTATGGTTATGCCTTTCGGTTTAACAAATGCCCCTGCTGCTTTTATGGATTTGATGAATAGGGTATTTAAGGATTATTTGGATCAATTTGTGATAGTCTTTATTGATGATATTTTGGTATATTCAAAGAATGAGGAAGATCATGAGAAACATTTGAGACTTATGTTGCAAAGATTGAGGGAGAGGAAGCTTTATGCTAAATTTAGCAAATGCAAGTTTTGGTTGAAAGAAGTTGCATTCTTGGGACATATCATTACAAAGGAAGGAATATCTGTTGATCCGGAGAAGATTAGAGCAGTATTGGACTGGCCACCACCGACAAGTGTCACGGAAGTGCGAAGTTTTCTAGGGTTGGCAAGTTATTATAGAAGATTTGTACAAGGTTTTTCCAAAATCGCTTCACCATTAACTAAGTTGATGAGAAAATATGTGAAGTTTGATTGGGATGAAGATTGTGATCGGAGTTTTCTTGAGCTGAAGGAACGTTTGATTTCTGCACCGATTTTAGCATTACCAGTTAGTGGAGAAGAGTTTGTGATTTATAGTGACGCTTCACTTCAAGGACTCGGATGTGTTTTGATGCAAGATAATCGAGTCATAGCTTATGCTTCAAGACAATTGAAGTCCCATGAGAGGAATTACCCAATTCATGATCTCGAGCTAGCTGCAGTGGTATTAGCTTTGAAGCTTTGGAGACATTATCTGTTTGGTGAAAAGTGTAAGATATTCACAGATCATAAGAGTTTGAAATACATTTTCACTCAAAAAGAATTGAACATGCGACAACGAAGGTGGTTGGAATTAATTAAAGATTACGATGTTGAAATTCTATATCACCCGGGAAAAGCTAATGTGGTAGCCGATGCGCTCAGTAGAAAGAAATCGATGAATGTGGAATTTTTGGTTACTACTCAGCGGGAATTACAAGAAGACCTTCAAAGGATGAATATTGAGATAGTTATGGAAAATGTGGATGTTATGTTAGCAAGTCTATCACTGCAACCGACTATTCTGGATAAAATCAAACAAGGACAACTTGAAGAACCGGGAAGTCAGAAGTTGAAAAGTAAGATAGTTGAGAAGAGGAGAAAAGAGATGAGAATTGATGATAAAGGAATTATCAGATTCAAAGATAGAATTTATGTACCGAGATCTATGATTTGAGACACCAAATTATGAAGGAAGCGCATTCCTCCTCATATTCAATTCATCCGGGAAACACGAAGATGTATCGAGACTTGAAGCGACATTTTTGGTAGGAAGGAATGAAGAAGGACATTGCAAGATTTGTTTCTAAGTGTTTGGTATGTCAACAAGTAAAGATCGAACATCAACGGCCTGGAGGAGAATTGCAACCATTGAAAATTCCGGAATGGAAATGGGATGAGATAACTATGGATTTTGTGACGGCTTTACCGAAGACAGTAGCCAAGAACGAAATGATTTGGATCATCGTAGATCGACTCACGAAATCGTCACATTTCATTCCACTAAGAATCGGGTGTTCACTTGAAAGATTGGCTCAAATTTACATCCGAGAGATAGTGAGATTACATGGTATACCAATGACCATTACTTCGGATAGAGATACAAGATTTGTCAATCGATTCTGGAAAAGTCTTCATGAAGCTCTTGGAACAAAGTTACAATTTAGTACAACTTTTCACCCACAAACTGACGGGCAATCGGAAAGGACAATTCAAATTCTTGAAGATATGCTTAGAGTTTGTGCATTGGATTTTGGAAAGAATTGGGATGAACACTTACCTTTAGTGAATTGCCTACAATAATAGTTATCAAGCATCGATTCAGATGGCTCCGTATGAAGCGTTGTATGGAAGGAAATGTAGATCTCCTTTGCATTGGGATGAAGTGGGCGAAAGAGTTTTGATTGGACCCGATTTGGTACAACAAGCGGTTGATAAGATTCAATGATCAAACAGAGATTGAAAGCTGCTCAAGACCGATATAAAAGTTATGCTGATTTGAGAAGAAGACCTTTGGAATTTGAACTTGGAGATCATGTTTCTCAAGATATCCCCGACTAAAGGAGTTTTCAGATTTGGTGTGAGGAGTAAATTGAATCCAAGATACATTGGGCCATATGAAATATTGGAAAGGATCGGACCATTGGCTTATAGATTGGCGTTACCACCAAGTTTGTCAGGCGTTCATAACGTTTTTCATATATCTCAACTTAGAAAATGCATATCCGATTCGATGCGATATTGGATACCAATCAACCAGAGATACTACCAGATTTAACTACTGAAGAAAAGCCAATTAGAATTTTGGGGAAAATGGACAAAGAATTGAGGAATAAAGTCATACCAATGGTAAAGGTCCAATGGAGTAACCAATCCGAGAGAGAGGCGGTTTGGGAAGTAGCTAGTGCAATGAGACAGAAATATCCGGAACTTTTTGAGTAAGAAGGTAAGTTAAGTTTCGGGGACGAAACTTCTTGAAGAAGGGAAGAATGAAATGACCTAGATTTATTTTAATCAAATCTCATGTGTTTATTAATTTATTTTAAGGAGTTGAATTGAATGAGTATGTTATGTGTTAGTAGCTTAAGATATATGATCTTGTATGTGTATATGTTGAATTAATATTTTGTTTTATATGCATTAATGTGTGAGTAATGAGATTATTAATGTTGTCTTGTGCACATTAAGATGTTAAATTAGGTTAGATTATTAAATCAACTCCAATTTTGTTAAAGTTAATTGATAGTGAGTTCTTGGTAATTAAGTAGCATTTATGCCCTAAATGTAAGCTAAATGGAGTCCAAATTAAAGTGAAATGCAACCTAAAGTTAATATATGCATTAAGGGGTAAATTTGGAAGTGTAAAAGTCAAAATTAAGTTAATTTGATTACTTTTTGAGGCAGCTCAAAATTTATCCGAATTTTCCTTTTCTTTCTCCTTTTTCTCTTCTTCTTCTTCCTCCATTTCCATCTTCATTTCCAAGCTCAAGTTAGGGTTATATCAAGTTGAAAATCAAAGTTATTCTCAAGACAAGGTATATATATGTATGTATTTGAATTGGTTTAGTTTAGGTTGTTGTGATTATTGTTTTGTTTCCCTTTCTTGAAATAGATGTATAGATAGTTGGATGATTGAGTTTAATATTGATCAAATTGTTGTTCATGCATGGAATGAGTTATGTATGTGTTATATGAGTGTGTGAGTATGCATGTATTGTTGTATTGATATGAAGTGTCTTGATGTAACAAAGATAGTTTAAGTAGTTAGAGTGGGATTGATGAAAGTGGAATTTGAAGTGTTTAGTGATGTTGAATTCATGCCTTGGGTTGCTAGAATTGAGTAGTGTATGTTGGAGTGAGTATATGAAGTGGAAGTGTAGTTGAGGAAAGTTTTGAAGTGGATTAGGATGTAAGTTTGCAAAGTGAAAACAGGGGATTGGAATTTTTGTTTAAGCTTGTTTTTAAAACGTACGCCGGCATCTGGGGATTCTACGCCGCCAGCGTAGAGGCGGTGTAGAAAGCCCACAGAATGTTTTTCCTAACGCGTTTGCAACGCCGCCGGCTTTAATGTTAAGAAATTGCCAGCGTCTGTTCTTCAGAACGTACGCCGGCAATTTGAGTCTCTACGCCGCGCGTAGAGGCGGTGTTGAAAGTTCACAGAACCAAATTTCTTAAAGCCAACTGAACGCCCGACTGAACGCCGCCAGCTTTCGCTAGGAAGTCAGCCGGCGTTCTTTCTTCTAACTTGTACGCTGGCTTCTGGAATCAACGCCGCCGGCGTAGGATGCAAAGGCTGACGGCGTACACCTTTGAACGCTGCCAGCGTTGGCAGTGTACATTTTCAGAATATTGAACACCGGCTCAACGCCGCCGGCGTTGAGTGCCGGCGTATCCCCTGATTTTTCAATTTTGAGAGCTTTTTCTAAATTTCCAAAGTTGTTATTTGAGCATTTGAGTATTTGGTAAGCAATTTGGGATATATTAGGACGTTTAAATGCCTAGTCGTGACTGTATATTCAATTATGTGAATTTCTTTGATAATTTGTGATATGTGGATATAATATGTATATATTTGTGAGAATGAAATTTATAAATGTTGATTTATTAATTATTGTGACATTTTATTACAGTTAAGGATTCTTCGGTTAATTCATCATGAGAGATCCTAGTTCTATTCTAACGAGTTCAGGTACGCAATAACTTGTCTGATGTTTGCTAGGACCAACATTTCTAATTTGACCTAAATTGATCGATTTAACATTTGATGAATTGGATGTCTATTACGCTGTTTAATCTGGTCCGAGGAGCAGCAAACCTGTCATGATGCAATGACATGTTAGCTAGGCGCTTAACCAAGTCATGGTGCAATGACTTTACCATGATGCAATGGTACGCTATGATGCAATAGCGATTCTTTTGGTTAAGTGGGTAGCCGATAGGGGGAATTGTATCTGTGTAATGTTTGCTTAAACTTAGGGGAAATACCATGATTTAGTTCAAGGTTTATGGGAACTTGTGAACTAGACTCATGTTATGGACTGAGTTTAAGTAGAGTCGGGCAACGGCTTTTAAACCCTAGATGAAGCTATTATCTTATGAAATAGATATAGGAGATATAAGTATTCGGACTGCTTATATCAACCCCCTGAGCAGCTGCTGTTACTCAGGATCCCTGGATTCCCGGAGTGTGACCGGGGTTTGAATACCCTCTTGTTGATTTGTGAATCAAAATGTAATAAAGATAACCACTTGTTTTATGATGCATTTACATCAATTGGATGACTTGTTTTGCATTGGTTATTGTGTACTGGGCCTCTGGCTCACTTTTGCTGCTTTGCAGGTTTTGAAGACGAGTATTACGATGACTTGGGCTATGGGTCCGATTTTGAAAGATTTTTGGATGAGTGGGACGAATAGGATTCGATACCCGGACTTTTGGAAGACTTTTTGCGATGGAGAAGTTATGTATAGATGGCTTAATATTAAGCCAAGTTCTTTTGTGATGACCTAAGATCCTTAGGATTCTGATGTTTTAGAAAGAACATATAATTTGATTTGTAGTGTCATGTATTGACACAAAGCATGTTTATTCAATGTAAAATATGTATAGATTGCTTATGTTAGCAATCTTGTTTTATTTAAAAAGTTCTTTACAAAGTTCAGTGATTTGATCAAACAATTTACATAAACTGTTAGTTTTAGGACAACCTTACATATAATGTGAAAACGTTATATGTGGTTGGGGATTCGGTACTCTAAGTCTCGGGATTTAGAGGATCGGGTCTTTACAATACTACTGCACACACCACCATTTCATTATCGCTTGTATAATGGTATTTTACAATCATACATTCAAATCAAATCATACTTTCAACAGACATTCATTTGTTTATCTTGCATTACATATTTGACTATCTACAATCACCACCAGTACAATATGACTAAATTACTCACCTGCTCATACCGACTCAGTCGTAGTAATTCGCTGGTAGATCTTCTAATGAGTTAAAGTCACCTATTTAAAACAAAGTATTCATTAATACAATCTAGCTAAATTCCTATATGTGCTTTGCGTCCTAAACTAGATATTTTGATAATTATTATTACTTAGCGTTGTCGTGTTTCTCTTATTTAATCTCACATAATTGTTTGGTTATTTTTAAAAGTCACATTGCTCAAGAAATTAACTTATTTCAATTTCCATTCTTATATATTTTATTTGTTTTTTACTAATATTACTTTAATTAACACTAACTATTTTCTTAATTCTAGGATTTCAAAAGTTATTAGATATTAATTCTAAATAGATTGAAATATTTGTATTATAGTCACTATCTAATACATATTTGTATAACATGCATATATATACTTAGTAGATATATTATATATATATATATATAATTTCGGTTTAGGTCAGAAAAAGCTTTCGTTGGAGAAATTTTGGCTGTACGCCGGCTCAAGGCCGCCGACCTTCATCCCCAGATGCCGGTGTAAAATTGATTTTGTAAGTTATTTCATGTTGAGTGCACCGGCGTTGAAAGCTGCCAGCTTTCAACATATGCAGCCATACGCCGTCGGCGTAGATCCCAGGAAGCCTGCTTTCGTTCATGTTTTACGCGGAAAAATTATTTTACGTAGCCTCTGATCAGTGTAGCCGCTGTACGCGCCGGCGTTCAGCGTTTACACTGCCAGCCTTGAGGCAGTGTTTTACTGTTCATCGTCTTCCTTCTCGGTTCGATTCTTTTTCTTTGATTTTTACACGTTAAAAACTTACTTAAACTACTTCTAAGAGTTTATATATCATATATAAGGATATATAACAACTTTCAACATGTTTAAACACATAAATATATAGATCTCGATTTTGTGAAAGTAAAACTAGGGTTTTGAAGTTTTACCTTGTTGGAGCTCGTTTGATGAAATCTGAAGCTTGTGTTTGTGTTTATTATGTTCCTAAGATGATTAGAAGTCAGTTACAACTCTTATATTTGAACAAAAATCCTTTGAATCATGTCAACTTACCTTTGGATTCGTTTTTTAGGGTTTTTAGCTTTGTATTTCCTTTGATCCGAGCTTGTGTTTTATGATCTGTTTGCTCTTCGTTTTCAGTTCGTTTTAGTTGTTGTTTGGGAGTATTTTCGGACTGGAAGATGTTGAGAAATTATTGAGTTTGTTTGTTCTTCATTAATGACTTTAAACTCATATATATGTTGAAGAGAGAAGGAGAGGTTGTCGCTGCTTATTCTCCTTCATTTTCCTCCGATTTTTTATCTCATTTTGCTGTTGTTTTCAAGCCAATTAATGCTTGATTGACTTGGCAGCATGTGATTGGTGTCGAGGTTGATTTTTGTGGAAAAATTTGGTGCATGATTGAATCAAATCCGGCTATCTTCTTCTCCTTCAACTTGCACCGAACTCAGCCGCATTTCCCACCGAAAAACAGCAGCCCAAAAATATATATATATTAGTTTATTTATTTAATTAAATTTTGAGTTAATTATACGAGTTATACGGGTATTTATCGGCTAATATTTGGAAGGTTTCCTACAAAAATATGTGTATAAAGTTATACGAAACACTTAGATTTTCAAATAATGCAAATTTAGGTTATATATATACGTAGCTAATTATTCGTATAATTTTATCTCCCGCCATTTGGTTTCTTAAGCTCATTGGGTCAATTTTTGTTTCAGGCTCGATAGCTTAAGAAAACTGGGTTAGAACAAAAGCGTGATCCGGTTATTTATTTGAAGTTTAGATTTGAGTTATTCATCAGTTTATATTTTCGTTGTGTATTTAAAATCTTAACGGTTCATTTTTGGATCATCGTTTTCTGTTAGGAGCATAAATAATCATTTATACAGTATTGAGCTTATACAGAAAACTAACTATATTTATATCTAGTTTTAATACTGAACATAAATCTTATTAGTAGCTTTTAATTTTAAACTAGAAATCTGAATTTAGAGTTTAAGTCTAAATATAAACTCATTACTACTTGTCATTCTAATCTCGAATCATTATCGAGATAAAAAAACAATCATTTAATCTCTATATTTGTTTTCTTATTTAAATCTATTTGTATACTAGGTTTTCGGGTTTAAATTTTAGATCATTTCTTGAATTATTTATTTAAGACAAAGATCTCGTTTTTGGTATTAACTAGGATTAAAGAATTTCTTTATTCGGTTCCTAAATCTTTCGTTTATCCAAAATCTAAATATTATTCTATTATTAGACTTCAATCAAAAACTAAATCTATTATCTAGTTTATACAATCTATTATAAAGTCGGGTACTAATGAGAAAAATTCCCGGGGTTTACAGTGTCTATTCATATATCATAATTGGAGTTAAATTAACTTAGATATCACAAATATAAGAAATCTACCTAATAGGAAAATTATAATAGGTTAGGCTAGAATATAGGTTATCACATTGTTCATTCTTAGCAATTTATTTATTATTGTTATCATTTGGAGTCTGAGTATTCTGATTATTATTTTAACTCATAATACAACATGATAAAGTGAGTTTTTCCTATATCTGCCATATTGTTTTGTGTTTCTAGTTTAGCATGCAACATGCCATATTAAGCATGAATATGTTGTGCATGGATAGTGATTAGGCTTTACTACATGTGTTTGATATCGGTGGTTGAAGTGATAAAATTTCTAAACCAGAAACGATAATGATATTGCTTGTATTATTAGATGATTTCCTTTGTTCTAATTATTTGCGAAGTTTGATTGGTCACTTGAAATGGATTAACAATTATATGGCTTAATGTCATAAATAGCATGAATTATGTTTACGGATAGCCAGCATTGAGTGGGGAACGTGGGTTGGCTGCAATCATGACAAAGTTCATGGGCTTTACTTTAGAGAGGTAAAACTACATCATTTAGGGGAATACGATTCCTATATATATCTATATATTTTTTTTTTTTTTTCTCAAAGAACGTATATTTTTATATTTTAGATAATGTCCATTTAAAAGCTTTAACCTATCCTGGGCAAGTGCCTGGAAATGGTTGGCCCGCATTGGCTGTGTAGGCCCTTGCAATGCATTCCTTAACCAAAGCAACGGAGGCCATAAATCTGTACCACATACAATGTAACTAGATGGTTGTAGATGTTTGCTTCATGTAATCTTTAGTCGATTAGCGTTTATCATCTAAGGTCTCTAGAAGATAGTTGGAATCCAATGTGTGTGAAATCGCCTGGTTTATATGGGGGGGCAGATTTGAATGCCTTGTCAATCATAAAAACCCTAATCAAATTCAAAGTAATGATTCATTTGGTTATGTGTTTTCGTTCCGTTATTAGCCAACATTATTTTACATATGAGAATTCCAACTTTTTGTCGTAGTTTTAATTTTAAAGACAATGAAATTTTTGTCAAGACCTTAAGTAGCTCCATTCTATCTCTTAACCTTATAATATATAATGATTTATAAATTAAAAAAAAATTACAGTTTGGCTAAACTCCTTTCCCCAAAACCAATGTGAACAATCTGCCATAGGTTTAAAACAACTAAAAAATATATACACTAAATAAATCATAAACATTTTAAATATTATATGTTATTATGAATCTCAGCATATTATATCTCCATAATTTTAAATAATTTATTTTTAAGCTAGAGTAATGAATTTAAGTGAAACAATCCTTTCTTTTATGTCTCGAAACTCTAACACAGATGTCTGATCCATAAATTGTGATCTCATCATAGAGTATAAGCATCTCCTATATCTTTAAAAAAATTTCCTCAGAGGGTGAACAAAAAACTATTACATAATAATACAATCACACACGATGTGTAAGTGCATTCATAAGTTAACGTAACAAACATTAATTTAGATATTTAATTTAAATGCAACAAAAAACATGAGAGTACTCATGATTTAAAAAAAAAAATATATGATGGGGGCCCTGGGTTACCAATGTAAACAGTAGTATTGGAAGTTGATGATAGAAACTGACCTCTCACCTAAAAAGAAAACTAAAAGTAGCCTCATCTAAAGTTCACGGCCGTTATTCAAATACCACCATCGCAATCCATCTATATCGTATAGTTCGATAAGTCTCACTCCTTCGAATTATGCCTAACATAACTTTGCTTCTTTTAGGTGACCGTTACATCAGATACCATTCTTTTATTAGCTAACCACTGGGCCACAAACTATGGGCTCTAAGCTCCTAACTATTGTGTCAAGGTCTGAAACCTTAACAAAAACTATTGCTCAAAAACTTAAGACTGCCAAATAGAAAGTAACAACTTTATTAGGCTTTACATGTTGTCAAGTTATTAGAATTTTCTATCTAGCAAGCAACGCACATGTCACTATGTACTTAGAATAACGGATCATTCACGATGAAAATCTTAAATATAACTGTGAGCATCATCTTGTTGGTGTTTCATCCAACAGGTTGTCAAGTTTTCGGTCCATAAATAGATCGATTTAACTTTTAATATTGCCCTTTCCTCCACCAGAAGTTGTACGAGACACCAATCTTTCTGGAAAGTTTGTCGATCCCTTTGACAGGTTTCAAAAGTGTCAAACCTAGTTCTATTAAATTTTCCTACGGCTCCTCAACCGATTATAAATTTCCAAGAATATGGGGGTAAAGAAAGTTTCAAATATATCTATAGGGATTTAACAAGTTTTCCTACAAAGTTGGTTGTATTTACCCATGTGCAACTGATTTTAATCATTTGTTTGGATAGGTTATTTTAATAGATTGAGGTTGTAAGCACTCTAATTTATGCACCTAAAAATGATAATTTTCAAATGTTATTGTAAACTTTTGGAAAATGTTTCAATAAAGTTGCAAAGATCGCTTCTGATTTTTCGCAATTTAAGAATATTAAAAGTTATGAATAATTAATTAGAGTTAGAATTATTATTAAAAAATTAAATATAGAATTCCCATAAATTTTCACAATCAACGATCAATAATAACTCAACGAACTACAGAAATTATTGGAGCCTCAGTAAATTTAAAGGAACTATACAACAACTAATAAATTATAAACCTTAGAAAATTTTCATAATTAAAAATAGTGACATATAAATGTAGTATTTGTATGTAATTATAAAACTTAATAGGTAATAAATGATGTTATAAAAAATAAAATAAAGACTTTAATAACAAATGAACTTTTGTATATCTTATGATAAGTCAATAATTAAGAATATGACTAAAATCAATATTTTTATGTTATGATCATGACATTAAAAGGCAACATTAGAAATGGTATAACAAATAATGTAATAGGTAGATGATTTTGAATTTAGTTTAGAAATTGAACTTAAATAGTTTAATAAAATAAGCTATGCAAAATAAGTAAATAATAGAGTATAAATAGATAATTTGACATAATTAATTTAAAATAGATTAAATTGAAATTTGAGATTTCCAATGTTCCTTTCATTTATCTATTTGCTACAATTGTCCGTTTTATAAGTCAAATTATTTAATTCATTTCTAATCATCAATTTGAATGTCTTTTTTTAATTTCAAATCTCTAACCCTTAAATAAACTATTTAAATATTTGTAAATCTTAAACTTTTAATCTTAGTTTAAACTTCTTTTCTAAAATCTCATAAAAATTTGAGTTCCATTGCCTTTTAAATTTCAATTCTCAAGTCCTAAACTTAAATTTCAACCAATTATCAAATTCTACCAATTGGAATTTTAGACTAAATATCTAACTCAACTATTTAATTTTACCTCTAAATTTGTGCCAAAAAATATCAATTTCTTTTCCAATTATCAAATTAAACTTTCTTTTTTTTTTTTCAATTATCAAATGAACCAAATTAAAAAAATTCAATTGTCTAAATTTTACAAAAGATCATATTTAGTCATTTTAACCTAAATTCTATTTTTTTTTAATCCCCATAAATTTTGAATCAACTGTTATTTATAAATTTCAATTCTTAAGCTCAAACCTAAACTAAATATAAATTTTTGTAAATTAAACTCTTAAGCTAGACTTTGATTCAAATAATTAATTCTATTCTACAACTCCAGAAGGTGGTGATCCCATGCAATGTGAATCACAAGTGATATGCATGATTTTAATTTAATTAAAGACTCATAGCATAATTTTTAACAATTTAAGGTGACCATGATTTCAAAAAAATTAAGTTCTAAACTAAATAAGTATTGATTATAATCAATTCTCATTTTGATATTCCTATCATTCATTCAAACAATATTACTTGTATGCCATTCAATCTTTTTCTTAAAATCTAGCGCTTCTAGACTACAAGCACGATCAAGTAAGATAAGTTATGGAAATAAAACTCACTTGACCATGAGTTCACCGGTCTTTAATCAAAGTAGTCTTCTGGATACGGTAGATCCTCCTCACAATCACCTAAACAAGAAAATACCCACAATGAGTATTTCTTGATAGTTCTATTGAAATTTGACAAAACTATGTCATTAAGTTCGTCAAAATTTGTATGGAAAATAATTCCAACTTAAAATGGCCATAACTTGCTCATTTTAATTAGGAATTGCACATATTATAAGTTTTCTACCTATTCAAAAAGATCTATCCATTTCTAAGGTTATTTCTATCAAATAAGGTCTTTTAGGTCAAAAAACATGGGTGACCAGATTCACCACGAAAATCCCAGCCCAAAAACAATCATTTCAAACCTCAACTCATTCAAAAATCCTTTGATAATTACTTAGTTATCAATATAGATTGAAAAACCTTTTTATACATATACAAACTCATATCTCATGCATGATTCAAGTTTTGTTGTCCAAATTATAACTTTATGAAAAACAATGTCTTTTGAAAGTATGAAAAATTAAAAGTTAAAAATTTTTCTTTTGTAAATCCTTGAGATAAACCATAACTTTTAGTTTATTTAAAATGAGTATTTTTATGTTCTATTTAGTAGTTTCTTGGGTGGTTTTCATAAAAAGGAAAAATCTCTCACTAGTGTTGTTTGCATTATAATTTCTCAAGTATTGTTTTGATAATTATTTTGATCTTCTAACTTGACTCAAAGCTTGTTTATTTCTTTGTTAGGGAGTTTCTTTTAAATTTAGTTTTTAAGAAAATTTTGTATAACAAATAATAATCAACATTTAAAATAAATTTAGCAAAAACAAGCCTTCTTATGGTTTTTTTAAAAGACTTTTTTCAAAATAGAATAGTTTTGCTAAATCATGGTAAGTTCTCTTTGATTTTTAGAAAAGTAAAGTTTGTTGAAACAAAATCCTAAGCTTCATTTGGAAATTCTTATAACATGAATTTATTTTTAAAAAGTTTATTTTCTATCTTTGTGTTTTAGACAACAATCATGAATATAGCATGAGTATGATGATATTTACAAGAAAAAAATAGAAATTAAACAAAATAATAAGCAACATAATATAAGTTCAAGTATTGGAAGTCTTAGCTTCATCAAGGCTCCCGAGACAAATACTAAATTTCGTCTCGATATAAAAGAAAAGAAAAAAAAGAAAGAAAAAGTTGTTTTGACTTGATGAGGACAAGTCTAAAACTAGAAAGACTAGTCTTAAAACATGAAAGTAAATAAATTGCAATAACAAGTGAGCTTATATGCTCTAAAAAATCTATAGCTATATAGATATATTTAGTTAGACATAAATATGGAAGCATAATAACAACAAAATAACAACATAAAGAAATAAATATGGATTCATGAACAAAAGCAAAACATGAACATAGAGTTGTTTCCATAACATATAGTTTACGAAACACACTTTATGGTTATGTTAAGTTACATGACATGGTAATAAAAATATGAAAAGAATTTTACCTAAAAATAAGATGAGAGTAGTATATATAGATGGGTTTTGTGTATGAAGAAGAAGAAGAGAGCTTGGGAGTGTTTTGGAAGAGTAATGGGAAGAGTATTTGGGAGAGAATTTGAAAGAGTTTTTTATAGTAAATTTGTGGATAGTGGATGTGTGAATGAAGTGAAAGAGGAGGGAGATATTTATAGGAAAATAAGGAGAGGATTTTGGGTGATTTAATTAAATTAAAAATTGAGATAAAATAGAGAAAGAGAGGGGGGTAGCAGCATCGACCAAGAAGGAGGGGAGAGGAAGAGACTTTTTTTTTTTTTTGTAATTTTGTGTATTAAAAGTAAAATGTAAGATAGATGTGATAAAAGTGTATTGGAAATGAAAAAATAGTGGTAAGGTATGTTAGTGTGTAAGAGTAAATAGTGAAAAAATAGAGATAGTATGAATATT
Organism: Combretum micranthum; assembly: GCA_024138025.1. NCBI lineage: Eukaryota > Viridiplantae > Streptophyta > Magnoliopsida > Myrtales > Combretaceae > Combretum > Combretum micranthum. The sequence continues at coordinate 358,427 of JAMXBD010001089.1, forward strand.
GTAGAATAGTATAGAGTTGTATAATGAATAGTGTACAAGACATAAATATACCGGTAGTAAGGAAAATACATGTAAATGTGTGATATATGATATTTTTAATTACCAAAAAATTATAAAACTGATACTTTTGAAAACCTTATATTTTTACGAGTCTAACGATGTCAACGAAATATTTTTAATATTCTAGATCTCGAGACACGTTTTTCAAAACCAGTATCCGTTCGAGTTCGAGACGGATCAAATTTTAACCAATATGATATTTTTAAACATCCTTATATAATTACGAACTATTCTACATACTTAGCTTACATCTACTCTACACAAGTCAGGAGCGCGGGATTGTCGGACTTAAACTGTTAGGTTCTACAATAGTTTTGTTGACCGTAGGGTTTTTGGTTGACTTCTGGTTCCAGGTTAGAGATAACATAAAACTTGGAGGTTTACACTTACTCTAAATATCATATAAATATCTTGTTAATCCTTATCTCTTACCCCTTTTCTTTTCATTTTTCCTTCACTTGCTCTACTCTTTTCTTCTTTTTTTTCCTCTTCTCTTTTCTTCTTCTACGTTTTATTTCTTTCTCTTCTCCCTCTCTCAAAAATCAAATTACAATCTCAAATTCAAGGAGATTATAGGGGAGATTGAAGATAGAATTTATGTATGAAGTAGTTTCAACAACTAAGACGAAGTGGTAGCAATAAAGATCAAGAAGTTCTTGTTGGTTAAACAAGTAAGTTAATTGTTCTCTTTGTTTTCTATGATTATACATGTATGCATATGATGAATTAGTATTAGTTATAAGTAAGACTTATGATAAAACTTGTAAACTAAGGATATATTAACATGAATGCTAAAATCTAGGTATGGTTATACTTGTGTAGATTAAGTGTTTGATAAAATGATTTAATGATATATGAAGAAGAACAATGTCTAAGAGTGTTATAAATTATAATTATAAATTGTATGTTAAGTTTGTAATGTAAAACAAGTAGTTAAACTAGTTAAATTTTGAAGAAATAAATAAGGAAAACGTGAATGTTTGGTACAGGGGAATGATCACAGGCGTGATCATACCCGTTATGCTCTCGGAATTGAAGTTTAAAGTTGATCATGTGCATAATCTAGCCTGTGATAGAAACTGTTTTGCAAATCTAAGGTCATAACAGGCATGATAGATCTTGTTATAATTTATATATTGAAATTTTTAGACCATCATGGGCATGATCCATCCCATGATGATCTTGGATTTGAGGAATTTTGGGCTCGTGGGCATGATGCAACCTGTGATCACCTCTGATCACTTGTTTTTCCTTATCACGGGTGTGATGACCATCACACCCTTCATCATGAGCATGATAGAGCCCCTGCATATAAAAAAGAAGAAGAAGAATGAATGAATGAAAAGGAAAGAAAGATAAAATAAATAGATAGATGATAGATAATATGATATGTTAGTATTTGTATAAATAGGAACGAGTTAAGTGAATACCATATTTAATAACTAATTAGATTAGACATAGAGGTTAAGTATAAAATGAAACTAGTTAATTGACCTGAGTTCAACATGGCTTAGTGAATCTTATTAAGCTAAAATGAACTGACTATTCAGAATCCTATAAGATATATGATAATGATCTAGTGAGTTAATTGAATATGATTGAATAAATGAATTAAATTATTTAGTTTAATCAATTTGGTTTAGTTAAAATTAGAGTAGGCTCAATTGATAAATCTAGGTTCAATTTGATTTAATGAATTTTAGTAAGCTAAAATGAACTAAAATGATTAGGATTCCAACTTAGCTAAGTTAAAATTGATATAAGCTTACTAACTTGTAAATGACTTAGAGACAATATAATTGTAATATAATAGGCTAAACCATAAATAATAGAGAATCCTAGTATGGTTGAATAAAAGATGTGCTTAGTTTAATAGTGAATTAAGGTTTTGAAAACATAACTTAATATAATCCAAATGTTAAATGAGTAAATAATAACTAAACTTTAAATCAGTAGTTAAACTTAAAATAAATATATTTATAACCTATATAAGTTTTGGTTCATTTAAAGGAATTAGAGAATTATGACGTAAATATGGACACTTAAGCACTAAAAGGATTTATTATTTAGTTATATAGTTAATGATAGATGTATTATCTTTGTAGGGATTATAAAAGCAATAGGACCATTCTAAGTATCATAAAGTTGAGCCTATAATCATAAATCAATTCCAAAACCGAAGAGTTTTCATCATCTCAAGTGAACAATTGTGCTTAGGTGAGGGATTCTAATGATTTGATATCTATTTGTGCTTGCTACTGCTTGTTGTTATGTTGGTTGTATTACTTATCTATTGAATGATGGTTATGTGAGTGTAATCATCTGCATGATTGCTTGAATAAACAAAAACTTGAAATACTCGGCTAAATCAATTGGTTATATTCGTTGCATGTGATTGAACACCCCTTCCCCAAAGGAAATGTCTCGGATTTGTAGTTGAAAATTTCAAAATGTATCTCAAAAAAATACTACTTGGGGTACTCCAAGTCACTCTTTTAGTCTTTTGGAATTGCTGAGTTTTTTCAAAATAGTTTATGAAAAATAAACTTAGGACATTTCTATATGTTATGACAGTGGATGTTGCCTAAGTCGACGTTCACTTGTCATGTGGTGATGATAGATGTCACCTGAGTTGGAGTTTACCTGTGATACTAAAAGATTATATACTTGTTTAGTGAAAGTGGATGTTAATTGAGTCGAGGTCCACTTGGTAGATGTTACCAAAGTTGAGGTCTACTTGTTATATTCACTAATGTTGGACAAGGATGGATACCTAAGTCGAGGTCCATCCTAAATAATCGAAGTGTAGACAACTTAAATCTATACCATTATGGCTTCAACACCCATAGATGTGTTGTTTGCATTCATCTCGTACATTCATAATGTGTATAATAGATTTACATGAATGATGATTGGTGTTTGATAATTTGTGTGATTGATAGTAGTGAGGAACAAACTCATTGAGTTGTGGTTTAGCTCACACCCCTATGGTTTTCATGTTCACGAATAACTTATGCTGGAACAGGCTAAGAATGTGTAGAGACAAGTTCGTCTTAAGAGAATTCCTTGAAGTTACAAGATGGAAATGTACACTTAGATTACCAATTAGATTAATTGTATAGTCATTTGAGTTTTGTATTGTGCAAGATAAACTTAGAATATGAATTAAAGTATCTGTATAAAAGATTGAGATTTTGTAATATGTAGGTTATCTATCCTATTTTATTAGTTGTTAGGGGATACCGATTCTCTGCGGTTCTAGTAGACTGTAGGAAATCGGATTTCCTTTAATTATCAAAATATAGTTATACAATCAAAACTTGTTAAGTAAATAATTAGGTAGAGCCTTGCAATCTCTGACTTACAAAACAATTCTTATATTAGAGGTGCACATGTGATATGATAATTTCAAGCTAATCCTATTAGACCCCTTTTTGAGGTGAGACAAAGCTTAGGATATATATATATATATATCTCATTATTATTGTCATTTATTATATTTTTATATTATAAAAATTCCATGACATAAATAGAAAGGTAGGTCATTTAATACTTTTGCAAAGAAATGACAGTAAATTTTAGCATGTCATATTTTAATTATATTTACTTCATATCATCTTACTTAAAATAAAATAATTGATGGAATATTTTAATAGGTGACATATGTATCCAATAGAGCAACATATTCCAATCAATTCTTTACAATAACAATAAAATTAAAACTTCTTATAGCTAAATGATTCAAATGATGTTTAGATTCTTACCTTAGATCGATTTAAAATCTTGTTCCTTTCAAATCAAGTGCCTATCACTAATATCATAATAACTTGATAATTTCCTTTATCTTTGTTTATAAATTTACATGAACAATTAGTAGTACATCTTCTTGAAATTCTTGCAAATTCTCCTTACAAAGTCATGCCAACAATAAAAGGAGGTCTTACCTCTTCTTTCCTCTTACATTCTTTAGTTTTTAGTATTTTTGTGGGATGTATTACTGCTATGGATTACCCGTCCTAATCAACAAGATAAATTGCAATTATAACAAAATAAACCTTGATAATAACATATTCAAATTAATAAAATTTCCTTCACTTTGAAATAGATTTATGGGCATTTCATTATACCCCACAACAATCTCCCCTCCCCCCCCCCCCCCGGCGCCAAAAAAAACTTCCATCCTTGAAAGGTTTCTAAACTTTAGAGCAACTTTAAATGGTTGATTCTCATGTCTTCCTAAAACTTCATGTACTTTCATTTTTTTCTTATTTATAATTACTTCATTAGTTCTTTCCGCAATTGATTTCTTATACGCTTTAAATATTACTCTTTCATATTTAAAAATCCATCCCACTATAGATTTAATTTTTATTCATTTTAACTCTCTCAAACATATGGCTTCTTTTTTTCCACTATAATCTCTCATTATTGTCGATACATCTCTGGTTACCTTGAGATTTCCCTTTTTATCTCATCATTCAATACACTATTATGGTTGTATCTTAATTCTAGGATCTAAACTATCTAGCTTAACACTATTCTCTACTCATATCAATATTTGTTCACTTTGAATCCTTTGATCCAATTTGCCCAAAGTATTCAAGCTTATTTCTATCATTTTCCTATTATCTCCATGCTATTACTGTAATCTCCAAATAGATATAAACATTTCTAATTTATATCTATGTTTTATACAAAACTATCCATAAAATTTTCCTTCATTGTCCTTATATCATTTATTCTTCCACTTCTTATATTTGAAATTTAAATCTCCAAATTTCCCTCACCATTAAATCCATATATTTCCTAATATTGTTCTCAAATTTATTTCAAGATTAACTGCGTAATGACTAAATTCATTCCATTTATTCATTTGTCAGCACCAACTTTGCTAACTTATTTTAATCTCATGATTTTGATCCTATCCTCCAATAATGCAATTACTTTTCATATAAGATCACTTTTCTTAGAAGCTACCTAATATTTCTAACTATGCACCTCACTCTGGCTATCACTAAAGGGAAAAGAAGGTTATAGTTATCATAATTTCCTATAAACAAAATTATTATATCATTATTCTATTATCATACATTCAACTAATGTTATTTATTTTGATGATTTATTAATTTTATTTCTATTATTTTAAGGTTTGATAAAATACTTATTTACTGTAGACTACTAGAATTAGGTTACATTGGCAATTGCCTTCATGGTCTGATCTTAGAGAAATAACACAACTAATGCAAACTAGAATAGACAAAGTTGTAGGCAATTACCAACGAAAGGCTCAACATCAATATTGTGTCGTATTTCGCCTCTCCAGTAGGTTCTCCAATCATAGCCCCTTGTTACCGCAAACACACATCACATCCTAAGTAACACAACAAGAAAACTGTTCAAATATCAACCAATGTGGGAAAGTCATGACTCTTTCATAAACCTAATTAGAAATGTTTAGGAAACAATTAATTATGATTATGTTAAAGCTAAACCACTATTTCATAAATAGGCAAGCAACTAGAGCAAAAACACTTTTGAGATCATAGGAACAAAAAAAAAGGGAGCTACTCAAGAAACTAACAAGTATAGAACACATCAATAGCCTCAAACCCACTATCACCACTTTAGAGCAAGAATTCTTCTTGAGGACGATGGGCATAGCTATTAAAGAATGAAGAGGGAACAGAATCATCCACATGAAAGAATGAAAAGGGAATACAAAGCACGGTTAAATGGATTCAAGAGGAGAGGGGAATACCTAATATTACCATATGAAAGTCTTAAAATAAAGAAGTAAGAAGAGAATCATCCACATCAAAAACTCAATAAGATAATGGCTAATTGATCCAAATGAGATCAAGAATCACATCACCCAACACTATAGAACTCTTTATACAACAAATAAAACATCAGTCCAATTCAAAAAGTATCTACCAAACCAAATAAAGGGTAGATTAATCAAAGCTCAAAAGGCTCAATTAGAAAAATCGATAATAGACACCAAGATTTATGAAGCATTGATGCAAATAGCTATGAAACAAACTCGAAGTCTAGAATAGTTGTTGCCTTAGATATTAACCAAAACTACTTCTAGTAGTAGGTCCCCTTATGCCTCTTGCCCCAATTGGCATATATGTGTCTAGTACACATCATATGTTCGACATTTGGTAGAATCTCCTCAATAGCCAATAAGAGTCCCTACAAGTATGAATATTCATTGTAAGCTTATGCATTATGTATATAATAGAAACAATCACATATGAGGAAATGAGTTTAGATATTCGATTCCTTCTACTGATCCATGATGAATGTCCACTCTCGACCATCATTTTTATCAATGTTTAAGTCTACTCTGAATGCTATCAAAAACCATGACCATGTATCTTTACTCTTGGATCTCACAACCGTTCATGCTATTAGGCAAATTTGGTTCTTTGCATCTCAACAAATTGTTGTGACTAACTTACTCTTGCATACAACTTTCAAAAAGCAACCATCTAAATCAATCACACTCCTGCATTTAGCCAAGAACCCTTCTCTTAAACCTTTGAAGCATATGTGCAGCTGATTAAACATTCGTTTTCTTGTGTCACCATGCGTAACTACCTTCATCATGATTGAAGATCCAGGGTTCCTATTGCCCAATTCCTCTAAATAGTTCATAACATTGGGTATTCTTTATTGTATGAACCCAATAGAATTTCATGCACTCTGTCCCATATGTGTTAACATTGATGCACTCTCACATTCACCCCTATATGTTTCCTCACTAATTCTTTAAATTCTAATGGCTTTATATTCAACAATACTCGTATGATTGGGAAGAAGATCTTTGCAATCAGCCCACTCTTCACAAGCTTGTTCACAAAGGATGCACCGCAAGTATGTTTATTGTTATAAGTCTTCGATTTAAATGAACTCATCTACTAATCAAAAGATGCATACTCAACCCATGGGCAACCATCCCTTACACACTTGACACTTACTTTCTACTTCATGTTCCTTGCATATATAAACTCTTTTTGTTGAGCTATGGAATGTCTCATAATTGAATCTTTGAACTCCCGCAAACTCTCAAACACCATGCCAACTGTAAAGCAAACTTCCTTAGCATTTGGGTCAAACAACTTATAATCATTCTTCTTCCTTGTATGTTCATGTCTGTCCCCATCCTCCTCATCCGATACAAATTCATCATTAACCCTATCTTCACCATAATCTATATTCGAATCATCCTCAAGATCATTTGTGGTCACATGCTCATGTGGACTTAACTGAGCATTTTCTTGTACCTTATTCGACCATAATCCAAATTTGATGTCCTTAATTATTTTTCGAGCATCAAGCAATTCATCATTAGACATGCCATTGCTTAACCAACCCCCAATGTCACTACAATCATAGTCATGGTCATCCACCTCTAACTCCGCCTCCTCATTGCTTGTTGGAACAACAAATTTTGTCTCATTACATTCATCCCACTGACTCATAGATGAACCATTCTCCTCAGAATGATGTACATAGATTATAATGCATTTTTAAGTGCCTAAGATGTTCATGCACTCCAAGAAACCAAAGTCATTGTTTATTACTCTAAGGTCATTAGCCAAACTTGAGCTTGGAGTAAGAAACCTCGCTACCTCAATGTTGCAACATCCAAGCTTTGTAAAAAGCTTCACGTTTAGGAGATTGAAAGAAAGATTAACAATGTGAACCCAAATTACATCGTGCTTTTTGCTAACATATATCACCTCTAGATTATCCTTAATGAACTTGCCCCCATGATGGCCATATACAAGAATCTCTAACATCTACAGTAGACTATAAGTGCAACAGAAAAAAAAAAAAAGACTAACATTACTGTATGTCCAAATCAAATTGTAAAATTGTTTTAAAAAAAAAAAAGACAATTTCAAAAAAGCTTGTGAAGTACTATTTTCCCCTAAACTCGGCAAGCAACTCTGTAATATATATACCATGTAACATAGGCAATAGTGTGCAAGTATTGAATAAATTAATAAGTAAACACTACATTTTAACAAAAAGTATTGACATCATTTCACTCTGATATGTGTGGGACCACATTAAAACAATAACTACCAACAAGATATGCTTTCAGCTTGAATTATGACCAAGTAAGCCTTGAAAATCGATTTGCCAAGAAAATAAGATATAAACAGCGTTATTAATGGATATTACATACTAATAATAACTCGAGCTACACTCTTTCTCACTTGATACGGCGTACAAGCAAGATTGAGTGGTGTTCATCACAATCACAACAAATTGATAAGAAATATTTGTTTGGCTCTCAAAATGAAAGACAATACAAAGCGAGTGCTAATAAAGAAGTCTCTAACTAAGGTTTTCTAATGTAAGGAGGTATTTATATTAACCCCACATAATGGCAAACTTGTAAATAATACAACTTAAATAAAAGAAAATTCGTGCAAAATATAGAACATTGGTCATGCCCTAGATAACGGGCATTATCTCTTGTCATACCCCCATCACGGTTGTATCAAAGGCCTTGATCTCCTTTGATCAAAATCTCCAACATTGATAAAGTGCATGAAATGGCCGTATTTAGGATAACGGGCACCACACGGCCGTATCATAGGTCATGATCTCCTCGAAGCAAAATTCCAAACTTTGATATAGACTTCACTACGAGCGTTATTGAAGATAATACCCTTGGTCACGAGCGTAATGCCGCCCATGATCTTCTCTATTTCCTCTTTCACTAATAATGACCTAGGTTACAAACGTGATTGACCTGTCTCCTTGAATTTCTTCATGTTTTCCTTCTATTGTCTTACAAATTGAACCATATTCCTCTGTGCAATACACCCATTTCCATTTAGAAAGTTGTATTCATCTTCATAGGGTTGATTTGAAAGAATTCTCAAGGCTAAATTTTGTAACCCCTTAGCTCGGGCTCTTGTAATAGGACCTATTGGAAGTTGATTCCTATCACAATATCTTATATACATGGCTTATTTCAGATCACTCTACTGATGATACATGCAAATGAAACATAAGGAAGCAAAAGAAAATGATATATGTGAACATAATGAAGGGCTTATGTTAGTTCACTCACAACACCACATCCTAATCATAATAGCCACACAAACATGAGACCATAACCTCATTGTCTAATATGAATGGGACCACGACCTGTTATAGACCTATGCATTCAAATCAAAGAATGCATTAGTTAGATTAAATAAATTTTAATGATTAGGAAGCTCACTAGGACAACAACCAAACAAACGCTTCAATCAAAATGGGACCACAACCAATTCCACGCATACATGTAAACAAAAGTAATATTAAACGTGGGTATAACATGGGATTAAGGTACTTACAAGTTTTATCAGTATGATGTGGCTCCTTCTTCCCTCATGAAAACCATATGCTACTTCTTAATCAGGTCTGTCGCTATTTGGAGGAATGAAGCTATGTGAAATGATCCAAACACCACTCATAAATTTTAAAATTCAAAAATAATAGCTAGAAGATAATTATGAATTTAAACCAAATGTATAGAAAAATTAATAATAGGTTAATTAAAAACAAGATTCAAGGTTATTTTAATTAAATATTCTAAGTTATCAAAAGCAGCCAAATAGAACCTAGTAAAGATGGAGGGATGAGATCACGCCAAATGACGCAATATTAGAGACCCCATAAACCCTAGACTCTACCCTACTAGCCCTCATATAAATACTCTTTTGTTTTTTGCCATTACTTATTTAGGAAGCCTATTACAACCCTAAGGTGAGATTCCCTAAACCCTAGCCTCCACTTAATGTTAATTAAATAAGATTAAAGGATGGTTAACACTAATAAGCTAAGGTTATCTATTTCATGATGGGAAATGAGGACAATGGAAGCGAACTAGGAGAAAGAGAAGAGCAACAACCTTAGTGAAATTAGTGACAATATAAGTTTGAGATTTTCAAGCAAGTAAAGTTTATGGTGTTTTAGATGTAAATTCTCACTTGTGAGTGCTGCTATGAAGTGAAGATAGCAAGGAAATTGATTTTAGAGGTTTTTTGAGCCTTAAAATAGCTTTTATAGTTGCAAAAATAGCAAGGTAAGACCTAAACTCAACTCTTGGTGTTATGAAAATGTGACAATAAGAAGATGAGACAAATCTAATAATGTAAAAATGAAGAATCAACATGTCTTAAGTTGAAGTTTTGTTAAAGGTGGACCTTGAGAAGAAATAAGTGTTGTTATATTTTTAAAACTATGGATGAAATACTAAAATGTGCATAAATTTTGATTTTATTGATGTCAAAGCTACTAAATGGAAGGTTTGTACATGAAAGTTTTTGAAAATTGTAAAGAAACCATGAGGTAGTTACTGTCAAAACTAGGGTTTTAATCTTTCAACTTTGACGAATCATGTTTTAACAAATAGGAAATGGAAATAGATGAGACTAAGCATGAACACGACCATCCAATACCTTTAAGATCACCAAAAATTTTATCAAAACATGTTTTTGACAAAAATATCAAGTTTGAGCACGAATTTCACAAACCTAAAAAGGCACAACAAGTACACGAGGTCATATACCTGCCTATGCTTCTCTTTAATCTTCAAAAACTTAAGAAGACACATTTTCTAGAAAAGAACATACGTACACGAGCTCGTACCTACCGTGCTTTTCGCCCGACTTAAAAATTTGAAGAATCAAGTTTCCTAGAAAAGCATGGCATGTACACGAGATCATGTATCTGCCTGTGCTTCTTTGGTCTTAAAACGCAATGAAACCTAGAAAACATAGGGAGATACTTATGCCCTTTTCTACCTGTGCTCCTCTCTAATCTAAACATCCCTCAATCGTTGCACTTTGTCACTCAACGTAATGTGGTTTTATATGAGACATAATCATGATTTTACAACTAAAACTCAATTAGTAATCCACTTAGTTAACGGATGCCTTGTACATATTACACGGAAGCGATGTATGCAGCAAAACAACAGTACCCTTAAGCATCCTAAAAGCTAGGTCGTTTCACTATGGGTAGTCTCCATTATCATATGTGGGTTCAGTGGGAAAATGGAGATTTCAAAGTAACATAACGGATACAAAATACGAAGATTTAATTAAGGATAAGGGTATATTGAGAAATTAAATGGTTATGTTTATAGCAAATGGATAGTTGAAGATTTTGGTAGAGGTAATTTGCTTTCAAAGATAAAGCCATTAACATGGGTACAACATTTTCATTAATAAAAAAATGCCATGTCACACAAGAGTTAACGTCTATCAAACACAGACATAACAGAGGAACTAAATTGTTACTACACCAAAAATACAAGCACTTTTTTGCCATAAAATAAACCTTAGACACTAAATTGTCAAAAAAATGATAGTATGGACTCCTTTCATCTCTCTCAAGTGTCTTCCCCTCCCTCTCTCCCTACATCTCTCTCCCTCCCCTCCCCCTACCCCCACCCATACACATGCACATACATTTTCAACACAAACCACCTCTGAAGGTAATAAACTACCACATATATGCATCATAGTGATACGCTACTACTGATCATATCAAATTATAAAATTTATAAACCCAATTCAATTCCTATGATCAAGCTAGGCAAATATACCTATCGATAATAGTATATGATTAAAAACAGGTGTCGCCTATAGGAATCTAAGGAATAATTACTAGTATTATCATTTTTCTACTATCTAGCCTAAAATATGAAGCAATATCTACGATTAACTAATAATTAACTAAATTATCAAACCCTAAGATTAATTTTTTATGCTTTAATGACTTAGGAATCAATCACAAGACATACCCTTTACCTTGATCCACCCTAAACCTTAATTTATCACAACAAAAGATTGATTAGTGAATTATTTATGCTTTGCACTGCAGAATCACACCATTAAATCAATTACTCTCTCGAGTTAATCAATTCCTAATCCTACATGAGATAATGGAGACCTCCCCTCACTAACGACATATAAGATCGCATCAAAAATCAAGATTCTTAACAAAAATTTATGTAAAAAATAAAAATTTCTACCTCTAGATGAAACATGTAATTTTTCTATTCATGTAGGTCTATCTTACTAGATGAAACCTCTTTCTATCTAACAATAATCATGCAAGCAATCAACTTTGTACACCAATCAATTGAAGAAAGTTAAAACACATGAATAGATACAAAACATGAACTTTTCACTAATCAAAACAAATTCAAATCATTTGGATTTAGGGTTTCACAAGATTCAGGGTACAAAGTATTACTCCTCCATAGGATTTACAATAAACACAACAAATCTAGAGAAGTAAAGATTAAACATCATAAAACAATGGAACCTTTAATTTGTCTTGTAACCTCCAATGGATCTAAAGCAATTTCTCTATATTGGTGGCTCTTTTCTCTCCTAAGGTTTTTGGAAAATATGAAAGGATGATAAACTAAAAGGTTTGGGCAAGTATTTATAGAATTGTAACCATCATGCAATGTATCTCGCCATGTGTACGACCGTGCTCATGGTAGGGTATTTTGAAAACTCTTCAATTCCTTCGTTGATCAAGTTCTTTCCATCAACACAACCTTATACACTTCTTGGGCAGCAACTTAGGCACATTTTAGAGTAGTTTCTGGTCACTTTTCTCCTTGAACACTAGCATGTACACACCTATGTTTAGGTTATGTACATTGTAAAAATCAACTTTTGTATACTTCGCCAATTTTTTCCTATTTTTGCTTGAATCATCCTTAAATCTTTGAAATGTCATCTTTAAACCCTGAAAGCAAATATTAATCAATTAAGTATCTTTTTCTTAGTAAATTCACATCAAATCCATATAAAATCATATCAATAAGTATTATGAATAAGGATCTTCTAACGCTTATCACATAGTTAGAATGCTTACTTAACATATCGACCACCATCATCCTCATTTGAACCTTATGATACTTTGTGCTAGGGATAGGAATGATGATTCTTGAGTTTTTAAGATTGTTTTTTTTTTTTTGTTATTTTCTTTTGTGTTTTCATTTATAGCAAAACCTTAATGCATGAACTTAACTCCACACGTTGAGATCTTCTTGTTTTAGGAATATTTGATGAAATATGGAGCTTAGACAAAGTGAGTTCCATCATCATCTATGGTACAAAGACTATTTGTTAAATACGAGTTTATTACAAGTTGATTTTGATAATTCTAGTGCAAGAATGAATAAACCTCATAAGCACATAAGAAAGAAAGATGGTCATCATTAATCATCACAACATCACTTTCTTAGCTTAGAAAGCCTAGCAAGCAAAAGTGGGAAGTTCTATGACTTCATGAACTATCCTACTTAAGAATATGTTTTCTTGTAAAGGATAGCTTCAAGACAATGAAACACCATCCTCATTTCCTTTTGTAGTAAGGATATACAAAAGACCATAAAATGTTTGAACGTTACTATCTTTTTATTTTTTAAAGAGTTTGTGACCCTAGAGGCCAAAAACTCATGTTGAGTAAAGGAAAAGGTGTGAAACAAAACCCTTCCCTTACTTTCTCAAATGTGCCGAGACACATGAGGCACATAGGGGGAGTTACATTCAATTTTTCCTTCATGGATTACTTGCTTTGACATTTTAAGTTTGAGTGAAATAAGAAAAGTTTTGCCTATCCCCTTTTTCTTCTCTATGCTATGAGCTTCCAAGACCTTAAGGGATAGTTTTAACTTCGAGTTTCTTATTTTAAAGGTTCCATGATGAGTTTAAGTGAGTCAATAACTAATACAAGGGTATGATCTCATATGTCTTGAAATTAAGCTAACAGAGACTCAAGGAACATGAACAAGCAACATTTCTCCTTCTTTTCCTTTGTAGTCATGAGCCTTAAGGCTCATATTTGTGGCATTTCAGCTTCTTATACTTTCAAAAGTAAATGTCATCATAGGTCGATTTTGGTATAGTGGTTCCAAATTGGGTAGAACCAAAATCAGACCCCTTAGAGCTAATCTAGCTCTTGCTTCTTGAGAACCATAGATTCCCACGATTGGGTTCCGAGTCCATGAAAATAAAAAAAAAATTAATTAATTAACTTTACTTAATTTAAGTAATTAAAAATGAAAAATAAACTATTTATTTGAAATATCATTCAGCTTAACTATTTATAACCCATTAGTTAAAAGAAATTTTACAGTTATGCATTATATATATATATAATTACTTGCACTAGGAACTAGAACATGAAATTAAAAAACCTAAAAAAATTAATTAAATAATTTTTCTTAATTTAAGTAATAAAAAATTGCAAAATAATCTTTTTAACTTAAAGTACCATTTAGCTTAATTGTTTATAACCCATTAGTGAAAGGAAATTTTACGGTTGTGCATTTTATATATAATCACTTGTACTTTAGTTATCATGTTAGTAACGTAAGACTAAAATATTTAGGATAAAAAAAGTTCCACAAATATAAAAACAAGTCCTCACGTTGTTAAGAAAGAAAAGTTTACTTAGGTAAAGTTAGGTTAGAAGTTTAAAAACTCAAACATAATTTTAAGTATGTAATTGGAGTCTTATAACGCCTTAAGCTCAACGTGAGCTAAGGCTGAATCATGCTTGAAGTTCCAAAAAACTTTTACCTCATTTCTTTCCTAAAGTGGCCAAACTCTAAGGAGAATAAGGAACTTTTATCATTTCTTTCCCTTGAGTTCCATGAACCCTATGATGCTAGCTATGAGTACTTACAGCTTGATTTCTTATTTTAACTACATTAGAAAGTCTCATGATGTAACGCCCCGAAACAAGGGCTGCGCATGTATTGTCGCTACATATAATACTTTATATTACTGGCATAATGCTTCCTTTAAAGATATGTTTATTGCGAACATTTGCTAACCAATTTTAAATTCTAAAATCATTTAGTTATCCTAAAAGATATAGATTAGCAGTGGTAAAACAATTTTTACAAAAACATTTCTCATTCTACTCATACGAATAGATCAACTTTCACAAACAAAACCATACCATTAGATATCTAACATACATTTCTTGATGTAAAACAAAGCATTAAAACTTATTACAAAACATGGGCACCACCAAGCCCTTAAAGAATAACAACAGACTTAAAAAGATAAATATAGTTCTTAAACAAAATAAAAAAAATAAAATAACAACTACGATCTTAATCCACTTCACTCGTCATCCAAATCCTTCAAAGTCTCCCATAACCTGATTCAATCATCAACATCAACCAATCAATACCTAGAAAGAACAACAATGAGTCGAAGCCTAATACAACAGTAACCAAGTACACACGAGATGACACACAAGCTTATACTAATGCAATGCAGCAAAGAACAATTTATTTCTTTGATTTAAAGTAAATCAAGTACTACTGGAGCACTTACACTCTGAAACAACATCTGGGAATATGGAGATCCTAAGTAACAATAGTTGCTAAAGGGTTGATCTATGCAGCACGAATACTCATATCTCCAATAGATGTACCAAAAAAGGAAAAATAGTTTCATCTAAGGTAGCTTATACTAAAGTAATGCAGCAAACAATAGTTTTTATCTTTAATTAAAGTAAACCAAGCAACACTGGAGCATTCAAGCTCCAAAATAACCTCTAAGAATTTAGAGATCCTAAGTAACAATAGCTGCTCAGGGGGTTGGCGTAGACAACCTGAATACCTATATCTCCTATATGATATACCAAAAAAGGAAAAATAGTTTCATCTATGATTCATAGCTGTTACACATCTCTACTTATCTTAGTCCATAATATCATTTAGTTCAACCGATCCCATAAACATGAACTAAACCATATTACTTCCTTCCAAGTTTAAGTAAACATTATGCCGATACTGTTTGCCCTATCAGCTACTTGATGAACCACTTATAAATTATCATTGCATCATAACAAGGGAGTGGCCTAAGCGCCTAACTATAGTGTTAGCAGCACTAACAAAGTTGTCACTCCTCGGACAAAATTCAATGATACAGGCACAAGCAACAATCATTTATTAAGCCAAGTTTTAGTTCATTTAGGATGTCTATGCTAACATACAACACGTAAGTTACTTCATACATGTTATAACATTCAAATCTAAACAATGACAGAGGGTAGGTTAAAAGCTATCTCAGAAGATATATTAGAGGGTCGGCTCAAAGGCATACAACTGTTCAAGAAATTAAATTATATAAGCAATTCAATAAGTCTCACTTATTAATCTTATAGTAAAAACCTATTTGAACAAACACTAAGGAACCCCGCTAAGACTGCGAAAATTACTATGCTAATATATGGACAGTTTTCCACTGTTTATCAAATTATTTCTTCTATTTAAACATTTACTATAAAAAATCATTATTTCTTATCATTCATATAAGTATTTAAATAAAATTTCCAACTTATATGAAAAAACATTTTTTCTTAACAAGCATACATTTGAAACAACATACTCTCCATATTAATCATGGTTTAGCCTAGCATATTACATCTAATCAATTGCAAGTTATTAAGACCATATTAACTTAATCCTAGCCAAGTTGACTACAATTAATCATATAATTGAATTACTAAGCCATATTTAATTATCACACTAAGGTAAGGCCCCAAATTGCTATAGAACTTAATTAGCCTGGTTTATTTTAGCTCATTTAGATTATTAAGGCAAGTTTAACTTAGGTTGACTAACTACGTTCATTTATAACTTAACTTTCACTATTTAATCAAATTAATTGTTAAATATATAGATTCACTTAACTCATTTCTATTAACATATCATATTAACTATCATTTATCTATTTCATTTTATCTCTCTTCCTTCCTTTCTTTCTTTCTTCTTTCTTTCTTTCTTTCTTTTTTTAACACTAGAGTTGTTCATGCCTATCGTGGAGGGTGTGATGGCCATTACACTCGTGATCAGAAAACAATAAAATCAGAGGTGATCATGCTCATGATGGCCTGAAATTTTAAAAAACAGAGATGATCACGGGATAACACGTCCAAATGGTCCAAAATTCCAAATCTATGAGCATAACGGGCATCATCATGCCCAGATTAGTTAGGCATCAAAATTTACATGAAATAGAGACCATCATGAGTTTCATAATGCTCATGATGACTGCCCTGTATCCCATTTTCATGTTTTTCTTAATCTTTTTTTCAAAACTTTACTGCTTAAACTATATCATACTTTTCAAAACACTATACAAACAACATATAATTCATACCAAGTTTAAATAACATTCTTAAACATATTTCTACTCCATCTTACTTCAAATCATGTCATCAAACATCTAACCTATACATGTATATAAAGTGTTAAAAGATCCTCAATTCTAGCACTCATTATATATAGTTTTTATGGATTTTAAAATTAAAGAAAAGGGTACTTAATTGCTTAATATTTTATTTCGGCGTTTAAGGAAAAGGAAAAATAAGGTTAAGGAAAAAGACAAAGATATTTATGGTTAAGGGTCTTAGGTTTAAACCTTTTTGATAATTATTTTAAGTATGAAAAATAATTAGAAAATAATATATAGAAATTAATAGTTTGAATAAAAAATATAACTTAGAGTTTAATTTATATTCAAATTGATATTTAATTTGAGTTTAGCTTAAGAACTGATATTTTTAGATAGGTAGATGAATTCAAAATTTATGGGATTAAGGACATGGATATTAAACAAAAATCCAAGGGTTTAAGAATTTAAAAGCATTTAAATTACTTGTTTGAATTTTAGGGAATTAAAGTTGAAAGAGAATAGAGTTTAAAATTGATGATTAGAAAGACTTGAATAATTTGATGCTTGAAATAGATAATTGAAGCAAAACACAAATTTGAAAGGAATATTTAAAATCTCAATTTCAATTTAAATCTATTTACTAATCTAGCTATGTTAAATTATCTAATGTTACTCTATTATTTACTTGTTTTATCTATTTAAACTATCTAAACTAAGTTCAAAAATCAAAGTTCAAAATTAACTACCTATTATATTATTCAATTATGGAAGTTTTAACTTAGCTATGTGAGGATTTAGGGCGTTTCACATGAGGAGTTGAGTCTTAAAGCAAGCAAACATAAGGAATAATATCATGTTCCTTAACCTAAGGTTAGCTAAAACTCCTAAGATTTAAAGAGACAAAGGGGAAATCTTCCTTTTCCGTTTCCCTTTGTGTCATGGAGTTTATGACTCACATAAGTGAGTTTTAAACTTCTTTTTCTTTAAATGATCATCTTAGTAAGTCCAATGCAAAGGGTTGATACAACAGAAGTTAAAATATAAAAAAGCAACATGCCTCCTAGAACTCATGTATCACAAAACCCTAAGGATGAGCTTAGATGTGATGTCAAAATATGTCTCCCATGTTGTAGTACTTGCAACTAAACTAGGAAAAGCTTCTTAAAATCAACATGAACTTAAGCTTAATTATGACTAAGGTCATGAAGCTTACTTTTCTTTTCTCTTCTATGGTGGTTGAAACCTTACAAAGGAAATGAGACCAACTATGGCTTTCATTCTTTCTAGGTAAGAACATAAACTGCAATAGAAGTAATATTTTCACCTAGTAAAACAAAATGTAACCACTAGTAGAATTGACACCTATTTACCTTTATTATTCTTGTTTTATCATGAACGTGCCTTGGATGAAGCCCCCATGCATGCTAGAAAGCCTTGATAGGGTTTAAACCTTGGAAAAACACTAAAAGAGAAGTAAAACATGAAGAGTTATAATCTAATCCCTATTGATCTAAGGCCATCCAAACCTTAAGTGAAGAAAATAATATCAAAAATAGATCAAGCCTCTAAAAACAATGGAAGTCCATTACTTATACGCAAAAATCAAACTTAAGACAACCTATATATGGCTATTTTAAGGTTCAAATTAGGAAAACAAAAATTATACCAAAAATATTACCTTTAGAGCTATTATCTAGATAAAGTTCCTATAAGACATTTATTACGGACTCTTTCCTTATTTAGGTGACAAGGAAGTCAGCACCATTGTCATTGATGATTACTTCAATTGAGGATACCTTCATGGCTGAGTGATTTTTCCTTATAATTTTGTTACATTATTTATGTTTATAACTAGTTGCAATAGATTGTTAGGGAAAGATAAAATGAAATATTGTGTGGGCATGGAATTCGTATGTGTTTAAATGACATGCATGGAAACAACTTAATAGATCATAACAATTTGATGAACATTAAAGTGTGAGATAAACATATGGATACTCCTTGAATGTATGCTACAATTGGTTGATTGTCCAATAATGAACCTTAATTATATTTGGCTTAAAAAATGAAACAGCCATGCATTTGCATGTTGTGTCACATATTGAAGGCTGCTACTCCTACGTGAGGAACTGAAGGGGCTATAAATCATGCCAAGATCATGGCTTCAGTTATGGTTTACGAACTAAGTTACTCGGCAAATGCGGCTTCCAAGGAGTTGCGTCACATCAATCGTAGTGAGAGCAAGTGCCCTGGGACTAACAATAAAGGATCGTGGAGACCCTTAGATAGAATTTCCTAACCCCTATCATAAAGGATGTAAACCCATTTTATATGTGGTTTCTAGATAACCATGTATATTTGGTTGTCTCATATGTTTGTTGCATTGTATATGCTCGAAATAATTTAACTTGCTTGTTATTGGTTGTTTCGGTACGTTTAAAGGAAAAATCTCACTAAGCCAGATGTAGCTTGCCCCCTAAAAGTTTTCTTTTGCAGGAAAAAGCAAAAGTTAGGATTATGATAGGATGGGATTGAAAAGCATACCAAAGATCAAGCCAAGATAGTTAAGGATTAGGAAGTTGATAGACTAAACCTAGCTGAGAAGATTTGAAACTTGATTTTATCTTTCATAAACTCCCTTTTCCCTTTTGTAATTTCTTTTAATAATAGTTTATAGATAGACCTAAGCTTATCTTATCTTGTCTTTTGGTAAGGTATTCAATTCTCTACAATCCTTGTGGCCTATGGAAATACCGATATTAAAAAAAAAAAACTATTTTCTCAATAAACCTGTATATGTATAACATAGTGAGAGAATAACTAATTAAAGTCTTACAAACTCTAACTTATACGGCAGTCTTCATGTTACAGGTACACATATGATGTGATGACTTTAGGGCAATCGTACTAGGCCCCTTATTAGGGTCGTTATATCACTCACTTCATTTCAATCAATGGATGCAAATAAATAACCACATTCAAAGGAAAATGAGAGCAGCAATAAAGACACTATGTGCAATAATTTTCACCGCAACCCTTCAATACATACAAAAGGAAAGGAAAGGAATGAAATCCTCTACCAAGCTAAGAACCTTAATTCACAAATCATTTAGAAAATTAAGCATGTAGCATCTGAATATTGAATTAATGATAAGGGTCAAAAGACCATTATTTCTAGTACTCATTGATTATGATTTTGTGTAGGTTTTATGTGAATTTATCAAGAAAAGGATATTTAAGTTCTTAATATATGATTTCGGGTTTTAAGAAGATATTTAAAAGATTTAAGGATGATACGAGCAAAAACAAGATGAAATTTGGCAAAGCATATGAAAGAGTTACTTTCACTTGTGCACAACCTTCTACATGGCCATGCAAACACTGGTCCTGGAGGGCCAAAACTGACCATAATATATCTAAAAGTGTGCCCCAGCTGCTACACCAAGCTATGCAGAGACTAGTACCGAAGAAGAAAACTCAACCAGAGAAGAAAAAGAAGGAATTTCACCTCAAGTATGGCCATGCAGAGCTTTAATAGCCAACTTTTACGTTATTTTGGAGTGCATGACCCAAGCACGCCCATGCAAACATGTTTACATCCTATACTATAAATAGTCACCTTGTCTTCATATTTAAAGATCTTTTAGCGTATTTTCTAAACCCTAAGAGGAAAAAAGACAAAGTTCAAAGGAAGAATTGCTTGAGCACCATTGGAGATCACAAGACATCTAAAGGGTTTTATCGTTTAATCATGTTTACTGATTACTTCTCTAGATCTTATGTTTTTTGTAAACTCTATGGAGGAGTGAATCTTTATACCCTAAGTCTTGTGAAACCTTAAACTCCTATATGATTTGAATTGTTTTTATTAATGAAAAGTTATGCCTTTATATTTATTCATGTGTTTTAATTATCTTATGATTGATTTATACACAAAATTGATTTCATGTATGATTCTTGTTAGATAGAAAGAGGTTTTATCTAATAGGATAGATCTTCATGAATGGAGAAATTACATGTTTCACTTAGGGGTAGGAAAACTTCAATTTTTTACATAAAGATTCAATCTTTATCAGGAATCATGATCTTTACTGCTATCTTGTTTGACATTAGTGAGGGAGAGGTCTCAACTATCTCATGTAAGATTATGAATTGATTAACTCGAGAGAGTAATTGATTTATTTGAGAGATTCTACAATGCAAAGCATAAACAACTCATTAATCAACATTTTATTATAAAAAACTAGGGTTTAAGATGGATCAAGATGAGAGGTATATCTTGTGATTAATTACATATCGTTAAAGCATACATAATTGATTATAAGGTTTGCTATTTTGATTAATTAGTAGTTAATAATAGATATCACTTCAAAAATTAGGCTAAGTAGTAGAAAAAGGGTAATACTAATACTTGTTCTTTAGATCCCCGTGGACAACACTCGATAAATTCTATACACATTAGATGGATATACTTGCCTAGCTCAATTGTAGGATTTAAATTGGGTTTATAAATTTTATAATTTGATACGATCGGTTAATGCACATCAACTAACTTCAAAAATTAGATCCCCAACCGAACATGTTACCATAATTGCGACAAGAATCCCACCTGACACTAATGACTATACACAGAGATGCATCAATTAAATAAGGGAAAGCCATAATCACAAGTGCAATCTTAGATGAACAAAGCGATTGGATTATGGGATTCACAAAGCATATATGTCAACTTGATATCATAAATGTAGAAATATAGGTAATATTGGGGATTAAAATACAACATAGATCTAGTATTTAAGAGCATTCATCTTATCACTAGCTCTATGTCTACATTGACTCTATTAGAACATAACACTAATATCAAAAATAAAATATCTACTCCACTACTATATGCAGGGAAAAGACATGTTACCTTGACCAGATCACACTCTTTTATGTCTCTAGGCATGGTAATAAGCTAGCTGATAGGTAAACATAGGCTTTGGAGATTGATAAAGATGAAGAAGGTGTTTTTTGTACTGTAGGAAATAGTACAATCACTAGCACTTTTTTTCTCCCCTTTTGTAGGTATAAGTAGTTTGCGAAGAAAGTTTTTATCTTTTTGTCAAACCCTAACATGATGGCAACGGTGGATGAAGATGATGTTGTTTGTTTGTTTCCTACAAGTGCTGTAATGGGGGATACAAATCCCTAAACTTTTATGTTTTATAAATAATATTACCTTTTAATTAAAAAATTACTAAACATATGTAAATTGATTAATTCTAAACACTTAACTTTACCAAACTTCAAACACCAAATTTATATTTACTAAACTAGTTTTTTTTTTTTATAGAAATTTAAATGATTTAAAGTTTAACTTTTTTATGTCCCATTATTATTGAATGCAATAATTAGAAATCCACATAACTTAGCAAGAGTATAAGATCATTGACATATTTTATGTCATGATTTAATAGTTGTGATACTTTATGTCTTAAATTATAGTTATAAACTCATGTATCATTCGAGGCTTTGACTAAATACAAAAATATCATGTTTTTTATATGTTCTTATCTACAATAAAATCTTAAATTGACCTCAATAATATTTGTCTTATGAAAAATAAATTGTTTCGTATGTTTTGGCTGAGGTTAATGGATCAAGAGTATTAGTGATACTAACACAACACCTGTTAATCCCTATATTTGTTAACCTGGGTACAGTCACATACTAAAAGGATTCCAGTGGATATAGGTCATTTATGAATTCATGGACATTGGAAAGTACCTTGGGTTCAACTCTACCTGAGGGTAACAATACCTATAGTGCCCGTGATACTCTGCGGAGCATGCGTTGGTTGGGGTCACCATGATGCAATGGTGGTGTCGGCCATTATCACTAGGGGGCCAGTTGGCTTGCCCTGGCATCGCATCGCTGTCGCCTGCGGGGCGGGGTATGACAATATATATTATATATAATATATGTATGTATTATGTTGGTCCCAAAAGTTAACCAATAAGGGGGTGAATTGGTTTTCCAAGTTAAAAATTCAATCCTTTGAAAATCTTCACAAAATTCTCAAACTTGGTTAATCAATAAAAAAATGGCTTCTTAAGCTTAATGGAAAACAACAAACTTAATAAATATCAATTT
The DNA here is from genome assembly GCA_024138025.1 of Combretum micranthum. NCBI lineage: Eukaryota > Viridiplantae > Streptophyta > Magnoliopsida > Myrtales > Combretaceae > Combretum > Combretum micranthum. Next base: position 381,865 of record JAMXBD010001089.1, read on the forward strand.
AAATTACAATTCAAATATAAACAGATTCAAGAATCACGGTTTGATTATGAATAAAACCAAAATAAACTTCCAGATGTTAGTCTCTGAATTAGTCTCTGTTTGGTTAATTCACTCCAGTTACCCTCTAAAATAGTTTCTGAATTTAGAACGCAGCTTAAATAGATAATCAGAAATATATGAAAATTTTAAAGATAGGGTAGAGAAGAGTGCAAAGCAATTTATAGAGGTTTCGTCTCGAGCGTCAGTCCTCTCTTCCAGCACCAAGCCGAGGATCTATTTGTCTTTATCGATATGTTCCACTGTTCAAAAACAAACCAAGTTACAAGTTATCTTTTGCCAAAGTACTTAGCTACAATATGCACTCAACTTGATCCTCCTAGCTTCCACAATCTACAATCAATTCTACTGACCTACTTATAACTCTCAATTTCACAAAGATTAATCACAAATCAATTTGAGGAAATAAGTATAAAGTATCCTCTAATGTCAGTACAATGAGAAAATATAAATGACAATTTTTGCTTGAAGGATTTTTCAGCTTTGATTGCTTTTTCACGATAAGAGAGTCATTATTAAAGTTCCTCCTGAGCTTGCAATTTATTTGTTTTTCTTTAACAGCTAGTAATGGAATACTTCCTGATATCTTGCAAATAACTTGGATAAGGCTGGTCGTATTTCTCTTTCAAAGACTCATGTTCGGATAAAAATGAATCCCATTTATCTCGTTGATCTTTATCCATTATAATTCAGATATGCTTGATTTACTCCAACATTCAATTTTGAATCAGCTTATTGTAGATAATCCTTGAAATAATCAATCTGATCACATTGTTCCAGTAGATATCCCATGGAAATAGCATATTGATATTAACCCAGTTGAAATCTGAATTTCCCAGATCTTAAATAATTTTGTCTTTGACAAATATCTCTCATCAGATGATCTTCTTATATAATGTCATGAGACAATAATTATATCCTAAATCTTGAACTTCCAAACGTGATTCTTTATGCATTGTCCAAACTTTAATTCTTCAAAGAATAATCCTTCATCCATATAACTTAAATTCCCTTTGAATAATTGAACCAACTTTATGGAACATTATTGAATGCATTACCCAAATACATTCACTTTGGTGCTGGGTCTTCAATATTATAAAGTTCTTCACATTTATGATCATGCTTCTTGAATACTTTGAGTCTTTACAGATCGCCTTCTGAAATTCCTCCTAACTAGTATTCAAGCATTGTAAAATATTGTTTTTGCTTCTAAGACAGTTTATGCATTTCTTTTGTTCTTTGAAAACCTTTCCTTAAGCACTTTCTGAAATGCTTTCTGAGTTGTGTTCTTTTTCAAAATATTTTCATAAAACTTAAACTCTGCACACTTAATAAAATTTATTAGTAAACACTTAACTCTTTTTTTGTTATTATCAAAATCCATATAGAGAGAAACCAACATATTATATATTTATGTGTGATTTAGTATACTGAGTTACCCATGTATTAGTTGTGACATTTAAATTTAAAGATAACAAATAATTGTTTACTACATATAATATTATGAAAGCATTTAAACTGTATCATCCACATGTGCATTGTTCCATACTAGCTCCTAGCTCACCCTTTTATTATTTGTAAGTGCAAATGATGATGATATTATTTTTTATACTATTGGTTGCAACATCTTAGTGGAATTTGAGGATGGGATGATGTTAACATAGATGACTATTGTAGAGACCAATGATCTAGACATATGTATGTACGATGTTTAAAAAGACCAGAGACCTCTATTATTTATGTTGTTCAATTGTTATTGGCTAGTCATAGACCTTAGGACACTAGCTATGTTCTAGTGTGCATGTGTGGTTTAGTGGACTCAACAAGCCATCCTTAATGTAATGATAGTTTTTATGTGTTGTCATATGAATTGTATGCACAAATCATAAGTATATTTAATTAATAAGTATATTCATGGCTGTTAAAATCATAATTTTACTAGTCACTAGAAATATAGAAACAGTAAAATCATATAAAATCATACATAATTGGTAAAATTGTAAATGTGTAAAATCATACACTTAAATTCATAATTCTACCAAAAGTTTGCACGTAAACAATTTTGCGTCTATTTTAATTAAATATATATGTAATTACAAACTCCTAAAATCATATATTTGACTAGGAATTTTGATAATTATAAGTATATCCAATTGATGTGTCTTTAGAGTTACTTTAATTGTTGAATATAATAGTTTTTAAGCCTTTTTGGGGTTCATATTTGCTTTTGGACACATGGTGCATGGTCGGCTTTTGGACAGTACATTTGCGTTTGAGGAAATGGTTCTTTATTGGTACCGATAGACGTATAATAAACAACAATTAAACTCTTAAGCAAATTTCAAGAAGGCAATGGAAGCTTGCTTTAGTCCTTCGGCTTATGAGGATGATAGAGGAGGCCTCCTAGAAAAAAGTACAGTTGATGAGTATCAAACACAGTTCAAACCTTTATCAAGTAAAATAGAAGGATTTCTAGACAATTTGCTACTTAGCTATTTCATTTGATGCCTCAAACCCTTTACTGGTAAAAAGTAGAAATTCCTAGACAGACCGCGTACTACTAATACGTGTATGAAAATAATGGTAATATTTTTTTTAATCTCACAAATCATATCTAAATTTTGATAAAATATATAATTAGATATCTAAACTTTTAAATTGATCAATTTAATATATAAACATTAAAATTGATCGATTTAATACCCGAAAAATTTGAAATCAATTAATTTAATATCCAAAAGAATTTGACGAATATACTATTGATATGTATGAAAAGTTCTTTCAAGCACCAAATTGATCGATTTTAATGTTTAGTTATGAAATTGATCAATTTAAAAATTTAAATATCTAAATACATATTCTATTTAAATTTAGTTGCTATTTATGATATCAAATTTTTTTTCCTTTTTTTATACGTCTTGTCCAGCAAATTTCATCACCAGGACTGTCCGTGTGGGGACTTGCATTTACTCTGTCCTATCGTTCGTGAAGAAGCCAACCCGGTCGTGCCTGCCTTGTTTTGTTTTAGGTGTTTACCGGGATCTTCTTGTCCTCCTTTTTAGTTTTTCTAATTTTCTTTTCATTTTTCCTTTTTTCTTTTTTGGCTAAATATTAGCTTTAATAAAAATATATATTTTTAACACTAATTCCAAACTAGATGCTAAACAAAATAGGACACATAGAGATAGACAAATAAAAATATAAGCATGTGTAAATTCATCTCACAAAATAAATGTATAAAAAAAACCTATAAAATAAATTATTTATTTACCATATTTACTATTTCCTTCAGCTAAATATCATCTACCATTTTCAATTTTACACAAAAATCAATTATTTAACCCAAATATATCAACGTTTTTTTTATAAACCGATTATTTTAAAGGTTTTATTTGCTTTGTTTTCACTTTTCTTTTTTAATCTTATTTATATTAATTCCATCTGTATTCTAACCTATTATATTTATTTTATTTCTTTTCCTATTTATATTTGTTCATTTATTTTATTTTCCTATTTGTAGTTTTATGAACCAAAAGTGCCCTTTTAAAATGATTTCACAAAAGCCCAAAACTTAAATTTGAAACGAACTTGTTATAAAGGCATCGACTTATTTCTATATAAAAAAAGGCCAACTATTTCAACTTGCAAGTAGTCCTCCACTGCGAAAAGTATTTTAACTATTTTAACAGCATTCTTTGCCATGTGATATATAACAAAATGATTCCCATGCGCTTTAATAACATCAATACAATACATAGATTGATTAATAACATGAAGTGCAAATAAAATTATAATATATAAATGATTTTATAAAATTTATGCATCATTATTATCACTTATAAGAAAAAAAAAATATATTTATCTATTACTCTTTAGACATATTGCAAATTAAAAACCCTTGGATTTTTCATATGATGCTCATACATTCAGATAGCTTCCAGCCTAATCTATAATCTATTACTCTTTAGACATATTGCAAATTAATGCCCTTGGATTTTTCTACATGCCTCTCATGTGTTCAATTGGCTTACAATCTTATCATGTCTTGCATGTCCACTATTCACACATCCTATTTCACATGCCAGGTCCATGCCTGCTCCTACCTTCTACTTTTTCATTATTGTATTTCCTATGCTCCTGCCATAGGGGCTGAGCATGTGTATTCATGGGCCGAGCCTACGTTACAGTCCTATGGAAAAAACTAATGGTTTGTCCTATATCCAATTCGCTCTTTTCCAATAATCCATCACAGATGTACTTATGGCAAAATCACATGTAATGATTAATGGCTATTCATCTTATCCTTTGTTTTTTTTTTTTAAATATCTTTTAAGGATTAATGATCCAAATAGTACCTAAACATTACCAAAAAGAGCAATCAACTATCCAAATTTTAAAAGATAAATTTAAAACATCAATCAACTTTTTTATTACACAAAGCATGCCTAAGCTAACGTCGTTAGTTCCATCTAAGGACGTGGCTAAAACATCCAACATTTGCACGGCACGTGTCAATTGATTTAAAAAAAAAACATATAAAGCAAAAATTAACACTATGACCCATTTTCGAACTTGTGACTCATCTCACCACTGTGGGACCCCCATTTCTGAACACCCACGACTTAAGTCACCATTCTCAAATACCCTTGAGAGAGGAATTGTGTCACGCCTCGAGGGGTACCCTAAACGTGGCAGTTCGCCGTACACAATACTAAAGCCTAGGAATGACTACTGTAAATCTCCGAAATTTTTTGATTCGAATTATAGTTTAAACCCTAATCGGAAGTCAACCGGATTTTCCAGAGTCAACAAAACCCTAGTTTACCGTAACCGCTTAAGTCCGGCATTACCGTTTTCTTTAGCCCTAGAAAACGAAGTTGGAATAATTAGCTACAGTAGTTCGTAATAGTTATAGGTTCTATAAAAATATTAGTTTTACGAAATTCAGGTGTCTTTTGAACCCAATCGGACATAGTTCTCGAAAAATGTGTCCGGAAGCTCGGAATAGGAAAAATATTCCGAATATACCGGTAGACTCGTTAAAATATGAGATTTCCAAAAATATCAATTTCGTAATTTTTTGGTAGCTAAAAATATCAGATATCGCTTTTATACGCGTATTTTCTTACTACCGGCATTAAATTGTCACGTCTACTTTTACATTACACTATTTTCTACTATTCTACACTATTGGTCTATCTCTATTTTTTCTTACAACCTACTCTTACAAACCATACACCTATTTCTTACACATTTTCATTTCCAATACAACTTCACATCTTTCATTTCTTACTTTTAATTAACAAAATAACAAAAAAATAAAATTTTCCCCTCTTCTATGCATGAAGTAGCGCCCCGCCCCCCCTCCCCAATGATGCCTCAATTTGTTTTATTTTTCAGTTATTTAATTACACTAATTATCTCCCACATTTTCCTATAAATACCCCCTCATACCTTCACTTCTTTCACACCACTTCTTTACTAAAGTTACTCTCTCAAAATCTCTCAAGAATTCTCTCCAAGAAGTTCTTACAAGAAAAGCTCTTTTTAGTCTTTCTTTTAGGTAAACTTTCTTTAAGAAATTCCTATGTTCATCTACTTAGTATGAACTTAGTGTGTGTTTTCCAAAACTATGAAGGTTAAAAAGCAACAATAGGTTCATACTTTGTTTTTGTTCATAATCTCAACTCCTTTATGATCCTTTATGTTTCTTTATGTTTCCTTTATGTTCATAACTATCTAACTATCTATATAACTATATATATTATTTAGAGCATATAAGCTCAATGTCTTGCAATTTATCTATCTTTCATGCAATTTATTTACTTCATTGCAATTTATTTATTTCAAGTTGTTTTTAAGACTAGTCATTCTAGTCTTAGACTCCTCATCAAGTCAAAACAATTCTTTTTCTTTTCCTTTTCGGACTAGTCTTTTCTTAATCCCAGGTACCTTGATGAAGCTAAGGTCCCAATACTTGATTTATTTCTCTATATGCTTATTCTTTTAAGTTATTATGTTCTTTTCATATTTTCATAGCTTATGATTCATATTCATGCATGAACATAATGGTTTTGTCTCAACAAAATAAATGAAGGAAATGTATTTTTAAGATAAAAAGTTTTCCTCTAGAAATAAAAATATGGAGTTAATGTTTAGAGGAACTTATAAGAGATTTTACAAACATACAAAAGACTTATGAAGTAAACAAGAGTTTTACAATAACTTCATTTTTTCTAAGTAGACCCCTTTTCATTAAAATTAAATAATCTCTAGAAACCAAGGAACCAAAATATTCTTATAAAAAATTGTCATAACTTTTACAAAATTGCTCAAATCTAAGTTTAGAAAATAAAACCACTCCTTTGGAATTTAAAGAAATTAAATTTAGAAAAAGAATATTTATCACAAATAACTCAAGGCCTTTCAAAAGTAAAATTCCAATAAAATCTCAAGTTCAAAGTCTTTTAAAACTTTACTTTTTATAAGTTGACAACAACATTTACTTCATCCATTTGTTATGAATCATTACATATATGTATATACCTTTCAAAAAGTTTACAAAATACTTGAAATATTCATCTTTTCAAATAAGTTTTGTTTACAAGAAGGAAAACAAGTGTTTGCAAATTCGTGACAAATCTGGTTGCTGCTTTTTCGGAACCCAAACGACTTAGTTTTATGAAAATAAGCTTAGAAATGCGTAGATCTTTTCAAGTAGGTAGAAAACGATATATTATACGCAAAATTCCGAGTTAAAATGAGCAAGATATGGCCATTTTAAGTTGGAATTTCCTCTTATACGATTTTACTGCGATTACTACAATTAGTGGAGGATAATCTCGAGGAGGATTGTTCATATCCCGAAGATTACTACAATTAGTGGAAATCCCAAACGACTCATCCGTTTCAAGAAAGGTGTCATCATGGCTGAGTGAGTTTATTTCCCATTATTTTTCTCATACTCTTGATTGTGCTTGTAAAATTAGTTGCACTAGAATTTAAGCAAAATAAAAAGGAAGTGTATGATAATAAGTTGAAAGAATACTAAGTATATTGAAACTAGATTTGTTTGTAATAAAGTTGTATGTGCCTTAATATCTTGAAGTGTTTGAAATTGGTTGATCACTTGAAAGAAGTTAAATGTAACTACTAGACTTTAATTAAAGAAATTATTCATGCACTTCATATGTTGAGTCACATTTGATTCACTACTATACAATTGGTGGGACAAGTGTATAATAGTGGTGGTAGGCAGAACCGGTTATCATGTAAGTGGCGAGTAGGAGCCGTTAAAAACTACAAAAATTGGTAGCTAGAGGAGCCTAAATACTATTTTTTGATGGCGTATAAGAGCCGGTAAGATCTATAAAAGTGTTTTTAAAAGTTGTGGCTGTAATTGGCCTGAATACCCAACCCCAAATGAAGGGCGTAATTCATTCAACATATGATTCCAAAGTCATATGTCTTGTATGCTCACGTGGTTGTTGCATTCCATATGTTTGAATAATAAACTTGGTTGATAATTTTCTTCGAGTATGAATTTTGGGATTTACTCACTAAGCCTATAAGCTTACACCCCTATAGGTATTTGTATTCTCAGGAACACCTATTTTTGTGCCCAAGACCTCCCCGTATCCGTGTAAGTTTTATATATTGAAGCTTTTGAATGAAATATGCTCGAAGACTTAGATTAGAATTCCTTTGAAATCTTTAATGTAGTATTTTGGATGTTGTAAAGATTATCACGATCCTTAGGATTAGCAGGGGTATGACCCTAACAAATCATGTAATAGACCTTTGGTTATTAATGATATAATATGTTTATTTATGGATTCTTGTATGTTCATTTTTACTTGCTTAAACTATGCTTCCCAAAAGCATATCCTATTACCGTGCTGGATGCCTTACATATAATACTAAGGCTTTCGCATGACTAAGGTAATCATTCTTAAGCCTTGATATTATATGTAACGGGCTGCCACGTTTAGTGTACCCTCCGGGGCGTGACAGTTTAAGTTAGTATCAAAGCAACAAGTTTGTAGGAATAAAGATAATAGTAATGAATCTAGAATAGAAAAAGATAGATATGTTATTAGGAAAGAACTTAGATAAGTTAGATAAGTCTAGAAATTCTCAAAAAGGAAAATTAAGGACCTTCTTTGTCTTCTTTAGCTTTCCCTTGAATAAGTTATTGTTAATGGCCTATGTTTGAACTTATGAAATGATGAAACCCTTGTGGACTACCGGTTAAAAGAAGGAAGCCCCTGTAAGGAGTTTTCCCTATTAGACAGACTTAGAAGTTTCTTATGGTAGGGAACAACCCACGTGCCATTACAACCACACCCCTATGCTCCACGAAGTTACGTTCGTTTCCCAAAATGATAGACGTCCAGTTTTCCTGATTTTCGAATTTGGAATTCCATAGGCCGGTTGCATATCTATGCCCATGATGAGCCGGCAGATCACGGAAGGGATGAGGATATTTCTAGCCAACATAAAGCCAGTCAAGATTTCGAATGGCCTAATAAGAACATCCCGAATCAACAAACGATCTCATATAAGAGACCTGACCAAGAATGAAGTGATGGAAGTATCCGTTGAAGAGTGTGCGTCAGAGACGAAGTTTAATCAACAGGAGCCAAGCACGTCTAGGAATCAACTCTTCCGCAAAGGAAAAAGAATGATGATCCGAAGCTACTTGAAGCTATTTGTAACTAAGAGGCCAAGGACGACTTCTAGTCCCAACCACCGTAATATAATCCCCTCACCATGAAGAAAGATCGAAGAAGGAAGGAAGGATCCATCTGAGCAATTCCACGAGTCCGACAAGAATCTTAAATAGACTTAGGATATAGGATCGATCGGTAGTTTAATTTATGTTTTCGGAAAAGTGTTTACTATTTGTTGTATTTTGAATTTCTTTTGTAAACCTTGATTTCTTTATAGGATTTTATTCCCTTCTATGCTTTTTAATTAAATATTTTGGTTTAAACAAATTTCATCTCTTGATTTAGTTGCTTAAACTTCTCTTGTGTGATATTTCTCCTTACATGTTTATTTCTTTGAAAGCTCCCGCAATTTCCGTAACTTAAAATGTAAAAGATTTAATAATCTAGTATTTACGTAAATGATTAAAACAGCCAACCTAGAAGGGGATGACCGAGGATGAGGCAGGCATCGAATAACCCGCCTGAAGAAGTTAACCAACCAGAAGTACCCCTGTAGCTCCTGCCCCAAACCCGCAAGGCGATCTCCAAGCCACTCTGGGTCAATTAACACAGCTTCTTAATGTGTTAGTTCGACAACAACAGAGGAACATACCTCCATAGGCACCAGCTCATGCACTACCCCAGCAGGCACCTCAAGTATCTGTACAGGGACCAGCAGCACCTGATGCTCAATTGCATATGGCACCATTGCAACCTCCGCCACCACCTCGACCATACAGAACTTCACTCCCAGATTTTATCAAAAGTAACCGTTACTTTGAAGGAGCTTTTGGGAAACCAAATGAAGCTGAAGATTGGTTTGCGCAGATAGAATAATCTTTTGCCGCCTATGAAGTTCCTCATCATCTTTGAATAAGCTATGGTACCTATATGTTGAGGTTTAATGCCCGCATCTGGTGGGAGTCAAAGAGTAGGGAATTGCCGCCACCTATCACCTGGGATATGTTTCGAAACGAGTTTCTGGAAAATTATTTCCCTGGAAGTTTAAGAGTAAGGTATAGTGCGGATTTCTTGCACATATCCCAGAAAGGAAAATCCATAGAACAATATGAGACGGAATTCAGCCGACTCCTGCAGTATGCTCCGGATTCTTATAAGTATAGTGAGGAGCTGAAACGACAAGTGTTCCTGAATGGGTTAGATGAGGACTTAAGGATGCGGTTAGAAGAGTTTGACATCCGCACCTTCAGAGAATTGGTTGAAAGAGCAAGAATTGTTGAAGGGGCCAAGAAAAGGAAAGCTGGGACTTCTGAGAAGAAAGTGCATGTGTTTGGAAGGAAATTTCAACCAGGAACAAGCTCCAATTTTCCTTCTAAGAGGTTTAAACCAATTAGCCACTTTAAGGGAAATTTCAGTGGACAAAAGGATAATTCCAAGGCAGCAGTAAGTTGTTGGAAATGCAAAGGGGCGCATTACCCGAAGAGATGCCCCCTTCTCCAGAACAAGTGTTATTTCTGTGGTGACCCGAGCCATAAGATTCCGGATTGCCCAAAGAAAGCTTCTACGACTTGTTTCGTATGCAAGCAAATGGGACATTTTGCCAACGAGTGTCCCCAAAGAAATCTCACAACAAATCGACCTGTTGGATCTTCAGGAGGACTTGCCCCGACAAGGAGTGGGAATGGAAGCGGAAGTCGCTCGGCATCATCTATGCATGGGCTGAGAATTTACAACCTTGAAGGGCAATGGGTCTGCGAGGAGGATGCCGAAGAAGGAGTAGAGTTGGCTGCCCTGGACCATGGAGAGGAGTATGACTATAGCTTGGTTACAGGTTAGCCTCAACCTTTAAAATATATGTCTGTTTTGATATCTGTTGAGTATAAAGTTATGATGTATGTTGGAAATAATAAATGTCTAGGGAACCTTATAAAGACAATAAGAATAGTAAAACGCACGTCTTGAACGCAGGAACCATACAAATAAGGGACCTAACCGCTTATACCCTCTTCGATACCGGTGCAACGCATTCCTTTATTGCCGCTAGTATAGCCTTGAAGACCGGTTTACCAATCACCACAACCACAACAAGTTTTTGTGAAAAAACCCCCATCGGTAGTGTGGTGACTACCAAAGAAGTAATAAGGAATTGCCCTATGAAGATACAAGGCCATGAGGCAACCACCGATCTTATAGTAATAGAAATCAGCAAGTACGAAGTGATTCTCGAATGAGTTGGTTGACCATGGTAGAAGCAAAGGTAGATTGTAGAAATAAAAAGGTGGAATTCATGGGACAAGACAGGAAGAAAGCTACGTTTTTGAGAGAATCCGCAACTTCTAAAAGTTTGGAGTTAAGTTCGTTCGAGCTAATTGAAGAAGTTGAGGAAGGAGTTGAAAGTTATGTGGGAAGTACGGAGGAGGATAGGAGAAACATTGACGACATCCCCATCGTTAATGAGTTCTTGATGTTTTTCAGAAGAATTGCCTAGGTTACCCCCAAAACGAGAAATCGATTTTGAGATCGATTTGATGCCAAAAACAGAACCATATCCAAGGCACCATACCGAATGGCACCTGTTGAGCTCAAGGAACTTAAGAAGCAATTACAAGAATTGCTTGACCAAGGATTTGTTAGACCAAGTGTCTCGCCTTGGGGAGCTCCGGTATTATTCGTAAAGAAGAAGATGGATCGATGAGGTTGTGTATTGATTATCGAGAACTCAATAAGGTCACTATAAAGAATAAGTATCCATTGCCAAGTATTGACGATCTCTTTGACCAACTACAAGGAGCAAGTGTATTCTCACGCATTGATTTGAGATCTGGATACCACCAGCTGAGGATAAAACTAGAGGATGTGTCAAAGACCGCTTTCAGAACTCGGTATGGACACTATGAGTTCATGGTTATGCCATTTGGATTAACTAATGCACTAGCTGCTTTCATGGACTTGATGAATCGAATGTATAAGCCGCTCTTGGATAAATGTGTGATTGTCTTCATTGATGATATTTTGGTCTATTCTAAAACACGGGAGCAACAAAAGGAACATCTAAGAATGGCATTACAAACTTTAAGGGAGCACAAGTTATCCAAATGTGACTTTTGGTTGGACCAAATATCTTTTCTAGGACATGTTATCTCAGGAAAAGGAATATCAATAGATCCTGAAAAGATTAAGGCCGTAATGGAATGGAAACAACCAAGAACGGTGACTGAGATTAGAAGTTTTCTTAGATTAGCTGGCTATTACAGGAAATTTGTGCAAGATTTCTCAAAAATAGCTAAGCCACTAACTCAGTTGACCCAGAAGAATGAAAGATTCATTTGGAATGAGAAGAGGGAACAAAGTTTCCAAGAGTTAAAGCAACGGTTGGTATCTGCTCCAATTTTAACCTTACCTGATCCGGAAAAGCCATATACCGTCCATAGTGATGCGTCAAGAAATGGCTTAGGATGTGCTTATGCAAGAAGGGAAGTAATTGCTTATGCTTCACGGCAGTTGAGGCCGCATGAACAAAATTACCCGACATGATCTTGAGTTAGCCGCAGTTGTCTTGCTCTCAAGCTTTGGAGGCACTACCTATATGGACAGAGATGCGAGATTTATACGGACCATAAGAGCCTCAAGTATTTATTTACACAAAAGGAATTGAATATGAGGCAAAGGAGATGGTTGGAGTTGATCAAAGACTATGATCTTGGAATAAATTATTGCCCTGGAAGAGTGAATGCGGTAGCAGACGCTTTGAGTCGGAAGAACCATGGAGAAGTTGCAGCCATGCTCACAACTCAAAAAGAACTTATAAAGGAATTCGAGAGATTGAGCATCGAATTTGTGGGGCAAAGTGGAAATAGAAATTTCCCATTTGGTAATGGAGCCAACTCTGATAGAAAGAATCAAAGAATCTCAGCGATATGATGAAGTCATACAAAAGTTGAAAAGTGAGATACAAGGAGGAAGTATGATGATTTTGAGATAGATGAGGAGGATGTAGTAAGAATGAAAGGGAAGATTATGTGTACCGAATGAGGAGATGAAAAAGGAAATAATGATGAGGCGCATAACTCGGGATATACCATGCACCCCGGTGGTACCAAGATGTACCAAGACCTTAAGAGTCGCTTTTGGTGGAATGGTATGAAAAAGGACGTAGCTGAATTCGTAATGAAGTGTCCCATATGTCAACAAGTAAAGATTGAACACCAAAGGCCAGGAGGACTTTTGAAACCATTGGCCATACCAGAATGGAAATGGGACCAAATTACCATGGATTTCGTATGTGGATTGCCCCGAACATCAGCCGGATATGATGCTATATGGGTAATTGTGGATCGACTTACCAAGTCAGCACACTTCATCCCCATCAACATGACCTACTCGATGGAAAAGTTGGCCCGGCTATATGTAAGGAGATTGTGAGACTGCATGGAGTTCCAGCAGGATTGTATCGGATCGAGATCCCGATTCGTGTCAAAATTCTGGATGAGCCTTCAGAAGTGTATGGGAACAAGTTACATTTCAGTACAGCTTATCATCCACAAACTGATGGACAATCAGAGCGAACTATCCAGACCTTGGAAGACATGTTAAGAGCTTGTGTTATGGAATTCAAAGGAAGCTGGGAAGTACACCTACCTTTGGTAGAGTTTGCTTACAACAACAGCTATCATTCAACAATTAAGATGCCACCGTACGAAGCTTTGTATGGAAGAAGGTGTAGATCGCCTCTATTTTGGGATGATGTGGAAAAGTTAACAATTGGACCAGATCTCATCCAAGACGCCTCAGATAAAGTCAGGATTATTCAGCAAAGGATGAAAGAGGCCCAAGATAGACAGAAAAGTTGGGCAGATAAAAAACGAGAATCCTTGAGTTTAACGTTGGTGATCATGTGTATCTGAAAGTGAATCCGATAAAGAGTATTCATCGTGTACGGGCTCGAGGAAAGCTAAGCCCAAGGTATATCGGACCTTTCGAAATCCTCGAACGAGTAGGAGATTTGGCTTATCGCTTGGCATTACCACCAAACCTGTCGGGAGTACATAATGTCTTCCATGTCTCAGTACTAAGAAAGCATATCCCCGACCCTGATCGGATTGTGGAACTTGAACCAGTCAGGCTGAAAGAGAACTTGACTTATGAGGAGCACCCAGTTCAAATTCTGGATCAAAAGGTTCAAAAGCTGAGAAACAAGGAAATCCGATATGTCAAGGTGTTATGGAGGAATCATTCGCAAGAAGAGGCTACTTGGGAAGCCGAGGATGAGATCCGAAAGAAATATCCAAATCTCTTTGAAGAATCAGGTACGAATTTCAAGTTTTGAGGACAAAACTTTCTTTAAGGGGGGTAGGTTGTAAATCCCCGAAATTTTTGGATCGAATTATAGTTTAAACCCTAATCGAAGTCAACCGGATTTCCAAGTCAACCAAACCCTAGTTTACCGTAACCGCTTAAGTCCGGCATTGCCGTTTTCTCAAGCCCTAGAAAACGAAGTTGGAAAATTAGCTATAATAGTTCGTAATAGCTATAGGTTTTATAAAAATATCAGTTTTCAAAATTCGAGTGTCCTTTGAACCCGATCGGACATAGTTCTTGAAAAATGTGTCCGGAAGCGGAATAGGAAAAATATTCCGAATATACCGTTAGACTCGTAAAATATGAGATTTCCAAAAATATCAATTTCGTAATTTTTCGGTAGCTAAAATATCAGATATCGCTTTTATACGCGTATTTTCTTACTACCGGTATTTAATTGTCATGTCTACTTTTACATTACACTATTTTCTACTATTCTACACTATTCATCTATCTCTACTTTTTCTTACAACCTACTCTTACAACCATACACCTATTTCTTACACATTTTCATTTCCAATACAACTTCACATCTTTCATTTCTTACTTTTAATTAACAAAATAACAAAAAATAAAATTTTCCCTCTTCTATGCATGAAGTAGCGCGCCCCCCCCCCCCCCACCCCCCCCCCCCCCCCCCCCCCCCCCCCCCCCCCTTCTCAATGAGCCTCAATTTGTTTTATTTTACTTATTTAATTAACACAAATTATCTCCCCATTTCCTATAATATACCCCTCATACCTTCACTTCTTTTCACACCACTTCTTTACTAAAGTTACTCTCTCAAGAATTCTCTCCAAGAATTCTTACAAGAAAAGCTCTTTTTAGTCTTTCTTTTAGGTAAACTTTCTTCAAGAAATTCCTATGTTCATCTACTTAGTATGAACTTAGTGTGTGTTTTCCAAAACTATAAAGGTTAAGAAAGCAACAATAGGTTCATACTTTGTTTTTGTTCATAATCTCAACTCCTTTATGATCCTTTATGTTTCTTTATGTTTCCTTTATGTTCATAACTATCTAAATATCTATATAGCTATATATATTATTTAGAGCATATAAGCTCAATGTCTTGCAATTTATTTATCTTTCATGCAATTTATTTACTTCATTGTAATTTATTTATTTCAAGTTGTTTTTAAGACTAGTCATTCTTGTCTTAGACTTGTCCTCATCAAGTCAAAACAATTTCTTTTTCTTTTCCTTTTCGGGACTAGTCTTTTCTTAATCCCAGTGTACCTTGATGAAGCTAAGGTCCCAATACTTGATTTATTTCTTTATATGCTTATTCTTTTAAGTTATTATGTTCTTTTCATATTTTCATAGCTTATGATTCATATTCATGCATGAACATAATGGTTTTGTCTCAACAAAATAAATGAAAGAAATGTTTTTTTAAGATAAAAAGTTTTCCTCTAGAAATAAAAATATGGAGTTAATGTTTAGAGGAACTTATAAAAGATTTTATAAACATACAAAAGACTTATGAAGTAAATAAGAGTTTTACAATAACTTCATTTTTTCTAAGTAGAACCCCTTTTCATTAAAATTAAATAATCTCTAGAAACCAAGGAACTAAAATATTCTTATAAGAAAATTGTCATAACTTTTACAAAATTGTTTGAATCTAAGTTTAGAAAATAAAACCACTCCTTCGGAATTTAAAGAAATTAAATTTAGAAAAAGAATATTTATCACAAATAACTCAAGGTCTTTCAAAAGTAAAATTTCAATAAAATCTCAAGTTCAAAGTCTTTTAAAACTTTACTTTTTATAAGTTGAGACAGCTTCATTTACTTCATCCATTTGTTATGAATCATTACATATATGTATATACCTTTCAAAAAGTTTACAAAATACTTGAAATATTCATCTTTTCAAATAAGTTTTGTTTACAAGAAGGAAAACAATTGTTTGCAAATTCGTGACAAATCTGGTCGCTGCTTTTTCGGAACCCAAATGACTTAGTTTTATGAAAATAAGCTTAGAAATGCGTAGATCTTTTCGAGGAGGTAGAAAACGATATATTATACACGAAATTCCGAGTTAAAATGAGCAAGATATGGCCATTTTAAGTTGGAATTTCCTCTTATACGATTTTACCGCGATTTTAAAAAAGATTAGAATCTTCAAGAAAAGAAGTTCATGAAATACTCATCTTAGGTATTCTTCTTTCTTTTAGATAATCTCGAGGAGGATTGTTCATATCCCGAAGATTACTACAATTAGTGGAAATCCCAAACGACTCATCCGTTTCAAGAAAGGTGTCATCATGGCTGAGTGAGTTTATTTCCCATTATTTTTCTCATACTCTTGATTGTGCTTGTAAAATTAGTTGCACTAGAATTTAAGCAAAATAAAAAGGAAGTGTATGATAATAAGTTGAAAGAATACTAAGTATATTGAAACTAGATTTGTTTGTAATAAAGTTGTATGTGCCTTAATATCTTGAAGTGTTTGAAATTGGTTGATCACTTGAAAGAAGTTAAATGTAACTACTAGACTTTAATTAAAGAAATTATTCATGCACTTCATATGTTGAGTCACATTTGATTCACTACTATACAATTGGTGGCCAAGTGTATAATAGTGGTGGTAGGCAAAACCAGTATATCATATAAGTGGCGAGTAGGAGCCAATAAAAACTACAAAAATTGGTGGCTAGTAGGAGCCTGTAATAACTACAAGTTTTTGATGGCGTATAGGAGCCGGTAAGATCTATAAAAGTGTTTTTAAAAGTTGTGGCTGTAATTGGCCTGAAACCCAACCCAATGAAGGGCGTAATTCATTCAACATATGATTCCCGGAAAGTCATATGTCTTATATGCTCACGTGGTTGTTGCATTCATATGTTTGAATAATAAACTTGGTTGATAATTTTCTTCGAGTATGAATTTTGGGATTTACTCACTAAGCCTATAAGTTTACACTCCTATAGGTATTTGTATTCTCAGGAACACCTATTTTTGTGCCCGAAGCCTCCCCGTATCCGTGTAAGTTTTATATATTGAAGCTTTTGAAGGAAATATGCTCAAAGACTTAGATTAGAATTCCTTTGAAATCTTTAATGTAGTATTTTAGATGTTGTAAAGATTATCACGATCATTGGGATTAGCGGGGGTATGGCCCTAACAAATCATGTAATAGACCTTTGGTTATTAATGATATAATATGTTTATTTATGGATTCTTGTATGTTCATTTTTACTTGCTTAAACTATGCTTCCCAAAAGCGTCTCCTATTACCGTGTTGGACGCCTTACATATAATACTAAGGCTTTCGCATGACTAAGGTAGTCATTCTTAAGCCTTGATATTATATGTGGTGGGCTGCCACGTTTAGGGTACCCTTCAGGACATGACAACTACTTTAGTCACGTAAAGGCTTCCATATCATGTACAAGACATACATCACAACCAAGGAAACGCATCGGAGTAGCGCAATTTATATTGATAATGAATAAGTAACAAGGCAAAGAGAATACTTATCATAAAATATACACTTATTTCATTTCAATTCTTAAGGCCATATCCATCTATTATCTTCAAATAAATATACATCACTAATCATATAAGTCATTATATATAAAGAACCTTACAAAATTATTTCATCTTATGATTCCATTTCCTTCATAGAAGCTTAATCATCCTTCTATGACTTCCTTAATGTCATGATCCTCAATTTAAGCCACGGGTATACCTGTTTCAACAAAATCTATAGGGGCATAAGCTACAACTAGCTTAGTGAGATATTCCTTTTCATTAGCACCATATTTTCAAGCAAGTTTATTTATATTATCACACATATGCTATGCATACAATGCAACAATCACATGATTACGCAAATATATATAGTTATCCGAAAACCATATATAGAACAGATTTACCCCTCCGTATCAAAGGTTAGGGAATCGGGGTTGAAGGTCCTCGACCTTCTACTGCTAATCCCCAGTCCTCACCCACAGCGTTCAGTTGGCTCTGCTCTGGACCTAGAGTCGCTTTCCCCTAGCGATTTGGATTCTCCAGGAAGAAACATGGCCCGTGGCACCGCACGATCACAGCCAATCCAACTCTACGCGTAGGAGTAGTAGCCTTCCGAAATAGATGTGACTCCATGGATGCTATGCGTAAGCATTTTAGTTTTCTTAAGACAAACCTTATTAAGGTTTATTAGGAGCAATCAATCAATTTAGCAAACAATAATCAATCATACAAGTAAGTAAACAAAATTATTTAATCAAGCAGTTCGAAGTTGCGATATTCTTAATTCTCATTTCACACATAAACATAGAATCACATATATACACATAATCCCGAATTCCCCAAACATATATCCATTTTTATCTTTTCTTAGTATACTAATGCTACTACTTTACAAGCACAAGCAAGGTAACGAAATTAGGAGGAATAACTCACTCGTCCATTTCGCTATCTTCTTAGTCGTAGTAATCCGTGGGTAGGGTAATCTCGTATCTATCGCCACCTAGACAAAAGAAATACCCATGATAAGTCTTTCATGAAATTTCTATTTTTGGATATTCTAAACTTTTCTTAAAATCGCGGTGAAATCGTATAAGAGGAAATTTCAACTTAAAATGGTCATAACTTGTTCATTTTAACTCGGAATTCCGCATATAATATACCGTTTTCTACCTATTCGAAAATATCTATCCATTTCTAAACTTATCTTAGTCATAAAAGGTTGTTTGGGTTCCAGAAATCTTAGGTACAGATTTAAAACGAATTTTTCTAAACTTTTGCAAATCCGTTTTCTAACTTAACTTTATCTTAAAGAAAATCCTTTTGTAACAATATATATATATATATATATGAATATATATTTGATAAATACTTTGAGTATATAGATAAGCTCATTTTATATGCAAAATTTCTAATGGTAGTGTCTCAACAATTTATTTCATAAAACAATTCTTTTTAAAGTGTTAAAACTTATCTTGATAAATTTCTTTTCAAGTATTTGGAAGAAACTTTATATTTTCATTATAAATGAGTATATTCTTATTTTATTTTCCTCATTCCTTTTTCCAAAACAAGTAATTTTCCTTTAACCTTAGTCTTTCATAAATTTCACTTCTAATGATAAAAGATTAATTTTATCAAAAAGTATATTTGTTAAAAACATTTTTATAATTTCATATTTAGGATGGTTTTAGAAAATAAATCTTGTCTTCTTATATTTATTTATAAAATATAAGCTTTTGCTTTCTAAAACTTGTTCTTTCATTTCTTTTGGAAAAAATCTTCTTTATTGATAAAATCCATTATTGTTAATCTTACTTCATTTATATTCTTTTGAAAATGAGTTCCTTCTGTTTAGAAATTTGAAAATCATTATTTTTCCTAAGTGGGTTCATAATTTTATGAGTTGATTTTTATCTTAACTTTGAAAACTAGTTTGTTTTCTTAATTTTATTATGAACTTTGAAAGAGTTTAAATCTGAAGCTTTTGTAAAAACTTTTAATATTAATAAATCATTTTACTAAAGCTTAGGTTAACATAATATGCAAGGAAAATATTTATTTCTTATGTTTCCTTAGTAATCTATTTAAGAAAACGTTTGAGAAAACACTATTTCTATGTTGTTGATAATAACTTCATGATTTTGTGATAAAATCAAAAATCTAGCTTTGAGTTTATTTAGTAAAGTAAAATTCTATTTTTAGATTAGTTGAGACATTAACATTATGTAAATGCAAGTATCATGAGCATATATAGTAATAAGAATATAAGAAAATACAAGAAATAAATAATGAGCAAGAAAATAAAATATCAAGCATTGGGAACCTTAGCTTCGTCAAGGCATCCCGGGACGAAGAATGGACTAGTCCCAAAAGATTTAAAGAAAACAAATAAAAGATTGTTTTGACTTGATATGGACAAGTCTAAGACTAGAAAGACTAGTCTTAATAATAACATGAAATAAATAAATTGCATAACTTGAAAGTAAATAAATAACAGATGAGCTTATATGCTCTAAATAAATGTATATACATAATATACATAATACTTTATATAAGTTATATTAGAAGTAAATAATAACAATAATAATAACAACATAATATTAAAATAAGGAAAGGAGTAGAAACATGAACAAAAACAAAACGTGAATAAATTGTTGCTTCTTTAACTCAATGAGTCTAAGAAACATACACTAAACTCATGTTAAGTTATGTGAACATGATGAGAATATATGAAAGAAACTTTTACCTAAGGTTTTATGGAAGGTTTGAAAAGAGATTAATGAGTTTTGTGTTTGATTTTCTTCTTGAAGAGTATAAATGGGTAGAGAGTATTTTGAGAGGAAATGGTTGGAGAGGTTTTAAGAGAGTATTTTGGTAGAGTTTTGTTATGTAAAATGAGTGTGTGAAAGAATGAAGGAGGAAGGGGGTATTTATAGAATTTTTGGAGTGAATTTTTGATGTAATAAAATAAATTGAAAAAGAAATGAAATAGAGATTGATGGAGAGGGGGAGTTGCCGCTTTGCTCTTTGTGAAGGAAAGAAATTGATTTATTTTATTTTGTTTTGTAATAAAAGAAGTAATGTGTAAAGTTTGATGTGATTAAAGTTGTATTGGAAATAAAAAGTAAGAAAATAGATATGGAGGTGTAAGAAATAGGTGTAAGAAAAAGTAGAGATAGTAAAATAGTAATGAATAGTAGAAAAGTATTATGAATAGTAGACTAGACAATTAAAGTACCTGTAGTAATAAAAATACGTGTAATAATATGATATCTGTAATTTTTATCTACCGAAAAGTTCTAAAACTGATATTTTTGGAATCCTTATATTTTTACGAGTCTATTGGTATAAACGGAATATTTTTAATATTCTGAGCACCGGGACATGCTTTTCGAGCATTGATCCCGTTTGAGTCCGAAGGACACTCGAAATTCGCGAATTTGATATTTTTATGTTACCCTATATTATTACGAACTATTTTAAGCTATTGGCTTAATTTCATTTTCTAGGGTTTGGAAACGCAGGATTGCCGGATCGTAAACACTAGGGTTTGATATAGGCTTTGTTGATTTTAAGGTTAGTTTTGATCGTTTTATATTTTTAGCTCGACATTTATGTTTTATCTTATTTTATTTGTGATTATTTAACAGTTTTTAGTTCTCGGGATCGTTTAACCGAGTCTAAGGTTATGAGTTGACTCAGTTTGACTTTTGGTGAAAATTGAAAATTGTGATTCTAAAATTTTGCCCAAGAATTTAGGATTTTATCATTTCGTTGTTAAGCGATATTTGGATCTATCGTTTTGATTCGCATTTTAGGAATTGGGTAGATGATTTAATTGGCGTAAGGACGTTGATTATACCGGTAGTTGGACTTTATATTTTGTTTCAAGGGTTCTCATTTTCTCGAGACTAAAAAATCTTGTTTTTGATCTTATTTAGAATTAAGTTTTAACTTGGTTTGATTTTTAGGGTTTCGTTTCCGGTGTTTGATTCGGTATAGAATTGGGTTTTTATCTTGAGTCGATTTTTTCGGGATTTGAATTTTGATATTAGACTTCTAGGATTATTTTTAAGAATTAGGAATTTTTCGAGGGTTTACAAATTGAAGATAACTTCATATCTAATCATATCTATCAACGGTTTATTTGACTCCTTTTTATAATTCTTAATAAGAATTTAAAGGTAAAGATAATTCTTAATAAGAATTTATCTTTATATGATGCTCATGTGTTCAGTGGCTTACAGCCTTATCTATAATCTATTACTCTTTAGACGTATTGCAAATTAATGCCCTTGAATTTTTCTACATGCCTCTCAAGTGTTCGATTGGCTTACAATCTTATCATGTCTTGCATGTCCACTATTCACACCTCCCATTTCACATGCAAAGTCCACACTTGCTCCTACCTTCCACTTTTTTATTATTGGTTTTTTCTGCTCTTGCCTTAAGGGCTGAGCATGTGTATTCATGGGCCAAGCCTACTTTACAACCCTATGGAAAAAACTAATGGTTTGTCCTATATCAAATTCTCTCTTTTCCAATAATCTATCACAGGTTGTATTGGCGTACTTTAGGCAAAATCACATGTAATGATTAATGGCTATTCATTTTATCCCTTGTTTTTTTTTTAATATCTATTAAGAATTAATGATCCAAATAGTAACTAAACATTACCAAAAAGAGCAATCAACTATCCAAATTTTAAAAAGAAAAATTTAATACATCGGCCAACTTTTTGATGACATAAAGCATGCCTAAGCTAACGCCGGTTAGTTCCATCTAATGACATGGCTAAAACATCCAATACTTGCACACACATGTGTGAGTTGGATTAAAAAAAAAAATATAAAGCAAAATTGACACTATGAACCATTTTTGAACTTATGACTCATCTCATCACTGTAGGATCTCCCTTTCTGAACATCCACGACTTAAGTCACCATTCTCAAACACCTACGAGAGAGGAATTGAAGATAACTTCATATCTAATCATATCTATCAGCGGTTTACTTGACTTTTTTTTATAATTCTTAATAAGAATTTAAAAGTAAAGATAATTACAAGGAAGATTCATAAAGAGGATAAAATAAAATTTTTACAAAGAAAATTTGGGTTTTCTCCAAGACTGATCCAAGCTTATCAACAACAACAAATAAAAAAAAGCAAAGATTTAAGAGATGAGATAACATCAAAACAAGGACCATCATCAACCTTCTTCACTAAGGATTCATTTACATCTCCTTCGCCACATCTTCTTCTTCATTCACCCTCCCCCTAGAGCTCATCTCTCTCTCTCTCTCTCTCAAAGTCACAACCAAAGCCCTCAATCTCAATACGAAACCACTCATCAAACATGCCCCTATACCCATCTTCTTCACCGAGACAACGACTCATCTTTCTCTCTATATCTTCCTTCCTTCTCTAAACTCGTCTTCTTAAACCTATCACCACCATGAATGGCCGCATGACCTTTAACCTCCATTAACCATCAAGTCACTAAACATCATACCAACAACCCATGACTAAACTACTGATGCATAACCTGACCTCTCACCAAATGCCATATCAACATCAATGTCAATAGACTAACCCAAGTCGCACCACCAGCAAGGCCAAGCCAATGTGTCTTCTATCTTCAACTACCGGTACTTCATCATTTTGCTTGAGAGGAGAAGACTGACCCGCACCATCAATTCGAATTTGCTTTACTAATTTTGCTTATATTGTGCAGTTTTTTGGGATTCGTATTTAATTTAGTGTCAATTTTTGCTTTATATGTTTTTTTTTTCAATTCAATCGACACATGATGTGTAAATTTTAGATAGTTTGGCCACACCATCAGATGAAACTAATGGTGTTAGGTTAGGTATGATTTGTGTCATCAAAAAGTTTGACTAATGTATTAAATTGATCTTTTTAAAGTCTGGGTAGTTAAGTAAAATTCGAGTATCATTTGGGTCATTAACCCATCTATTAATTAAACTCCTACCTACTAGATTCTTCCATTTATAATTTATTTTTCATTTCAATTATAGGAATATGTCGGATTTACCTATTATCCACTTCAAGATGAAAGTATTCATAAAGCTTTACTTCTTATTATAATAATTATAATTATACTTTTAGCTTCCTTGTAGTGTAAGCATCAAGCTTTTAGATTTTCCCATCTTCCTATCTTGTCTTAACTATATTTATATATTGATATATTCTATAAAATATGAATATAAGACAACAGCAACATAGTCTATGTATTTCAAATTATCAGAAAAAAGTTCTGATCCTATCTTATATCCATAAATATACATGCAGTCATCAATTTTTATGTCTTGGATAGTCCTAGTTGGGTCACCATATTACCGGAGCATTTCTATCTTAAGGTCTTTAATATGGGACCTTATGTTACAGACTTCACATTTTATAGTCCTATAAGATGAGGAGGGATTATTCTTAAATTTTTTTGAGGTTTTTATGAAGGATTTTAAAAGGTAAAGTCCTTCTCTAAGTATGTTGTCTAAAAAGTATATAGGATCTATAAAACTAAAAAAGATGGTGAAAGAGCTTGCGTAAAAAATTTTAGAAATAAAATTTATTTAAACTTTTTTTAAATAATGATGTGGCACCTTAGAATCTCATAAAAGTTATATTAATGTGGCAACCAAGTGTAAGGTTGCAAACGAGTCAAGTCGAGCCAAACTAAGCCGAGCTGAACTTAGCTTTACAAGGCTCAAGCTTAGCTCGTTTAAAAATTTAATGACCTTAAGCTAAGATAAACTTTTATTGAGCCTTGAAAACCTATGCTTAAAGTCGATAAGAAAAATCAAGCTCGAGTTCAGCTCATGAGCTTGGCTTAATAAGGAGTTTTGTGAGCTTGGCTCGATAAGGAGCTCACTTACAAGTTCAAAAATAAGCCTTAAAAAAATAATAATAGACTTATAATGTAACACATATAGTAGTGCAATACACATCTCATTTACTTTTTTGGATGTATAAAACTAACTTGTTCATGGCTAAGTCAACACTCTTTTTTATATTAGGTTGTCTCAACCATGAGAGGTAAACTATGTATGTGGGACTTATTACTTGTGCTTTCTCACATAAGCCTAAAAAGTCCCATAAGAAAAATATACATCATGCTTTAGCCAATGTAGTTAGACCATACTGCCAAAGCTAAAGCCAAGTGAGTGAGAATGAGGGGACTTGTATTGCTTTTATAGAGTACTAATAGCAAGGTCCTTTCCCGTAATTGGGCCTACTTAGATTGTCACATTTTTTTTCGATATCATATCTGTATCAGATTTGTATTTATAACTTATCTGTATCATATCGGTATATACGTTCAGTATTGATTAGTTTAGTCAATTTATGAGTAAAATTGCCAGCTTTTCATCAGTATTAGTTTCTTTATAAATACCAATTTCAAAATGATACCAAAATGATACAAGAATAATGAAACAAATAGGAATAATCCATGTGGGAAAAAGAGATATAAAGACAAGCAAAGAGCTTCAGTCTTGCGTCCCACATGGAAACATTACAAAGCACTCCATCCCTTTCTCATTATAAATACATGGATGCCTATAATATTTTTTTTTAAAAGGCATTTTTTAATTTAAATGATTTTTTTAAATAACTTAGTTTAGAAAATAAATACAATATCATATAATAATTATATTTATAATATTAAATTAATATAAATAATTATATATAATGTCATATTAATATATTGTTTTATTAAGCGGGCTCTTAATGAGCCTATTTGTGAGCTCTTAACATGCTTATTCGCGAGTTGGTTCGCAAGCTTGAAGGCAAGCTCAAGCTAAGCTTGTTGAGCTTGCAAGCTTGAAGGCAAGTTCAAGCTCAACTCGTTTAGCTAAACGAGCTTGAGTTCAAGCTCAGGTTTAGTTTATTTAGCTAAACGAGCCGAACCAAATCAAGTTCGAGTAACTTGTGAGTAGTTCGGTTTATTTATAGTCCTAGTCAATTACTTTGGAGCTCATAGAAGTTGTAAAGGTAGCACAAACATTATAACATCAAATAACGCATTTCATATAACTCCGCAAGAATAAAAGCAAGATCGGATACTCCATTGTTGGGAAAATAAAAAAGTCCCACCTTTAATAATAGTAAAATCAATAGTAAGAATGTAAAATAACACAAACACTCAGGGAGTAGATAAGGATTTAAGGAGAAAGACAATCTAAAAAAATTATAAGTTCTCTTGTTTTGATAAGGATGAAAGATATTTGGTTGCTTATTTATTGTTAATTATATATTTGAATTTTAGAAAATTTTATAATTAAATGGTTAAAGCTTAAAAATATCAAATTAGTATCTACATTTTGTTAATTTTTATAATAAATTACCTAAATTTTACTAAATTTTGTATTTGACTACTAATGAGGTAGAAGTAGTGGTAAATAGTTACTCGGCAAAATAGGACATAATCTGGTCAGTGTCGGTCTTGTAATATTATGACCTTATCTCGAAGGAAACGAGCTAACAGGAAGAAGTTGACACCTTTGTTGCTGAGCTACACTGCTTTTAAAGTAAATTACATCATTTAGGCGCTCAAATGGACATTATATATATATATATATATATTTTTTTTTTTTTTTGTAGGTTTTAGTTTTGTTATAACTTATTATAGTGTTTTTAATGCCGTATATGGCGTTATTTTTGTCTTTTTCATGTACTTTTTATCCTTAAGTTGTACAACTTTTCTATTTTTAGCAGTCTTGAGGTTGCTTAAATTTATATGCTCAAAGGCGATAGAGGCATTCGGTTATCATCTTGAGATAGAATTTTGAGTCGCCATTGCTTTATTTTCTCAAATATCTCAAATTACATTGTTAATTTGGATATATTCAATGCCTTTACCTAAATTTTCTCAGAATCAATAGGTAATTAGGCCACACCTCGACATTCGTGTGCAAATCAACAGTTTGTGATAAATCTTATTTTACTTGTTGCATCAACTACCTAAACCTAAACTTATCTATTTCTATAATTAACAATATTACTCCATTATTATAGATGATTTTTAAAAAGTTTATATGTAATAAATTAATATTTTAAATTTTAAATAGTTAATTATAAAAATGGTTAAAAAATAGATTTTAAAAGTAGATGTGACTTTTACGTCCTCCATACTTATAAAACGACCACATGCTAACAATACTTGAATGGAAATTATCGCAATGACTTTTTGCGTGCTCTAAAATGTCCTTTCCTATCCTGCAATTTCATCATCAAGACACTCCATGTGGGAACGTACATTAATGACTTTACGTGTTGTTTTGCAATTTTCCAAGGACCCTACTGACTTATTCAGGTGGACCTCGAAGGTCTTTTTTTAAATTTCTTCTTTTATTTTTTTTTTAACTAAATATTAAATTTTATAAAACAAAATAATCTCTTTTAACACTGTTTTTTTTTTTTTTTAACTTTCTTTTAGGACTAGTCCGTAGTTTCAGACTATATGCTCAACAAAATGACATAAAGAAACATACAAAATTATATGCATGTATAGCTTCGTCTTATAAAAGAATACATAGCAAAACCAATAAATGAATGATTTATTTATCATATCTACTATTTCCTTTCACTAAAAACAATCCACGATTTTAAGTTTTACACGAAAATTAATTATTTATTCCATATATATCTTATATTTTTCTCTTAAACCCTTTATCTTGAAGATTTTGGATATGTTTGTTTAGCTTTTTTGAGACACTTTTTTCAAACTTTTTTCTAACAAATTATTTATTAAGAAATATATATTGATAAAAAAAAAAAGTTGAAGTTCTCTTAAATAGATCGAATATATCAAATACATATAAAAGATAAATACAAATCGGATATAGTTACACGTATCATTCTTTATCTCCATATGTATATGTATCAAAAAATATATGAAAATATGTCTAATTTGCATCTATGTTTTATTTATATTTGATATCTTTGATCTTTTTATGAGAACTCCCAACTTTTTTTTATCTATATCTAATTTTTGATAAATATTTTGTTAAAAAAGTTTGAAAAAAGTATTTTTGTTTACCAAAAAAATTAACCAAATAGACCTATATTATATGATATATAAAAAACAATTCTCATGTGCTTTTTTTATAGTACTTATATATATATATATATATATATTTCATGCATACAAGATAGTATGTAACATGATTATCATTTGTTAGTAAAAAAACGAAAAATTCAATCAATCAACTACTCCGTAGACATATCGCCAAGTAATAGCATTGGATTTATTTTATATGCGCATTTAGATATAAGCATAATTCGGTTTTGAATCATAATCGCCATTATCACTAGCAGTTCCAGAATTAAAACCGGACCGGTTGGCCGGTTCCAGAACCGGCTATGGAACCACCGGTTTCACGGTTTATAGGTAGTTTTTTGTCCTATAATGGGTGGAACTAGCCATTCTACCCAATTCCATTGAAAAAAATAAAAAATAATATTAAATATATAATTATTAATATTTAAATTATTTGTTATAGATAGTAAAATTTATTATTTATTCACAATATTTAATATGTTATTATCAATACACAAATAAAATATAGTTTAAAATCATACTAATTAGTTTAAATAAACTTTTCCGAAAAGAAAAATTCATTTTCTTCATAATATGAGACTATTTTTTGCATTATAATTTTTTTTTATCTTCTAGAGTATTTTGCAATATCATAATACTAACTATAATTGATATTGAATGTGTTTGTATATATATATATATATATTTGCATTCTAAATAATTTTCTAAAATTTTAGTTAAATAATTTAAATCAAATAATTATATTTTTAAATTTATTTTTAATTTTTTTTTTAAAAAGACGATTCCACGGTTCCAAAATCGAAAACAAGAACTAGAACCGTAGGAGAAGGTTTCGCTTCCTCAATTTTAAGATAAAAAATCAGCAGTTCTGATTCCAATTCAGTTTGTTCGATTCGGCTCCAAAACCGTGACAATGTCAACCGAAGCTTGCTTTAAAATGTGGTGTCAAGCCTGGTTTTTCATTTCTGGTTTCATTTCTTTTAATTTGATCCTATTAAAACCCTTACCCATTTAATACGAATCGTCGACTAAGAATTAAAATAAATTTGATTTTTGAAAATATTTTGGAGTCGCCACCCGATAGAAATCGGGAAAAAAAATAAGTTAGGATCAATGGGTGGTTAATCCTAACTTAGCTACTAATCCGCGAAAAAAATGATTTTTAAAATCAAAATTTATAAACTAGAGATTTTTGGATCTAGGGGCTATCCTATTAAAACCATACGATTACCACTTGAAATTTTTCAATTAAAATTTATCCTTTTAATGCTCATAAAAAAATTCTAATGTGCAAACTATGATTTTTATAATTTGCAAATTCAAACAATATTTACAGATCTAAATATTTATAATATTGGCAAATCTAAATATTTACAACTATGAATAATATTTACAAGTTGTTATTACCAAAAAAAAAAATATTTACATGCAAATAGTATTGAGATTTATAATTTTTATTAAACTAGTAAATCTAAATATATACAATAATGAATCAATAATATTTGACAAAAACCAAAAAGAAAAAGAAGAAAAACACTTCTTAAGTAACCCCGGAGGTACCTACGTATCCCCTATTCGGGATCAGACAATAAGTAGTTCTTTTCATAAAACTTATAGTGTGTTGGTTGATTTTATTTTTTTAGTATTCTTTTCACTTTAAGTTCTTTAATTTTTTAATTTTTGTAGAGAGAAAAAAAAAAGATTTTCAAAGTGTTCCTATAAACTAACAAATTTATTATTTTTTTTTCAAGAAAATGATTTTTCTAGGTGAAAATCAATTTTCATGCATATATCTATTTTTTCTTTTTATCATCTTTTCCTTTTTTTACCTTTTTTTAATCATTTTTTCATTGTTTTTATAATAATAATAATAACAACAACAACACTTACCTAGTTGGGTCGAATCTCGGAGTCGGGTCGGTCCTTCGTTGACCGAAGCTGTGATCGGAGAAGACACCGGAGTTGTGATTGAAGGCAACTAAAGAGTCCGGAAAACACCAATTCAGGGGTTTCGAATTTGAACATAAGAACTTTGATTTTGGATTCAAAAGAAATTGAGAGTTTATGAAGTTGTGGATTCTTTTGTTCCATGTTCAGAAGGATGAATTCGAGTCCTATTTATAGTGATTAAGACTCGAATTAACATTGAATTGGATCGAAACCCTAAAATCGAAAGCGTGCAGAAAAAAATTGAATTTTGGTATTTATGCCTTAATTGACCGAATTGAACAAATTGCAAATGTATTTGGCTTTAAAGTTGGGTTGAAAACAACGAATTAAGTCTAATTCGTTATTTTAGAAGTGTAATTCCAACCTTGGAAGTGTAAATTTTAACAAACGAATTTTGAAAATTGTGTAGAAAAAAACGTATTGGATGATTTTCAAACTCAATTTCAAATACCCAAATTGCATTTTTAAAATCCTAAAATGATATGAATCCAAGGTACTCCAAGTTTACTTCTAGATCCCCAAAACAATATCATGAAAATTGAAGCCAATTTTCCCAAAAATCGATCAAAAAACGGCTATCTGAGCGGGAAAAAAGGGTCGCGTCTCCTGGGGAAGATGAAGCGTGTGTGGCACACGTTCTCCATACGCTATGCACGGGTGGGTGCATTGCACGCGCCAGGAGAAAAAAAAATGTTGTGCCCTCCATGCGATTCAAACTCGCTGCCCTTTGTGCATGTGTGTCCCCTTTACCAATAGGCCATTGGCCCGTGCCTCGTTTTGTTTTGCATTCAAAATATATTTAAGGCTTCTCTAAAATGTGGATTTAATTTATAAAATCATTTAATTGTATCCAAACAAATTTATAATTAAAACTAGTATTATATCAACCCCAAAATTTAAAATTTTATTTATTTTTCTTATCTTTTTTTTTCTTTTTCCTTGTAATAATAATAATTTTTCTCTCTCTCTTTTTCTTGTATTTCTTTCTCTCTCTCTCTCTCTCTCTCTCTCTTTTCTCTCTTTTTTATTCCTTTTTTTTTTTGTATTTTGTGTTTATCTATTTAAATTTGAGGGCTTAACATAATATTAATTTTTATTATAAATCAAAGCCTTAAATGGGCAAAAATTTGGTGTCTACAGCTGCCCCTGTTTGTGGTGGTGTTTGTTAAAACTTCATCACAAAGACAAAAAGAGATCCAATTTTTGCTATTTTTTGAAAAAAAACATGGTCAACCTGTTGACAAAGTGATGACTTTGTGATCCCGTCTCTTGAGATGGTTTGAACTATGACTCTTTATTTAGACTTGATAGGGTACTAGGTCTTAGACTTGAATTGGTGCTCCTTGAGTTGGCTTAGGTTTTGTTTCAAACACGCTCCTTGAGTTGGCATTTGTTTTGGAAAGGCACTCCTTGAGCTAGCATTTGTCTTGGAAAGGCACTCCTTGAGTTGGCCTTTATTTCAGACAGACGCTCCTTGAGCTGGTATTTGTTTAGACAGGCGCTCCTTGAGCTGGCATTGTCTCAGACAGGTGCTCCTTAAGCTGGCATTTGTCTCAGACAGGCGCTCTTGAGCTGGCATTTGTCTTCAAGGCGCTCCTTGAGCTGGCATTTGTCTTGGACAGGCGCTCCTTGAGCTGGCATTTGTCTCAGAGGCGCTCCTTGAGCTGGCATTTGTCTTGAGACAGGCGCTCCTTGAGCTGGCATTTGTCTGAGACAGGCTCCTTGAGCTGGCATTTTCTTGGACAGGCGCTCCTTGAGCTGGCATTTGTCTTGGAAAGGCGCTCCTTGAGCTGGCATTCTTGCGCTCTTTGAGCTGGCTTAAGGCTTGTATACAAAACTAGGTTTTATGCATTTGTTGAAAAGAAATTCTTACCTGGTTTTTGTAGAAGTTCGAAATTGTTAGATCCGAGCGAAATCCGTCACTAGGCTTTGTACATTTGACTAAGCAACTTGGCATTATGGAACAAACTTCCTTAAGAAGAATCTACTCAAGGTGGCTGAACTTCCATTTTGTTTCCTTCAATGTTTTCTACAAATTTGCTTTCTTGATTTGCTCATTAGTTTCCCTGTAACGTTTAATTACCTTGGAAAGAAAAGGTCAAATTACCAAGTATTAAAATGTTTTATAGTCTTATTAATTGCTCAATAATCTCTCCTTCTCCTTACACTCAGGTTTTATGGGAAATGTGATGGTGAAAAAGGACTTATTGATAGAGGTGATTGGTCAATGACCGATCTAATGCTGATGACTGCCAGGGATATCATTTTTGTTGATAGATAACGAAAATCAGATCTCACGTAGGCAAAGGAAGTAACAAATTTTCTGAACTTGATAGAAATCTCATTGATTCATCAAACATAGTACAACTTGACTGCATCAGAGTTTACAGGATCCTTTAAATTTGGAGTCCATATGTGACAAGATCAATGCTCCTCCGCATAAGGCTCTCTTTACTACATATGGCCCTTCATAGTTAGGGGTGAATTTCCCTCTCGGATCTTGTACATTTGGCAAGACTTTCCTTAGAACTAGATCTCCTTCCTTAAAGCTTCTCGGTCGAACTCTTTTATTGAAAGCTCGTGCCATCCTTTGTTGGTATAACTGACCATGATGCAAGGCCGTCAATCTTTGTTCATCAATCAAGTCAGTTGCTCAATCCTTTTCTTTACCACTCTGCTTCATCTAGTTCGGTTTCCACCAAAATTCTAAGGGAAGGAATTTCAACCTCGACTGGTAAGACTGCTTCAGTGCCGTAAACCAATGAATACGGGGTTGCTCCTGTCGAAACCCTGATGGAGGTACGATAGGCCATGAGTGCAAATGGTAGCATTTCGTGCCAATCTTTATAAGTAACACCATTTTTTCTATTATTCTTTTAATGTTCTTGTTGGCTGCTTCAACTGCCCCATTCATTTGGGTCGATATGGGGTAGAATTCCTGTGCTTGATCCCGAATTGCTCACACAACTCTGTCATCAGTTTGTTGTTCAAATTAGTGCCATTATCGGTGATGATGGATTCAGGAATTCCATATCTGGCAATGATGTCTCTTTTGATAAACCTTGTAATTACCCCTTTGTAACACTGGCATAGGAAAATGCTTCCACCCACTTGGTAAAGTAATCAATGGCTACCAATATGAATCTATGACCATTTGAAGCTTTTGGTGAAATTGGTCCAATAACGTCTATTCCCACATCGAGAAAGGCCAGGGTGATGACAATGATTGCAATTCCTTAGGTGGGGCATTCATTTTGTTAGAGTATATCTGACAAAGATAGCAATGCCTGACATGCTTGATACAATCAGATTCCATGGACAACCAAAAGTAACCCAATCTCATGATTTTCTTAGCAAGCATATATCCATTCATGTGGGGTCCACATACTCCTTCATGGATTTCTTTCATCAGTGTTTCTGCTTCTATCTCGTCTACACCTCAGAAGTGTGGCATCGAATGACCTTTTATATAATAGGTTTCGCTAAGCAGAAAATGACCCCCAGTCGTCTTAATGCTTTTTGTTCCTTGGGTGAGGCATTTTCAGGGTACTTTCCTTTGGAGAAACTCTTTGATTTTCTCATACCATGGTTCCTTCTTTGGGATTACCTCAGTATTTAGGCAGAACGTCGGCTCCTCTTCGATTCTGATTTTCAAGGGTAAGATCTTGATTCCCTTAGTGATCTGGATCATTGCTGTTAGCGTAGCTAGTGCGTCAGCAAATTGGTTTTGAGTCCTTGGCATGTACGTGAAGGAGATACCATTGAATTTCTGAGCTAACTTAGTCAAGTATTGGTTATAGGGTATCAACTTTGCATCTTTGGTCTTGTATTCCCCTCGAGTTTGGAAAATTATTAGTGAAGAATCTCCATACACTTCAAGATCTTCTATTTTCATTTCCAGCCATTTTGAGGCCCATGATGCAAGCCTCATATTCTGCTATATTATTGGTGTATGGGAATGTTAATTTTGCTGATGCAGGGTATTGACTACCATCAGGAGATACTAGGACTGCCCCAATTCCGCATCCATATACGTTAGCGGCACCATCAAAGTACAACTTCCACTTGGATGCTTCTGAATCTTTGTCTGTAACTGTCATTAACACATTTTCACCTGGGAATAAGATTTGTTCATCCGTAGTGTCCTGCTCAATCGGGTTTTCTGCCAATTGATCTGCTAGTGCTTGCCCTTTCATTGAATTCTGGTTCACATATGTGATGTCGAATTCTGATAGCAACATTTGCCATTTTGAGATCCTTCCAATCAAAGCCGGCTTGTTGGCCAAATACTTCAACGGGTCATGCTTTGTGAGTAGCTCAATAGGGTAACAAAGAGTATACTATCGAAGTCGATGCATAATCCAAACCAAGGCACTGCATGTTCTTTCTATTTCGAAGTACTTTTGTTCCCCTTTTGTGAATTTCTTGCTCAAATAATAAATGGCTCTTTCTCTTCCATTCTCGTCTTTTTGTCCTAGCATGCAACCCATTGACTTAGGAAGTATGGTCAAATACAGGAATAAAGGATAACCCGGTGTAGGAGCCACTAATATAGGAGGATTTGTTAGGTATTGCTTGATTCGATGAAAGGCTTCATCACATTCTTCATTCCAATGCTTAGGGTTATTTTTCTTCAACATCTTAAAAAAGGGACAACATTTGTCAGTCAATTGTGATATGAATCGAGCGATGTAATTCAATCGTCCTAAGATGCCGCTACCCTCCTTGAGGGATCTTGGAGGGGGTACTTCTAGTATAGCTTTGACCTTGTCTGGATCAACTCCTATACCTTTCTAGCTTACCAAGAATCCTAGTAGCTTTCTGAGGTTACCCTAAATGTGCATTTTTCTGGGTTTAGTTTCAACTGGAATTTTCGCAATCTGGCAAAAAGTTTTCTCATGACAACCACATGACTTTCTCCTTCTTTCGACTTTGCGATCATGTCGTCTACATAGACTTCAACCTCTTTGTGCATCATGTCATGCAATAATGCCAACATTGCCCTTTGATATGTTGCCCCGGCATTTTTGAGACCGAAAGGCATGACATTGTAGCAGAAGGTACCCCAAGTTGTGACAAAGGTTGTTTTAGTCTTATCTTCTTCTGCCATCTTAATTTGATTATACCCTGAGAAACCATCCATGAATGAAAAGAGATGGTTTCCTGCTATATTATCCACTAAGACATCTATATGGGGCAAAGGAAAGTTGTCTTTGGGAGTGGCCTTATTTAGGTCACGAAAGTTCACACATACTCTGACCTTCCCATTTTTCTTAAGGACAGGCACTATGTTAGCTACCCAATCAGGATAGGATACTTCAATGAAACCGACATCCAAGAGTTTTTTTACTTCCTCTTTGATCTTTAGTAGGATATCAGGTCTAAAACGTCTCAACTTTTGCTTTCTGGGCTTGACATCCTCTCTAGTGGGTAACTTATGGACTACTATGGAAGTGTCCAAACCAGGCATGTCTTCATAAGACCATGCAAATATATCCAAATGACTGGCCAATAATGATACCATTTCTTCCTCTGTTCACTGGATAAAGTGGTCCCTATCTTGAGATTTCTAGGGTTTTCTTCAGTCCCAAAATTGATCACTTCTATTGATTCATCAATTTCAATCCTATCATGTTCATATTTTTGCCAACTTTCTTGTACCTCCGTATGATCACTGACATCATTCTCGATAATAGGATCAGAAATGATATCAGTATTTTCGTTATATACCGACGCAAGATATCCCTTACTTTCATTATCACTGAATCTGGATGAAGGGGAAATAAAGAAAAGGAAGGAAGTAAGGACAAAAGATATGTAAAGAAAATCAAAGCATTTCATTCATTCATTAAGATGGGTCGTTAAGTACATATGATTTTATTGAGAAATTAATAAAAAATAAAACATAGAATCACTTGGTTGGTTCAACCCTTACTCAGAGGTAACCCCAGAGCCATAGAAGGGAATGGAGAACCAATTATTCAAACTATAGATAGGTTGGGAGCCACAGGAGGGTCCCGTAGGTTCATTGTTTGAGAAATTGATTGTTGTTCCTGAATCTGGCTTCTGAATGTAGGCCGGCTCTGGGAATGTTTCTCGAATATCGGGAAACTTGATAGGGGTTCCTAGCCATTCTTCGCCCCTCTTCTTTCTCGCATTCATCTTCATTTCTAGCTCCTCAACTTTGGATGGACAATATCTTAACCCAAACGTTCCCATGTGCCCTTCTTCTAAACACTTCGACTTAATTGACCTCCTCAAATATTTGTAAGCCAAAATCTTGGGATTCTTCTTCACCTATATAAAAGATAGTAGTATCCTTATAGATGGCATGATCTTGTTCTCCTAAAACTGTAATTATCTGCATTTGGGTAACAAATTTGACCATCTGATGCAAGCTTGATGGAATTGCCCCAGCCGAATGAATCCAAGGTCTTCCGAGTAGTAAATTGAATGACTTTGGTATGTCCAAGACTTGATAAGGTATAGTAAATGGCTGCGGTCCAATGACAACTTCCAAATTTATCTCACCAGCTATTTCCGCTTTGATCCATCAAAGGCCCTTACCACAGTAGAACTTGGCCTTATGTCAGATGCATCTACTCCTAACAATTCTAGAGTAGCCAATGGGCAGACGTTCAAAGATGACACGTTATCAATGAGAACACGGGCTATGATCATATCATTGCACTTAACCACTATGAACAATGGTTTAGTGTGTCTAGTACCTTCCTCTCCCAAATCTTCAGGTGAAAAGGATATTTGATCTATTGCAAATGAATTAGCCATGTGCCCTAAAGCTTCGATAGTAATGCCTTTGGGGGACTTTAATCTGTTGAAGCGCCTTGAATAGTGCTTCACGGTGTGTCTAACAGGAGGCTTATCAGGGTGACTTGAGTAGGGGCCTTAGCCAACTACTAAATTCACTTGCTTTCATGAGTTTTGCAAGTGCATCTCTTTCATTTGATCCTTCCTCTTTTTCTTGGTCTTTCTTCTGGAGGAAAAACTCTTTGGTGTCTTTTTCTTTCCGAGTCTCCTTGTCATGGTTCCAGGAACCTGGTTGGTTGCCATAATCAAACGGGGCAGCTTTGTAACTGGACGGCAATGGGTACGTGAAAGACATAACTTTTGGGGCTTACCCCTGGCGGTGCTGCTTGCAGTTCTTCATAACACCTTATAACCACCGCTTTGGATCACCTCCTATCATACCGATGAAGTGGTCTTCAGCTTTGGGCAAGGTCTTACCTTCTTCATATTCTGGACCCCATCCTGTTGCGGTGCATTGGCGTAAACTTTTGGCTCGATCCACAAATCAACTAGGTACTGGTATCCACCAACAGATTCTAAAACACGACTGTAGGATCCCCTGCCTGATGTCGCCTTTAACACTTTCTCAGTACTAGCTTTTCGGGTTTGGGGATAAGCATTTCCTGAATATCTTCCCTTGTAACTTGCTTGGTTCGAAGCAGTTCGTATATGGCAGGCCTTGTTCTCGTTCTATCTCTCAGATTCATATTAGCCAAGTACCTTTTTGGCGAAGGGTCCAGGCCACTTGCTCTATAGGGATAGGCAGTTCATCTAAGTTGACAGTTGGCTCAGATTCTTCTTCCAAGATCATATTGATGGTTGGTCCATGATTTGGAAGGGGATTTGTACTAATGTTAGGATTTGGAGCTTCCACAAAGTCTAGCTGAACCAACTTGGCATCGATGAGATCTTGAATCTTATTTTTCAGCCTCCAGCTCATCGGTGGAATGACCGACTTGTCCCAAATGATAATCACACTTCAAATCGGGGTTGTAGTTTTTTGGCTTATATCCTTCTTTTGGGATCTCAAAACTGATCAAGTTATCGGCCCTTAGTCTGGCAAGGACTTGGCTTAAGGGTACCGGATTCTGGTGAACTGCCTTTTGTTGAATCTATCGAACTGCTGAGGATGCTGTTGTTGCTGAGGTTGGGTGGATACTTGCTGTTGGTAGAAGTTGGTTGGATAGTGAACCTTTGAGTAGGCTTGGAAAACCCAGAGGTATTGACCACACTAACATTGGCCTCTTTTCCTTTGTTATTGAATCTTGTGTTCGGTTGCTTCTTTTCTACTTGTAGCTTGCCTGTAGTAATGGCCTCTCAATCCTACATCCTGCCATTACTATCTCAGAGAAATTCTGATGTATGCCGATTAAGTGAGAGAAAAAGGGTTCCTCCAGGGTATTTATGAAGGTAAATACCAGGTCCTTTTCTGGAGAGGCGTGGCGACCATATGCTAGAGCCCTCCACCGTTGAGCATATTCCTTGAAAGTCTCCTCTTTCTTCTTGTTCAGGTTGCTAAGGTCCCACATGGATGGGGCAACCTCGATGTTAAACTTGTATTGGTTATAAAATGCCCTTGCCAATTTGTCCCAAGTATTAATTTCATCTAAATCCAATTGGGCATACCAAGTCAATGCTGGCCCAGTGAGACTATCTTGGAAAGTTTGAATCATTAGTTGCTCATACTGGGAATATTGGCTCATCTTCCTTACGTAGAGTCGAGTGTGTAGCTTGGGGCAACCAGTGCCGTCATACTTTTCAAAATCTGGCACTTTGAACTTTTCAGAAAAATGCTATTCTGAGTGACTGGTAAACTGTGATCCCTCGGATCAAATCCATCAGTTTTCTCGATTGCCTTCAACTTTTCAGTAAATTGAAGCATGAGCCTTCTTTCCATCTCTTTGCTTTGAGCCTTAATTCCTTCTTTAGCTCACTGGGGCTATGTTCGGGCATTTGGGAATATGTTGTGATTCTTCCTCTTCAAGAGGCTGACCACTGTACCTTTTTAGTTCCAGAATGTCCTTCAAGGTGGTGAAGACCTTTAGTGACCCGATGCTTTGAGTGAGGAGTTGCATTTGTTCAGCCATTTTGAACACAGTTTGCTCGAGAGTTTGGATTCTCTGATCAGCGTTGAATCATTACCGTTGTTGCTAGTCATTTTGGATCTGACCTAGTGACAATGGGACTTCTGATTGGATCTTTACGCTTCGGAGCTATCTTTTCAAACCTGGCTGGTCAGCTTTAAAAGAATTTAGTGAGAAAATATTTTGAAGGACCAATGCAAACAATATGTACACAAAAGAAAGAAAACAAATGCAAGGATGCAGCACACGGATGCAAAAGGGGAATGGTGACCAAAAGATTGTGATGAATCTTAAAAATTTTATTGGAGTTGCATTTTTTTTAAAGAAAAACAAACACTCATTTTCAATCTCTTTTTTCTTGATTTGAAAGAAAATTACATAGAGAACCCTAAACTAGTCTCCTAGTCTTGCTTGGGCAGATGATTTTCTCCTCCAGCATACTGATCCTCTTTTTAGCCTTCTTCAATTCTGCTTCCAGGACCAGGGCCTTACTTGCTGCTTCCTCAAGTTTGTAGGCCAGACTTTGCTCTCTTTCTTGGAAGTCTCGGTAACATACCTCCAGGCGGGCCGACACGTTTCCATATAAGCAACCATTTCGGATTGGTTCAGGTGGTATTGGTTCAAGGACTTCAGGGGCTTCATGGATGTCTTTGTTCTTCTTCAGCTGACTGGCTATATACCATCTGGTAGCCTTGTATTTCTTATTTTCCTTGCTTTCCCTCAACTTCATAAACAGCTTGATCTCTCTATTGTCCCATAAAGCTTTGACTTGTGCGACCCTAGCTTTCAAGGCTGCTAAGGTTTTGGTTGATCTAAGTAATCAACCATAACGCGATCCAAATCCGGCTTGATGGTGATGTCTTGTAACATACCATATTGTCTTATCACACCAGTGGTAATTGTCACACCCGCCCCCACAGGTGACGGCGATGTGATGCTAGGGCAGGTAAACCCACCACTGGCACCCTAGTGGTAATGGCCGACACCACCATTGCATCATGGTGACCCCAACCAACGCACGCCCCGCAGGGTACCATGGGCACTATAGGTATTATTACCCTTAGGTAGAGTTGAACCAGTCTCCAGACTCTAGGATTCGAACCGCAGACCTAAGACTTTTGCCTGCCCTATAGGCAGCACCTCTTACCTAGCTCAATTGGTAAGAGTGCTGCCTTTGGGGCAGGCAAAAGCCTTAGTCTGGGGTTCGAATCCTAGAGTCTGCAGACTGGGTTCAACTCTACCTAAGGTAACAATACCTATAGTGCCCGTGGTACCCTGCAGGGCATGCATTGGTTGGGGTCACCATATGCAATGGTGGTGTCGGCCATTACCACTAGAGGGCCAGTGGTGGGTTTGCCTACCCTGGCATCACATCGCCGTTGCCTGCGGGGGCGGGGTGTAATAGTAATATCCTGTGCACCTGTTATTCCAATTAAGGAACCGCAGTTATTCCTTGCAACCCAAAATAGCAGCATGACATTTGAACCAGCAAG
Organism: Combretum micranthum; assembly: GCA_024138025.1. Lineage (NCBI taxonomy): Eukaryota > Viridiplantae > Streptophyta > Magnoliopsida > Myrtales > Combretaceae > Combretum > Combretum micranthum. Next base: position 421,846 of record JAMXBD010001089.1, read on the forward strand.
CTTGCCACAGATAATCTTCAGGTCTCATGTCTTCTAATATGTCCATTATGTTTCAAAGAGGTTCATCATCTTCAATGTGGACCCGTTCGATGAAAGATTGGACAAGGTCATAATTGGTGCGAATGAGAGCTCCATTAGCTAAATCTCGTCCGTAGCACTTAGTCTGGCTGGCAAACCAAATCATCATCAGGTGCATACTGGCCTTGAAACTACCTCGACCTTTGGCTTTTATGTGATTCAGACTCCTAACCTGTTCAGCTAACAAAGCAGAACATATGATTTTCCAGCTAAGTATTGGCCACTAACTCAAAACCCGATAGTGGATGCACAAATTCCCATGGGGGAATAATATTGTGGCAAAGGTAGTAGTTATGAAAGCATTGGCCCTATTTTCTTCCCAGATATCAAATGGTACACAGTAAAGGCTTCTTCTTTTCTTCTCAAAGTCATCAGATGTTCCAAACCAATCCATCAAGGAAGACAACTTGATGTAGTGGTCATTGCAAGCCTTTATTGATTCAACTACTGGTCCTCTTTTAACTCCCAAGAACTCTGAAATGATACGGATTGGACCGCGAGTAAGGTCCAGAACATAAATCCCTTTCGAGGTAGGTGGAGCTTGTAGCAACCTAGCAAACTCTTCAATGGTTGGGCTTAGGACATGCTGGCCCAAAACGAAAAGCCACTTCTTCTGGTTCACATAAATAGGTAAGAGCCTGGAACATAGTGAAAGGAATCTAACTCTTGGTAAGGACAAAATTAGGCCAAGCCTATTCTTAATGAATGACTATTGCACCGGGCTAAAACTAACCATCCATCGATCCAATAAGGGCATGGAATCCTTGAAAGTTTCAACACGATGTTCCCTAATGAGGTGGGATCATAAGCTGGTGTTGATACTGACACTCGAACTTGAAGACATCATTTCCTTTTTCGAAATAGAAACAAGCTACTCTTTAAAAAAAAAAAAAAATTCTTCTTTTTTTTCTTTAAAAAAAATGCAACTTCTTTAAAATTTAGATTTACTATGAGAATGTGGTTACCATCCCATGATTATGAATGCAAAATTTGATGGTTCTAAAGGTTTCCCAGTCTAGTAGATCACAAATCAACACTAAACCGAAGCGGGAGGTCTTTTCATGAACCGGAGGGTGGAAACCAACCGCCCCTGGATCTTACTTCAACCTCCCTACCTAGGGTCCTAAGACGGCCTAGTTCTAACCGTATCCATCACATTTTCATGAAATATGCAAAATGCATTTATCAATACTATTTACAAAAAAAAAATGTCTTTTTTTATGTGCATCACTAAAAAAAATTAGTACAACTATTTACAAAATAATAATCATACAAATAATATACAAAATGAGCATAGCAAAGATAAACTTTTAAATTTAAAAAAATCAAGTGGCTAGCCCTAAAAAAAAAAAGGCATCCCTAGTGGAGTCCCCAAGCTGTCAAGCCTGATTTTTCATTTCTGGTTTCATTTCTTTTAATTTGATTCCTATTAAACCCTTACCCATTTAATATGAATCATCGACTAAGAATTAAAAAAAATTTGATTTTTGAAAATATTTTGGAGTCACCACCCTATAGAAATCGGGAAAAAAAATAAGTTAGGATCAATGGTGGTTAATCCTAACTTAGCTACTAATCTGCAAAAAAAATGATTTTTAAAATCAAATTTTATAAACCACAGATTTTTTTATCCGGGGCTATCCTATTAAAACCATACGGTTACTACTTGAAATTCTTAAATTAAAATTTATCCTTTTAATGCTCATAAAAAAAAATTCTAATGTGCAGACTATGATTTTTATAATTTACAAATTCAAACAATATTTACAGATCTAAATATTTACAATATTGGCAAATCTAAATATTTACAACTATGAATAATATTTACAAGTTGTTATTACCAAAAAAAATATTTACATGCAAATAATATTGAGATTTATAATTTTTATTAAACTAGTAAATCTATATATATACAATAATGAATCAATAATATTGACAAAAACCAAAAGGAAAAAGAAAAAAAAAACACATTTTAAGTAGCCTCGGAGGTGCCTACGTACCCGCTATTCGGGATCAGATAATACGTAGTTCTTTTCATAAAACTTTTAGTGTGTTAGTTGATTTTATTTTTTTTTAATTCTTTTCACTTTAAGTTCTTTAATTTTGAATTTTTGTAAAGAGAAAAAAAAAACAGATTTTTCAAAGTGTTCCTATAAACTAACAAATTTATTATTTTTTTTTTCAAGAAAATGATTTTTTAGGTGACAAACCAATTTTCATGTATATATCTATTTTTTTTCTTTTTATCATCTTTTCCTATTTTTTTAACCTTTATTTTATCATTTTTTCATTTTTATAACAATAATAATAATTATATAATATTACTTACCTGGTCGGGTCGAATCTTGGAGTCAGATCGAAGTCGGTCGGTCCTTCGTCGACCGAAGCTTGATCGAGAAGATATCAGCTGTGATCAAAGGCAACTAGAGAGTCCGAAAAACATCAATTCGGGGTTTCGAATTTGAACTTAAGAACTTCGATTTTGGATTCAAAAGAAATTGAGAGTTTATGAAGTTGTGGATTCTTTGTTCCATGTTCAGAAGGATGAATTCGAGTCCTATTTATAGTGATTAAGACTCGAATTAGCATTGAATTGGATCGAAACCCAAAAATCAAAAGCGCGTGGAAAAAAAATTGAATTTGGGTATTTGTGCCTTAATTGACCAAATTGAACAAATTGCAAATGTATTTGGCTTTGAAATTGGGTTGAAAACAACGGATTAAGTCTAATTCGTTATTTTAGAAGTGTAATTTCGACCTTGGGAGTGTAAATTTTAAAAAACGAATTTCGAAAATGGTGTGAAAAAAAGCGTACTGGATGATTTTCAAACTCAATTTCAAATACCCAAATTGCATTTTCGAAATCCTAAAATGATATGAATCCAAAGTACTCCAAGTCTACATCCAGATCCCCAAAACAATATCATGAAAATTGAGGCCAATTTTCCTAAAAATTGATCAAAAAACGGCCCTCTAAGAGGAAAAAAAGGGTCACGTCTCTTAAGGAAGACGACGCACGTGTGGCACACGTGCTCCATACGCGCACCACATGAGGGTGCATGCATTGCATGCGCCAGGCGCAAAAAAAATGTTATGCCCTCCACGCGATTCGAACTTGTTACCCTTTGTGCATGTGTGTCCCCTTTACCAACAGGCCATTGGCCCGTGCCTCGTTTTGTTTTGCATTCAAAACATATTTGAGGCTTCTCTAAAATGTGAATTTAATTGATAAAATCATTTAATTGTATCCAAACAAATTTACAATTAAAACTAGTATTATATCAAACTCAAAAATTTAAAAATGTATTTATTTTTCTTATCTTTTTTTTTTCTTTTTCCTTGTAATAATAATAATTTCTCTCTCTCTCTCTCTCTTCTTTTTTTTATATTTTGTGTTTATCTATTTAAATTTGAGGGCTTAACATAATATTAATTTTTATTATAAATCGAAGCCATAAATGAGCAAAAATTAGGTGTCTACATGTGGACTCGTCCAATCCTTGATAAAGAAGAAACAACGCCTTCTTGTCCTTTTTCAGCGACTCTAAACTCATTCTTTTACTCAGTTGTGAATGCAACCATCCCCACTTTCATGGATTCCTCAAGTCTATCTTCCATGATTTCCCATAAATTTTGAGGTCCAAATAATGCTTTATTTGTTTTATTAAGTGGGCTCTCAATGAGCCTATTTGTGAGCTCTTAACATGCTTATTCGCGAGTTGGTTCGCAAGCTTGAAGGCAAGCTCAAGCTAAGCTTGTTGAGCTAAACAAGTCTGAGTTCAAGCTCAGGTTTGGCTTGTTTAGCTAAACGAGCCGGACCAAATCAAGTTCAAGTAACTTTTGAGTAGTTAGGTTTGTTTGCAATCCTAGTCAATTGCTTTGGAGCTCATAGAAGTTATAAAGGTAGCACAAACATTATAACATTAGATAACGCATTTCATATAGCTCCGTAAAAAAAAAGCAAGATCAGATGCTCCATTGTTGGGAAAATAAAAAAGTACCACCTTTAATAATAGTAAAATAAATAGTAGGAATGTAAAATAACACAAACACTCAGGGAGTAGATAAGGATTTAAGGATAAAGACAGTCTAAAAAAATTATAAGTTCTCTTGTTTTAATCAGAATGAAAGATATTTGGTTGCTTATTTATTGTTAATTTATATATTTGAATTTTAGAAAATTTTATAATTAAATGGTTAAAGTTTAAAAATATCAAATTAGTATCTACATTTTGTTAATTTTTATAATAAATTACCTAAATTTTACCAAATTTTGTATTTAACTACTAATGAGGTAGAAGCAGTGGCAAATAGTTACTTGGCAAAATAGGACATAAACTGGTCAGTGTCGGTCCTGTAATGTTACGACCTTATCTTGATGGAAACGAGCTAACAGGAAAAAGTCGACACCATTGTTGCTGAGCTACACTGCTTTTAAAGTAAATTACATCATTTAGGTGCTTAAATGGACATTAATATATATATATATATATATATATATATTGTAGGTCTTAGTTTTGTTATAACTTATTATAGTGTTTTAATGCCGTATATGGCATTATTTTTGTCTTTTTCATGTACTTTTTATCCATAAGTTGTCTGACTTTTCTATTTCTAGCAGTCTTGAGCTTGCTTAAATTTATATGCTCAAAGGCGATAAAGACATTCAGTTATCATTTTGAGATAGAATTTTGAGTCGCCATTGCTTTATTTTCTCAAATATCTCAAATTACATTGTTAATTTTGATATTTTCAATGCCTTTACCTAAATTTTCTTAGAATCAATAGGTAATTAGGCCACACCCCGACATTCATGTGTAAATCAACAGTTTGTGATAAATCTTATTTTACTTGTTGCATCAACTACCTAAACCTAAACTTATCTATATCTATAACTAACAATATTACTCCATTATTATAGATGATTTTTAAAAAGTTTATATGTAATAAATTAATATTTTAAATTTTAAATAATCAATAATGGTTAAAATTTAGATTTTAAAAGTAGACGTGACTTTTACATCTCCATACTTATAAAAGGACCACATGCTAACAATACTTGAATGGAAATTATGGCAATGACTTTTTGCGTGCTCTAAAATGTCCTTTCCTATCCTGTAATTTCATCATCAAGACACTCCGTGTGGGGACATACATCAATGATTTTACGTGTTGTTTTGCAATTTTCCAAGGACGCTACTGACTTATTCAGGTGGACCTCGAAGGTCTTTTTTTAAATTTCTTCTTTTATTTTTTTATAGCTAAATATTAACTTTTATAAAACAAAATAATCTCTTTTAGCACTGGCTTTTTTTTTTTTTTTAACTTTCTTTTAGCATTAGTCCGTAGTTTCAGACTATATGCTCAACAAAATGACATGAAGAAACATACAAAATTATATGCATGAATAGCTTCGTCTTAAAAAAGAATACATAACAAAACCAATAAATGAATGATTTATTTATCATATCTACTATTTCCTTTCACTAAATATAATCACCATTTTAAGTTTTACATGAAAATTAATTATTTATTCTATATATATCTTATATTTTTCTCTTAAACCCTTTATCTTGAAGATTTTGGGTCTACTTGTTTAGCTTTTTTGAGACACTTTTTTCAAACTTTTTTCTAAAAAATTATTTATTAAGAAATATATATTGATAAAAAAAAGTTGATAGTTCTCTTAAACAGATTGAATATATCAAATACATATAAAAGATAAATTCAAATCGGATATATTTACACGTATCATTTTTTATCTCCATATGTATATGTATCGAAACGATATACGGAAATATGCCTAATTTGCATCTATGTTATATTTATATTTGATATCTTTGATCTTTTTATAAGAACTCTCAACTTTTTTTTATCTATATCTAATTTTTGATAAATATTTTGTTTAAAAAGTTTGAAAAAAGCATCTTTTTACCGAAAAAATTAACCAAATAGACCCATATTATATGATATATAAAAAACAATTCTCATGTGCTTTTTTTATAGTACTTATATATATATATATAAATATATATTACATACATACAAGAAAGTATGTAACACGATTATCATTTGTTTGTGAAAAAACAAAAAATCCAATCAATCAACTACTCTGTAGACATATCGCCAAGTAATAACAATGGATTTATTTTATATGCTACATTTAGACATAGGCATAATTCGGTTTTGAACCGTAATCGTCATTGTCACTGGCAGTTCCAGAATCGAAACCGGACCGGTTGGCCGGTTCCAAACTGACTATGGAACCACCGATTTCACGGTTTATAGGTAGTTTTTTGGCCTATAACGGGTGGAACTGGCAGTTCTGCCCAGTTCCATTGAAAAAAATAAAAAATAATATTAAATATATAATTATTAATATTTAAATTATTTGTTCTATATAGTAAAATTTATTATTTATTCACAATATTTAATATGTTATTATCAACAACACAAATAAATATAGCTTAAAATCATACATAATTAGTTTAAATAAACTTTTCCTAAAAGTGAAATTCATTTTCTTAATAATGTGAAACTATTTTTTGCATTATAATTTTCTTTTTATCTTCTAGAGTATTTTGCAATATCATAATACTAACTATAATTGATATTGAATATGTTTGTATATATATAAATGTGCATTCTAAATAATTTTCTAAAATTTTAGTTAAATAATTTAATACTTTTAAATCCAAAAATTATATTGAGTTTATAATTTATTTTATTAAAAATTAAATTTATTTTTTATTTTTTTAAAAAAGACGGTTCCACGGTTCTAAAATCGGAAACGAGAACCAGAACCGTGGGAGAAGGTTCCACTTCCTCAATTTTAAGATCCAAAATCGGTAGTTCTGATTCGATTCGGTCCGGCTCCAAAACCATGAAGATGTCAAGCACAGCTTGCTTTAAAATGTAGACTCGTCCAATCCTTGATAAAGAAGAAATAACACCTTCTTGTCCTTTTTCAGTGACTCTAAACTCATTCTTTTGCTTAGTTGTGAATGCAGCCATCTCCACTTTGGTGGATTCCTCAAGTCCATCTTCTATGATTTCCCACAAATTTTGAGGTCCAAATAATGCTTTATTTGTTTTATTAAGCGGGCTCTTAACGAGCCTATTTGTGAGCTCTTAACATGCTTATTCGCGAGTTGGTTCGCAAGCTTGAAAGCAAGCTAATGCTAAGCTTGTTAAGCTCGCAAGCTTGAAGCAAGCTTGAACGCAAGTTCAAGCTCAGCTCGTTTAGCTAAACGAGCCTAAGTTCAAGCTCAAGTTTGGCTTGTTTAGCTAAACGAGCCGGACCAAATCAAGTTCGAGTAACTTGCAAGTAGTTCGGTTTGTTTGCAATCCTAGTCAATTGCTTTGGAGCTCATAGAAGTTATAAAGGTAGCACAAACATTATAACATCAGATAACGCATTTCATATAACTCTGCAAAAATAAAAGCAAGATCAAATACTTCATTGTTAGGAAAATTAAAAAGTATCACCTTCGATAATAGTAAAATCAATAGTAAGATTGTAAAATAACACAAACACTCAGGGACTAGATAAGGATTTAAGGAGAAAGACAGTCTAAAAAAATTATAAGTTCTCTTGTTTTGATAAGGATGAAAGATATTTGGTTGCTATTTTATTATTAATTATATATTTGAATTTTAGAAAATTTTATACTTAAATGGTTAAAGTTTAAAAATATCAAATTAGTATATGCATTTTATTAATTTTTATAATAAATTACCTAAATTTTACCAAATTTTGTATGTGGCTACTAATGAAGTAGAAGCAGTGGCAAATAGTTACTTGGCAAAATAGGACATAATCTGGTCAGTGTCGGTCCTGTAATGTTATGACCTTATCTTGATGGAAACGAGCTAACAGGAAGAAGTCGACACCATTGTTGCTGAGCTACACTGCTTTTAAAGTAAATTACATCATTTAGGCGCTTAAATGGACATTATATATATATATTGTAGGTTTTAGTTTTGTTATAACTTATTATAGTGTTTTTAATGCCGTATATGGCGTTATTTTTATCTTTTTCATGTATTTTTTATCCTTAAGTTGTCCGACTTTTATATTTTTAGCAGTCTTGAGCTTGCTTAAATTTATATGATCAAAGGTGATAGAGACATTCAGTTATCATTTTGAGATAGAATTTTGAGTCGCCATTGCTTTATTTTCTCAAATATCTCAAATTACATTGTGAATTTTGATATTTTCAATGCCTTTACTAAATTTTCTCATAATCAATAGGTAATTAGGCCACACCCCGATATTCGTGTGCAAATCAACAGTTTATGATAATCTTATTTTACTTGTTGCATCAACTACCTAAACCTAAACTTATCTATATCTATAACTAACAATATTACTCCATTATTATAGATGATTTTTAAAAAGTTTATATGTAATAAATTAATATTTTAAATTTTAAATAATCAATTATAAAAATGGTTAAAATTTAGATTTTAAAAGTAGACGTGACTTTTACATCCTCCATACTTATAAAACAACCACATGCTAACAATACTTGAATGGAAATTATGGCAATGACTTTTTGCGTGCTCTAAAATGTCCTTACCTATCCTGCAATTTCATCATCAAGACACTCCTTGTGGGGACATACAGTAATGACTTTACGTGTTGTTTTGCAATTTTCCAAGGACCCTACTGGCTTATTCAGGTGGACCTCGAAGGTCTTTTTTTAAATTTCTTCTTTTATCTTTTTATAGCTAAATATCAACTTTTATAAAAAAAATAATCTCTTTTAGCACTGGCTTTTTTTTTTTTTTTAACTTTCTTTTAGCACTAGTCCGTATTGTCAGGCTATATGTTCAACAAAATGACATGAAGAAACATACAAAATTATATGCATAAATAGCTTCGTCTTACAAAAGAATAAATAACAAAACCAATAAATGAATGATTTATTTATCATATCTACTATTTCCTTTCACTAAATATAATCCACCATTTTAAGTTTTACACTAAAATTAATTATTTATTCTATATATATCTTATATTTTTCTCTTAAACCCTTTATCTTGAAGATTTTGGATTTGTTTGTTTAGCTTTTTTAAGACACTTTTTTCAAACTTTTTTTAACAAATTATTTATTAAGAAATATATATTGATAAAAAAAAAGTTGACAGTTCTCTTAAATAGATCGAATATATCAAATACATGTAAAAGATAAACAAATCGGATATAGTTACACGTATCATTCTTTATCTCCATATGTATATGTATCGAAACATATATGGAAATATGTCTAATTTGCATCTATGTTATATTTATATTTGATATCTTTGATCTTTTTATGAGAACTCCCAACTTTTTTTATCTATATCTAATTTTTTATAAATTTTTGTTAAAAAAGTTTAAAAAAAGTATCTTTGTCTACCAAAAAATTAACCAAATAGACCTATATTATATGATATATAAAAACAATTCTCATGTGCTTTTTTATAGTACTTATATATATATATATATATATATTTCATGCATGCAAGAAAGTATGTAACATGATTATCATTTGTTTGTAAAAAAACAAAAAATTCAATCAATCAACTACTTTGTAGACATATCACCGAGTAATAGCATTAGATTTATTTTATATGCCGTATTTAGACATAGGCATAGTTCAGTTTTGAACCGTAATCATCATTGTCACTGGCAGTTCCAGAATTGAAACCAGATCGGTTGGTCGGTTCCAGAACCGACTATGAAACCACCGGTTTCACGGATTATAGGTAGTTTTTTGGCCTATAATGGATGGAACTGGCAGTTCTACGTAGTTCCATTGAAAAAAATAAAAAATAATATTAAATATATAATTATTAATATTTAAATTATTTGTTATAGATAGTAAAATTTATTATTATTCACAATATTTAATATGTTATTATCAACAACACAAATAAATATAACTTAAAATCATACATAATTAGTTTAAATAAACTTTTCCTAAAAGAGAAATTCATTTTTTAATAATGTGAGACTATTTTTTGCATTGTAATTTTCTTTTTGTCTTCTAGAGTATTTTGCAATATCATAATAGTAACTATAATTGGTATTGAATGTGTTTGTATATATATATATATAACTATGCATTCTAAATAATTTTCTAAAATTTTAGTTAAATAATTTAATACTTTTAAATCCAAAAATTATATTGAGTTTAAAATTTATTTTATTAAAAATTAAATTTATTTTTTATTTTTTAAAAAAGACTGTTCCGCGGTTCTAAATTAGAAACCGAACCAGAACCGTGGGAGAAGGTTTCGCTTCTCAATTTTAAGATCCAAAATCAGCAGTTCTGATTCCGATTCAGTTCTGTTCGTTCGACTCCAGAACTGTGGCGATGTCAACTGCAGCTTGCTTTAAAATGTGGACTCATCCAATCCTTGATAAGAAGAAATAACGCTTTCTTATCCTTTTTCAGCGACTCTAAACTCTATCTTTTGCTCAGTTGTGAATGCAGCCATCTCCACTTTGATGGATTCCTCAAGTCCATCTTCCACCATTTCCCACAAGTTTTAAGGTCCAAATAATGCTTTATTTGCATATACATAATCAACTATATCATTATTAGATTTATATTGTTTAAGTATCATCAATTTAATTGAAAAGTGATTAGATAATGGTGTTGAAATAGGTTTAAGAATAGGATAAAACATTAAATAATAGTTTATCTTGTAGCATGAATAACAAAGCTTTAAGATAGGTTTTTGGTGCTATAAGAAGAGAGTGTTTGGAGACGAAGAAGCGTAGAATGTGGCATCTGAATGAGGGGACTTATAGGAGGTTTTGTTGTGTTTTGCCTTATGCTTATAATATGAAAGGATTTAGATAAGATGAAGTGTCACATAGTAGATGGGGTGAGGTGGAAATTGGACTTCTTGTAATAATATTAGTAATATTAGGGGGGAATATTCCTAGCAACATGTCTCCCTAGAGTGGAGAGATTAGATATTCTGGTGGTTAATCATGTGTGATTAGGTGTAAATTAGGTCTTGTGAGCTCTAGCTAAGAAGATAAGGGCCTAGGCTTTTTAGTTAGGTGAGTTGAGCATGTAATAGGAATTGGGTATCTAAATAGGTTGGGTAATTATTTCAAGGGCTTTAAGACTTAGATAAGTGAACTTCGAATAAGGTATTTTAAAATTGAGTAATGATTTAGCTAAATTAATTAAATTAATTATATAATTTGGTTTGAGAGGTTGATTTGTTGAAATTGGTATTTAGCTAAACTTTAGAGATTCATGAGTTTGTAGTTTCTAGGAATCTAGATATTGGACTTTAGATTAGACTAGCTCAATTTGGTATTTAGGGTTTTAAATAACTCAATTTGAGAACTAGAGCTCAAATTGGTAAATGGAGTATTTTGACTAATTTGATAAATTTAATTTTTTAATTGAGGTAATTTGATAAGTTGGGTTTGGTGTTAGAAGTATCTGTAAACTCTAATCTCAATTAAATTCATTTACTATTCCAATTATGTCAATTCACTAAACTATAGTCTATAGTTTATTTAATTCATTTAACTATATTACCTAAATTCATTTATTAATAATCTAAATTTAGGTTCCAAATTTCTCCTTTTTATAGTTTTTTTTTATACTAATATAATAAATTAACAAAATTTTAATTAGATGACATATAGTAGAGATATTTCACTTATATCCTTTGGTAAAAAGAATTTGTCTGAATGATGTGAACAATTTTTTTTTATAAAAAACATAGAAATTTAAAATACATAATATTAGATAATTCGTTCTAATGAATTAATTAATGTTTGAAAAAAGTATCATCATGTGTGATGGTTTTGATGTTGTTTTAGATTTAGAACTTGTATCAGTTTAAAATGTAGTTAAGGGTGTTCGTATGACTATAATAGTCATAAAATGTGACTATTTTATTCATATTGAGAAAAGATTAATGAAAATGATTTATTCTCTTTATAATAGTTAGATATATGGTTTATCTAAATAAAATTTAAATAAAGGGTTTTTTTGTTTCCTTGAATAAATATCTTTTATCTCTCCTTTTGATATTTTTAAATATAATCTATAATTTTTGCAAACAAACTACTTGATTCTACAACTTTCGATTTGGAATAAACTAATTTGAAACACCATTTGCCGAGTTCGTATTCTTACTTAAACATTAAGGAAAACAAAAAACAAAAGTTTGGTCTAGGAAGTTATTGGACTGTTCCATAATTCTCTAGACGTAATTGAAATATGGATGGATTTTTGTTTTTCCTTTTTCTTGAGCAATTGGTATAAGAAGTATTAATTTTTTAAGGCCAGTGATTAATTGCAAGGGTAGAGTGGGCCAGTTATTGAAAAACTTTGTAATTAAACCTATAAGTATGATTTAGGCGCTAATTCTAAATCTATTTGTCTATTGGCAAATATCTTGCAAATCTTATAAAATAAACCTTTTAAAGAATGTCCGTTTAATTTATTTTATTTTTATTGATCATACTATTATAATCAAACTTAATCCATTGCATTGATAGATCAGAAAAGCGCTTTTGACATAAGGATAGATTACTTGTCATATTGTTTACATCTCCTTCCTCATGTTTTTAATCTTTTGTAGGCCGAAAGAAAACTTTCTTTCTACCCCTATGGCTGCAAATGAGTTAAATCAATATAGTAAAATACTAAACTTGAATTTGAGTTTGAATCAAAATTTCAAAACTCGAGTTCGAATTAAGTTCGACCAAACTTAATACTTTTAGCTTCGAGTTCCGCTCAAAATAAAATTATATAATCTCGAGTTCGACTTGATTAAGCTTGTTTAGGATAAATTTATTTTAAATTCTAATTAAAATAATATTGTTCGACTTGAGCTTGATAGAGATCAATTAGACTTGCGAACTAATCGAGCTATGCATATGAAGTTTGAGTTCGACTAGATAAACTATTCAAATAGTTCAAATATAAGTTTGATTCGACTATTATTAAAAAAATATCGAGCCGTACTCGAGTAGTTTGTAAGCTAACATGGTCTAGCTTGATCCATCCACCTTTGATTCATTTTCCAAATAGGAAAACATAAAATTTTTTTAGTTTAATTGTTTCTCTTTCCTTTCATTTTATATATTTAATCCAATCATAGTGTGAAAATGAAATAATAATTTTATTTTAATTTTCCAAATTCTTTTCCCAAGTTTAAAAAAAGAATTTGCTTCTTTTCAAGTCCTTTCTTTTCTATTTTTTCTATAAAAAAACAAAAAGAAAAGGAACGAATTATCAAAATTTGACTTTTTTCCCCTCTTCTTCTTTAAGTTTCCTAGCCAATTGAGGATCACAAACTGGAGCTTGATAAAAGATATTCAATGACTCATTAATAATTCATTATCTTATTTCTTATGTGAATTAGGGTATGCACCATACGGTTCGGTTTGGTTGATTCGCATCTTGAACCAAAGCATCATATTTTATGATTTCGTTTTTCTTTTAAATTTAACCTAACCAAATTTCGAATCGAAAAAAAAAAACGGTTTGGTTCATGTTTTGAAGTATTTTTATTCATAAACTAAAAAATATATTCTATCAAAAAACTTCAATTTCATATTTCTTATCACTAATGCAATATATAACAATGATATTTAAAATTAACCATTTACCAAATAAACATGTAAAACTAATAGGAAAGAGGGATTTCATCCATTATAAAATTATAATCGTGACTAATCTTATTTTTTTAAATTATTTTAAACTATAAAAAACTTCAATTATATATTTCTTCTCACTAATGCAAATATAAACAATAATATTAAAATTAACCATTTACCAAATAAACATGTAAACTTTATAGAAAGAGGGATTTCATCCATTATAAAATTATAATCGTGACTGATCTTTTTTTTTAATTATTTTAAACTATAATGATATATTGACTTTATCCCAATATAAGACAAATTTAATTTTTATATGTTTCTAACTAACATATTATCAATTATATAAATCAATAAGTAACCAAATAATAAAATTAGTAAGATAATGGGAAAAAAATGCATAAGTTATAATACTAGATGTTAAAATCTAAAATCTATCTTATTTGTAAACAACATAACAATTAAAACATAATATAACAAATCTAATTTTATTCTCATGAATGATACATATTTAAGTCGCAAATTTAAAAATAATTAATTTTTTAATGAAACATTTAAAAGTAAAAATAATATGTTTTTTTTAATTATATATAAAATGGTTTGATTTAGTTCGAACCATACGGTTTAGGGTTTCAAACCGAACCACAAACCATTTGCCATTCATCGACCCAAATCGCCAATTGAACCGTTTCAAAAAAGAATCGAAATTTTGATTCGATTAGATTCGATCCGGTGCAGTTCACGGTTCGATCGGAGATCATACCAAATTGTTACTTTAAATTTTAAATAATTAATTATATAAATAATTAAAATTTTAGATTTTAAACGTAACTTTTAACCTCCTCAATACTTGTCTGTTTTTCATCTGTATCTGTATCTTTTTTAAAATGATATGCGTAAATATATCCGATTTGTATCTAAATTTTATCTATATTTATTCTATTTGATATTTTGTTGAGAACTGTCAATTTTTTTATTTATATCTATTTTAATATAATTTATTAACAAAAAATTTAAAAAAATGTCTGTATCTATCAAAAAAAGTCAAAACAAGCAGACCCATAATCGCAATGACTTTTTTCGTGTTGTGACGGGTCCTGTCTTGTCCTGTCCTGCAATTTCAGTTCATCATTGAGACGCTCCATGTGGGGGACTCACATTAATTACTTTATCCCATCATCTGTGGCGAAGGTGGCGCCTATCCTATCATCACATGACGCGTCGTTTTTCATTTTTCCAAGGACCTTGTTGACTTAGTCAGGTGGACCATATTTCTAAGGTCTTTTTTTAATTTCGTCTTTTATTTATATATTTTTTTATAGCTGAATATTAACTTTTATAAAACAAAAATACCGTTTTTTTAGCACTACTTTGAATGCTCAATAAAATAACATAAAGAAACATAAAAAAATACAGGCACGGGTGTATTCAACTTATAAATGTCGGCCAAAAAAAAAAAAACCTTATTAATGAATACTTAACAAAACCATTATATGAATGATTTATTTGTCGTATCATCATTTCGTTATATTTTAAATTTATATGAAAATTAATTATTAATTCTAAATATATCAATTTTTTCCCCTTGAACCGTTTTTCTTGAAGATTTTATTTTCTGTTTTCTATAAATATATTATTTATATTAATTTCATGTGTTGAAAAAAGCCAAGTATTTAAAGCCTAAAACTTAAATTTAAAACTGGCTTGCTATTTTGGCACGGAAAAAGAGTTTTAACAATTTTAACAGCATTCATAATTATTATATGATGTATATAAAAAAAAAAATCTCTCATGTGTTTTTTTTAATAGTATTTATATATTAAATAGATTGATCGATAATATATAAATAATGTTTTTACAAGAAAATATGAACTATGATTTCATTCAATCAACTACTCTGCAGACATTTCTCCTATTAATATCATTGGATTTTTTCTTATATGCCGCGGTTTTGTTTAAAAGAAATAAAATTAAAATTAAAATTCTTAGAACCCACCAGGCTATTATTCCATCATCTTTGCGATAGTTTTACCAATTTGCTATAAGAAAAGACACAACCTCTACCTAACCCATAATACTATTGTGATCTACGTCATAAACCCTAGGTAATTCTCCAAATCTGTAGGAGAAAAGGATCTTTAGTTCTGAGGCCAGAAAAACAAGATCACAGATAAGGTGATGGTCATGATCGCTCTTCTATGGACGGCCGCAGCCATATTGCTGTCCGTTTGTTATTAAATCCTGTTCATCAGAAAGAAGAACATGAACATGAGGAGTTCTTCATACAAGGATAGCAAGGCAGATGGCAGTGATCACGCCTCAAGCAACTCGGATGAATACATCGGCTATCTTCCTCCTGACGGAGAAACTTATTGTTAGGAGAAAACATGTTAATTTCTAATCATGATAACAATAAAAAAACCTGATTAATCAAACAATAGTAATCAACCTATGATTAGAGATTAGATCTCCTCTTGCCAAAGCGATAAACAATAAAACAATGCGGAATTATAAAACAGATAATACCATGATATAAGATGGAAAACCTAATGCCAAAAAAACCATGGGACCAGCAATGGTTGAATCTTCCATTATAAACAATATAATAGGATTATAACAGAGTTTTCTTCACTAGATCTCACTAATGGATCTCACAATTCTTCACCACAAATTGGTGAGTTACAACAGGAACATGATTTTCTTCTAGAGTTTCTTGCTTTAGGATTTCTCTCACTTTTCTCTCTTTCTCTCTCTATATCTCTCTATCTAGACTTGAGAAGAGGCACACCACTTGTTCCTTATAAACACCAGGACAAAAAAGAGAATATATATGCAACAACACAAGGAAAACTAACAGACACTCAATGCTGGTAACATTTTATTAAAATCTAGCGGTGGAACTTCCTTTGTTGTAGGTGTACATATGTAAACTTCCTTTGATGCAAAGATTCTCCTTATTTTCAAGTCATCTTCCAAGTATATGTCCTATAGTTATGATACCCTTGAATTGAACGCCCTCTAAATGTATATAACCATATATTTATAATATCCTTGTTCAAAGCGTACTGGTTCATTCTTACTTTGATTCCAAAGTCTTCTAAATATATAACCGACATATATTTAGGCTCTCTTTGGTTGTAAACCCATATGAGTTGGATATATAACCTAACAAGTTATTCAAAGGGGTGCATATTTAATCGTTTAATCAATTATTGCAAGTTAAAAAGTGATCTAATGGAATAATTACATCATCTAATTTGCCTTATCTCCAACTAATCATTGGGATTAAGAGCACATATATTCTCAACTTTTAAAATTGAAGAACATTCATATCGTGTCCACAACAAAGGAACCAAAGCCTACTAGAATGAGTTTACAACTTGCTAACCGATCTTTGAAAATTCCTAAGGGGATCATTGAGGATGTTTTGGTAAAAGTTCGAAACTTCATCTGTCTAGGTGATTTTGTGATCCTATATATATATGAGGATGGGGATGTGCCTTTAATTTTAAGTAGACTTTTCCTTGCAACAGCCAAGGCATTAATTGATGTGGAAGGTGGAAATTTAATACTTTGAGTTGGAGATGAAGAAATGGTTATCAATAAGTCAGTAGCAAGTTTCGAGGAGAAAGTTTTGAAGAGTTTAGATGTAGTTGATCAAGTAATGAATTATAGCATTAAACCTTACATAGGGACTGTTGATGAACTATCTAATACGCATCAAAACTTCAACCTAAGTGTAAATACTTCTTGCGAGTCTTGGTCACCACATGAAGTAGAGAAATCTGAGAATAGAGTCTTAAAAAATTTGAATTTGGGAGATCAAGAGAAGAATGTGAGCACCAACCGATATTTAGAAGATGAAGTCAAACCACCTGCAATATACCATCAATCGAAGCCAATTGCAAAAACATCATGCAAGTCATGTTCTCTAAAGTCTAAGAGTAAGAAAAAGAAAAATAAAGCTGCAAAATTTGCAGCCATGATAGACCAGCCCAATTGTGAGCTATGACTTGTAAGCAATGTAGTAGGTGGGTCAAGAAAGCCAATGTGAATGCTGTTGAAAAATTAGAGCTTAAGGCAGAGAGTTCCCACAATTTTCAATTTGAACCTCCTTAATAGTGGCATAATTTGAAGAATGTCAAGCCAACGACTATAAAAAGTACGCTTAATGGGAAGAAACCCATGCCTAATTTTGGTGAGTTGAGTTCTTTTGTTTTTTCTTAGTTTTTTCTTAGTTTTTCACTATCATAACTCCATTTTCTATTAAAAAAAATTACATGTGTTGAGTGTTCCACACTATCAAGAGGAGATGAGAGTAAATTTCAAGTGTAGGGAAAACACAAATTGGTATGAATTTAATCCTTAAAAGAGAATGGGGTAAGTTTTGATCCAAGTTCTAAGAATTTTGTGCAAATTACATGTTGCATTTTTATGAGAACTTAATTTTTTCTCTATTGCAAATTAGGTAAACTTGAACACATTTAATGATTTGTGCTTAAAAGAACTTCATGTTTAACTTTGAACTTCATGTCTGCAACACTAGCTTTAAGCATACCCTTGTTTAAGACAGTGTATTCTTATGGTTTTTCGGTTTGTCAAAGGAAAATTTTGGATTTGAAGTCATCTCAACCCCCAACATGGCCAAGTAAAAGGTGGGGCACAAACCATGATGTGGCATTTCGGAAGCCTCACCATCAATAGGGTGAGATATGGGTGGTCAGGAATAGAATCTCCTTAATTCTTGCTTCATTGTGGCCTGGGCATTATAAGGAAGTGGTTTTGTTGGTTAAGGTTTTTGAAGAGTTTTTTCGAAAAGAGATAATATAAAGGTATTTAATGGTTAGGTTCCCACAGACAATACTAAAATGTTTCACGACCTTAATCTTGGCCTATAGAGATTGCTCCTAAAAACATTAAAAGACAAATCAAAGAGACGCAGGGGTTGCTCAATGCGGCCACTCCAATGCTTAAGTTAGTCTGTAGGTAGAAGTAGGCTTCATACAAAAAGAATGTCAGCAACTTGTTTTTCTATTTATACTTTATGTTTTTCCATTCCCTTTCTTATCCCCTTGCCTCTGGTAAAGGGGTACTTATAGGGTTTTAGGATCATACTAGGACAGCTAGTATGTAACGCCCTAAACTAAGGCATTACAACCCGCCACGTGTCCTCTCTTGATTAGGACACGCTAAGGCTCTAATATCCATAAATTTTCAAATATCACTTGTATAACTCACAAGGTATAGAAGAAATCATATGGTCCTCATAAATAAACATTTTAATAAATATGAAATCTCCATAATCAGAAAACTAGACATTATTGACATAACTGCAGGTCAACAAGTCAAACCATACCCTAAAACTGTCACCACATGAAATCTCCAAATACAATTTAAAATTTCAATGAACAAAATATAAATCAATCATTAAAGTCTTCTCAGATCCATCCTATATCATCTATAACTAAACAACTAGTCATCAGCAGGGTAGTCAGGACCGCTAACGCCATCCCCATCCTCATAGATGATATCAAAACCCGAAAGATCATAAATCACATTATCATCACCTGCACCTGAAATGTAATAGAATGAGCGGCGAAGCCCAGTACGATAATATCCAATCCAGTTCAAGCAAGATTATGCACAAACAACATGTATAAATAAATGCAACTAAACTAAATGTATACAACAGTTTATTATCTATTTTAGTTCAACAAAACAACACAGTTCAGAATCTAGTATAGATAAATCCTGAATCCAAAGTAACTCAGACTCTGCTATAAAAACATCCAACTGATTTGAAAATAGGTAACCATATATACATATATGGATGAGTGGGTACTCCCCAAACATCCCAATTCCTGAACACCTAAATTCTACCGGAATCATTTCTTAGCACGAGTCCACTCGGGACAACCTCACACTAAGATTATCAGGGTGCCTCACCAGTATCACTGTCTGCCAGGTCTTTATTGGTCAAAGCCAAACATAACCAAGCAGACAATTATTAAGCCGAATATTTATTAAGTTCATTATGTAATTCTGTTCCTACATCCATTCACAAAAATTCTAATCTACAAGCACATACATCAAACAATGGATTGGTCGTACCTTTATAAATTTCAGGAATCCAAATAAAATCCTCAGAATTTAATACCAACAACACAAACTCAACCCAAACTCCACCAACTCCTATATCCACATCAACAGTTTCACAAACTCCAAACGTCCTGTTACTATATATATATATGTATCAACAGACATGATCGTAATATCTTAACAAACATGAATTCTCCAAAAATCCTAACCTGAAAAGAAATCTCCATTATCTGTACTGTCTATTTTGATCAATCTCCACAATTATCTTCAAGAATAATAAGGAACCGCACTAAACTCTACAATCATCAATTAATTTCATAAAAACCCTAATTCGCAATATATTAAGATTGTTTAGATCGTATTTTGTTGGAATCCATAATAGAAGAGATTTACTTACTATTTTGATTCGCTAAAACCCGTCTCGCATTCACCAATTTACTGATCTCACACGTGCTAGGGTTTTTCTCCAAAATCCTTCATATAAAAATTTAACAAACCCTAAGAAACTTGTATAAATTGTAAAGAATCATAATGAAAAGATTAAGATTACTTACTTTGGATCAAAAAATATTATCCCGATGATTTTCCAAGCATATATCTCCAAGAACTCTCTAAAAATCTCTTTCACGAAGGAGAAATAATATAAAGAAAAATTCTGTCGAAAATGATTTTTGCGTCTCGTATTTATAGAAATTTGGTCATACGCCGGCCTTACGCCGGTGGCGTACCTGCAGATCTGGCCGGCTTACACCATACGCTGGCAAACTTATATGAACGCCGGCAGCTTTCGTCGAGGCTTTGGTTTCCCGGAATTCAATTCTTTCTTCCTACGTCGGCAAATCCTCGACCTATGCCGGCGTCTTTCATGCCGGTGTTGGGAAGAAACCCTAGTGAACGCCGGCAGCTTTTCTCCCAGCGTTAAGAAAAACGCTACTGTTTCCATCCTACGCCGTCTATACGCCGGCGGCGTAGATTCTCCAGGAGACGGCGTACAGTCTGTTACAGAGTACGCTGGAAATTTTAAAACCTAGGCCGGCGGCGTTTTTCTTCAGGGATGCCAGCCTTCATTGCAAAAATTAAGAAAATTGTTCCAAATTGTTGCCAATCTTAATCAAGTCTTTATCATATGAATACAATACAATTGTATTTCAACTTTGACCATAAAACCTTCTTATTTAATATCCTTTGACTCTTTGACCCTTCAATTTCCATAACAGTACTTTAGAAACAAAAAGACACGAAACCTTCAATTCTTGTAACAGCACAGGAAACGAAAAGACACCTCATGTATTATATAACTGCCATATAATACACATAAATAAAACTTATAAGGATGGACCATAAAACCCTCTTATTTTTCAATATATGACAACTTTTGCCCTTTATCGTAATTTATTGAAGATTTATTATTTTTAAAGACTTGTTGACCATCATCAATGTGAGGGTTGATAATAATATCTCATTTATCAGGGTTGACCATAAAACCCTCTTATTTTAAAAACCCTCTTATTTTTTATAACAAATGACAAACTTACCCTTCTTTATAAAATATTTATCTTTATGTTACATAGTGTAAGGCCTGATACTAGGCACGAAGATGGTACTTGAGCTGGTGAGCCTGATTTTGTGGAGTGTGGCAGAGTTTTTGATGTCTCCTCAGTTACGAGATGTGACCAGGATGTGTATTGCAGCTGAGGAGGATGAGGACCCGAAGGTGAGGACTCTGGGTTGAGCTAGGTTGAGGTTGAGTTGGTAGACCCAGCGACCTAATGAGCTTGTGGAGCCATCCCAATGTGAGGATGTGAGAGTGAGTATCGCATCACCATGCACAGCTGAGGTGTTATACCCTTCGATGACTTTAGGTAAGGATGTACCGAACTACCATCTTCTTGGGCTTTCGAGGGCAGTAAGGGTTTCTGAGCCCAAGAGACCAAGTGGGCCTAGGGTTATACTTAATTGTCAACAATGAATTTGTAGCTTTAGGGATTTGGATATTCGATTTTAGATTAGACTAGCTCAATTTAGTATTTAGGGGTTTTAAATAAATCAATTTGAGAACTTGATTTTAAATTGGTACATGGATTATTTTGAGTAATTTGATAAATTTAATTGGGTAATTAAGGTAATTTGATAAGTTGAGTTGGGTGTTAGAAGAGTACATATAGACTTTGATCTCCATTAAATTCAATTACTATTCCAATTGTCAATTCACTAAACTATAGTCTATAGTTTATTTAATTCATTTAACTATATATTACCTAAATTCATTTATTAATAATCTAAGTTTAAATTTAGGTTTAAAATTTCTCATATTTTATAGTATTTTTTATAATAATATATAATAAATGAACACAATTTTAATTAAAATGACATATGGTAGGGATATTTCACTTATATCCTTTGGTAAAAGGAATTTGTCTAAATGATGTGAATATTTTTTTTATCAAAAGAACATAAATTTGGAATACATAATATCAGATAGTTCATTTTAATGAATTAATTAATGTTTGAAAAAAGTGTCATAGTAGGGATATTTCACTCATATTGGAAAGACTGAGCTTACTTAATCCCCTTATGATTAAGAATGCTAAGCCCCCAACCACGTATAATACCTAAGTATTATAATACCTAAGTATTATATTAAGGTTGTCTTTAAAAGATAAGTTTGTATAAACTGTTTGTTTAACCTACTATAATACTTACAAAACTTACAACTACTGCTACTCTTATGCACAGCAGATCAACATACATATATACATACATACATACATACATATATATACATAACATTACATTAGCGTCAAGCCATGGCACTTTAAAACCTTACAAACTCACTTGGAAATAAAGTTTACAAGAAAACTCTTATAGTTATATTACAAACCATGGCTTAACCAACAAGTCCACAAACTACTCAAAAATTGCATCATAAAAGTCTTTTAGACAACTTAAAGAAAAAATTCTTGGTCATCAAAGAGAATTCCTATTCGTCTCACTCATCTACGAAGGCTTCCTAATTAGTCCCATAACCCATATCATCAGCACTCATCATCGACATCTCCTACAAAGCAGTAACGTAAGCCAAATGCCCAATACGCAATAACATAAGCAAATACAAATGCCAAGCACACTTAAACTAAATGCAAATGTAACAATCATCAATTTAATTATCTTTGATCATGTGAATAAAACAATACTGGAGTATTCAAATTTAGATTCAAACTTGGGAATCTGGGGTCCTGAGTAACAGCAACTGCTCAGGAGGTTGATATAGATAGCTTGGATACCTATAACACCTAAATCTAACCGAAAAGATTAGTAATCTCATATAAGGTTAATAGTCGTTGCTCAACTTTACTTTAACTTAATCCATAATATCATTTAGTTCAACTGGTCTCATAAACGTGAACTAAATCATATTATTTCCTCTTAAGAATAAGCAAATGTTATCTTGATATTATCCACCCTATCAATTACCCACTTAGCCATTTAAAAGAAGTCACCATTGCATCATGGTGTACTATTGCATCATGATATGAAGTCATTGCATCATGACAAAAGTGGCTTAAGTGCCTATCTATCGTGTCATTGCATCATGACAGGGTTGCCGCTCCCTGGACTAGATTTAACGACTCAAGCACAACCAATTTCAAACAATCTTTAATTCATCTTTAGTTAAGTTTATTAGAATATGCCTAACTTAACAATCACAAGAAAGTTATTACATACCTTGACAACTAGGTTTATCAGGCAAAAGATCAATTTTGAACTTAATTGAGTACGGAAATCTGTCAAAGAAACTATTTCATATAAATCATCGTTAATTCAAAATTATACACTAATTCATATTCACACATACAATATATATATATATATATATATATCATTTATCTATTTCATTTTAGCCCTAAAAGATTCATGTTAACTTAATTATATACATTTAACTAGAAAACACGGGTTTTTAACTTGTTTGGAAAATACTGTAGCTGGAAAGGAATGCATTTCGGCCTTGATATTTTTAAAATTTGTGAAATCTCAAAACATAAAAGTTGTAGATCTCTTTTTAAGCTTTCCAATGCATTTCGAATCACTTCAATCTGATTTTAGATGAAAATGTTATGGTTAATTTATGAAAACATATTATTGTAGGGAAATATACACGACTCCATGAATGTCAATAGTATATACCCATGCACAAAGAATTTTGCCTACTGTGGACTCACGTGTGGATAAACACGACTAGTGTATGTGGGTAGTGTGTATATACATGACCTTGTATATGTGGGTAATGTATATCTGGAACGCTTCATTCCAAGCTTCTGATAAGTCACGGATGAACATACACGACCCGTGTATGTCCTGTTTCCCCTATTTCGAAATTATTTCCCTTCCTTTACATCTTTTATCAATTTTTACAAATTTTATCTTCATCAAAACATCATCTAAGCATCATACAAGCTAGTTTCCATGCTTCTAACACTTCTATATTCATTATTACAACATCAAACACTATCAACTCTTCCATCAAAGCCCCATATTCACTATTCCTCACACACCCATCTCCTATCAAACATTAACGCAACAACTTCAGCACACTCTAAAACTTATCCAACTCTATTACTTAACATGGATCATGAAAATCATATTCAAACCATTATGAAACTACTAAGGCAAGAAATCATTCTTATGCTTAAACAAAGAAGATAACAACTATGAAAGTGTGCAAACTGACCTTGAGAAGCTTTAACTTGATAATTGAGTCTTAGGGAAAGAAATTCTTGACAATTTGAGCAAGTGAAATGAGAAAGAAAAGATAAAATGGAGAGGAACAAAGGCACCGTAACTTTTGGTCTGTTTTAGCTTGTAACTTTGTTAAGTGAAAGTTGTAATTATCCTTTAAGCTTTGACTTAATGGCATATTTTTTTGAGAAATAAAAAGGGGTTTTGGCTTTATTTCGGCTTTGTTTTGGGCTTGCTTTATGCTTTGTTTTGGGCCAAAATTTATGCTATATCGTATTTGGGTTTGGTTTTGGTTTTGGTTTTGGTTTTTGCTTAATGTAACAAACAATCATGGCTCAATTATCACCAACATGCAACACATTAAAATTTCTAAAATTATGCTAACTCGTTGAACTTTATTTTTAACATGCACACTTTATCAACTAAGTATATTCACAAAATTTTCATATTCCAAACAAGTAAAACATATACATGCTATACAGTCCTATTACTAAATCATACCATCACATCCTATTTTATTAACTAATTATTCACCGTAATTTCTATACTTCAAGCAAACATATCATATTCTCATCAACTAAACACTTATAAAAAATTCATAATTTAATTAAATCGACTTATATGTATATCAAATTTAATTATGCATAAAAGTTAATCTATTTCATATATCCTTTGGAAAAGGAATTTGTTTGAATGATGTGATTTTTTTTTTTATCAAAAGCACATAAATTTGAAATACATAATATTATATAGTTCATTCTAATGAATTAATTAACATTTAAAAAAAACTGTCATCATGTGTGATGGTTTTGATACATGTTTTAGATTTAGAACTCGTATCTATTCAAGATGTAGTTAATGGTTTGCATGATAGTAATCGTCACATCCTATGACTATTTTATTCAAATTGATAAAAGATTAATGCAGATGATCTATTCTCTTTTATAATGGTTAGATATATGGTCCAACCTAATACAATTTAAATTGAGGGTTTTTTTTTTGTTTCCTTGAATGAATATATTTTATCTCTCCCTTTCATATTTTCAAATAAAATGTATAATTTTTACAAACATACTACTTGATTGTACAAAATTTCAATTTGAAATAAACTAATTTGAAACTCCATTTACCAAGTTTGTATTCTTAATAAAACAATAAGGAAAACAAAAAACAAAAGTTTGGTCTAGGAAGTTATTAGATTGTTCCATAATTCTCTAGGCTTAATTGAAATATGGATGGATTTTTTTCCCTTTTAATGAGCAATGTATAAGAAGTATTAATTTTTTAAGGCCAATGATTAATTGCAAAGGCAGAGTGGGCCGGCTATTGAAAAACTTTGCAATTAAACCTATATATAAGGATCATTTAGGTGATGATTTTAAATCTATTTGTCTATTGGAAAATACCTTGCAAGCCTTATAAAAACAAACTTTTTAAAGAATGTTCATTGAACATATTTACTTTTATTGATCATACTATTATAATCAAACTTAATCCATTGCGTTGGAAGACCAGAAAAGTGCTTTTGTTACGAGGATAGACTACTTGTCATATTGTTTATATATCCTTACTCCTGTTTTTAATTTTTGTTAAGCCCAAAGAAAACTTTTCTTACAGCTTTATGGATGCAAACGAGTTAAATCAAGACAATAAAATGCTAAATTTGAATTTGAGTTCAAATCAAAATTTTAAAACTTGAGTTTGATTCAGTTTCGATCGAACTTAATATTTTAAGCTTTGAGCTTGGCTAAAAATAAAATCATATAATCTTAAGTTCAATTCGATTAAGCTTGTTTACGATAGATTTATTAAAAAATATATTTTAAATTCTAATTAAAATAATATTACTTGACTCGAGCTTGATAAAGATCGATTAGATTCATGAATTAATCGAGTTATACATATAAAGTTTGAGTTTGACTCAATAAAATATTCGAATAGTTCAAATTCAAGTTTGATTCGACTATTTTGAAATGAACATCGGAGTTGATTCAAGTAGTTTGTGAACTAGTTTGACTCATTTGCACCTTTAGCTCGATGCATTAGTTTAATTGTTTCTCTTTGCTTTCATTTTATATATTTAATCCAATCATAATGTGAAAATAGAATAATAATTTTTATTCTAATTTTCTAAATTCTTTTCCCATATTTTTAAAAAAGGATTTTCACACGTAGAAAAGAATTTGCTTCTTTTCAAGCCCTTTCTTTTCTATTTTTTTCTATAAAAAAAAGAGAAAAACAAAAAGAGAAGGAACAAATTATCAAAATTTGACTTTTCTCCTTCTTCTTCTTTGTCAGTACGTTTGATTTATTGGAATAGAATAAGTCTCGAAAGCAATTCTTTATTTTATACTTAGGGTATTTTCAAAATAAAATATTATTTTTGGTAAAAAATAGCCATTCCTCTAGTAAAAAGAATGAATAAAGATTCCTTATTTATTTTATATTATACACAATAAATATTTTTTAATAAATTTTTTAGTAAACTAAATAAAAAAAATATTTCATATAATAAAATTAAAATATTGATTCCATCCTATTAAATCAAACATATTGAAAGTTTCCTAGCAGATTGAGGACCACATCCTAGGCTTGATGAAAGATATTTGACAACTCATTAATGGTTAATTCTCATATCTGATGTGCGAATCTTATCAAATGGTTACTGTTAAATTTTAAATAATTTATTATACAAATAATTAAAATTTTAGATTTTAAATATGGCTTTTAACCCCCTCAATAATTATAAAACAACCACCATACTAATAATATGTGAATGGAAATGTGACAAAATGAACATTAACATGGACACTTTCGATCCCTTGTATATTGAGAAAGGATGTGAATTCACAGAACAAACTCTCCTTAATTATGGATTATTAAATTTTGTCTATGGAAATCCTGAAAATTTTATAAACTCTGAATTTGGATCCACAATTAAGGAAGTTATTTTCACTATCAAAGGAGAAATGGATAGCTGTGAAAAAAGTAAAAACTTATTGATAAAAATGAAAATTAATAGCATTCCTCCAGAATGGATTTTTTATGATGTAAGACCTGCTAGTCATAATATAATAATAGATGGAGTTTACAAAATTACTTATCCATCTCAAGAATTAAAATTATGTGAAAAATCAATAAATTTACAGGTAGAAAACGGGATTGCACATTCCATTGCTCATGCAACTTTACCACCACCTGAAGAAAACTACTTGATTTACCAATCCCAGAATTACAACATTTTCTCATCCCATAACATGATAATATGGAGAAGCATAGACACAAAATTAACTTCAAAAATCGAGGCCTATGAAGAAGACACCTCAATCATGGAGGAGATTGATCAATATGGGAAATCTGAAGATCAGAATTAATGATAGGAGTGACAGACGACCAGACAAGACATTTCAATAGGTGTTACAGACGACCAGAACTGATGGGAAACAGTTCTAAACAGTTGTAAATAGTTACTTTTCTTTTTTGCCCTTTCTTATATTTTAAGAATACTCTCTTTACCTTTGTAAAAATAGATAACTGCAATCTTGAAAACAGAAAAGATCCTGCCATTCAGTTATTCTATAAATAGGCCTTCTCTCTTAGCTAAGAGGACACACGGAAAACCACACCATACTCTCCACTCTCTCACTTAGAATTACATCCTTACTCTCTTAGTCTCTCGGCATTTTTCCTGTACTACTCCCCTTGTATCATTTCCATAATCAATAAAGCACACAAAGAATTTTGTAAGATACTCTCTCTTTCTTCTTATTTCTTTTTATATTTTTAATCTCTTAAGTACCTTTTGGGGCAAAGCAAAAGGGAAAAGTGTTGTGTTTATCTGCATGTTATATTGCTATTTTCTATCATCCTTCTCTTATTACACATTTTGTGTATTATGTCCTTGTTGAATATCGATCTTAATATTGGTATCAGAGCCAGACCAGAATTTTCTGTTACAAGACCTATAGTACCTAGTCGTTATTATGTCCGCTTGTTGCCATGAATAGGCGTTGTTAGGACTTTTTCAGACTTGATGGTTGATGGTTGTTTAAGCATTAGTTGAAGCTTAAACTAATAGAAAACCTGGTTTTAACTGATAACAAGATTGAGGAAAGAGGAAAAGGAAGATGAATAGTGTTTTTAAACCAGTATAATAAGCTAATAGTAACACACACTAAGTACCAAGTAGCACTTTACAACATAAGTTAAACACCTTTTCTTATACATCTTTGCTTACACTTAATGAACAGGAACAGAATAACAGGAAGACTAAGACCAGAAAATAATAGAAGTCATTTACCTTTACATAGAAATAATCTACCTTTACTTAATTACATAATTGCTGAAAGATCTTTAGTTAGTTCTTTATCCAACTACAAAAATACTGCTAATACTTGGATTACAACATTTACTAGTCATAAGAATAGAATTAATCGCCATAGAACTCTACTAATAAATAGTATAAGTAATAATACAGAGGATACAACAGAGTTAAGTTTAGATAATACTTTGAGTAGTGATATAATAGCTAGATATAGACAAGTAGAAAATGAAAGTTTAAGTAATTTAGTAAATAATAGTGTAGAACTAGAAAATAGACTAAGCAGTATAATACAGAATTTAGAAGTATTAAAAGATAATATAGAAGACATATTTACTGCCTATCAAATTAGAAGATGAGAAAGACATGGAAAGAGTAATAGATGCTTTAAGTGAACTAACACCAGGATTAACTAAAGTTTCTGAAGTTACGGAAGCTATACAAGATTTAAAGGATAGAATAAGACATCAGTTAGAAGGACTAGAAGACTACATAAGAGAACAAAGACCAGAAAATTTAGCCATAGATTGTTTTATTTGTAGAGATAAACTTTAGGTTAGTTTTGATAAGCTTACAGTTTTATTTAAGGACTTTAAGATCAAGATCACCAGGCAGTTTAGGACGGACTTTATAAAGAATTACAGAAGCCTAGCCTAACGAAGAAATTCCATATATAGAAGTAGAAAGTTTAATTAATTTTTTAAAAGAAGAATGGTTAGATGGTCAAAGAGAGAATCTTAATAATCTTTAATTTAGTTTTTAAATGTTTTATAGGAAGTCAGAATAATAGTACAGAAATAGAGTCAGATATAGGAACAGAAATTACATCTGCTGATTGGATTACAGAAACATATACAGATACACACATAGATACTGATTGGTATTTAGATACAGACTAAAATAGGTGAATTTAAGAAAACAAAGTGGTTAGATTTAGAAATAGACTATAAGAATAGGAAAATAATTAGGCAACCAGATTTTAAACATCGTTGTTATTTTCAGAATTATAGACATCAAATCCATGGGGAAAGTGAACAGTTAAATACTATTATAGACCTTTTAATAAGTTTAGGAATAGCTTTAGAAGAAAGATACGTTAGCATACATAACCAAATAAGACCTGTAGTAGAACAAATAAGACAAATAAATACAGATTTATAACAAACTTTAGATAATATAAAATATATTGTTATACCTTTACAGAAAAAATTACAAGAACATAGGACCATACAAGACTCACACTCACTTAGAGAAAAAGAAGAAACAAAAAGGAAACAAGAAGAGATTTTACAAAAATTAGGAAAAATTAGATACTTAATACAGGGAAAATAAATTGGCGTCACATTCTAGATATTGAGGCATTAAGGTATTGTCCATCTATCAGGAAGAAGCCATAAGATTTTCCAATTACAAACCATCTACAGAACCAGAAAAAGTTTTGTTAAGACAAAATATACTATCAAAGCTTTACTAATAGGATTAGAAGATAGTATAACAAAATTGGATAATTTTATACAAGGCTGGAGTGTAACCAATATATAGAAGAAGTACAAAGGCTAGAAACAGTAGAATCACATTTACAGAATAATATAAAATCAATACAAGATAAATTTATAGAATTAGAAAAGATAAGAGAAGAAGTCAGACAATTAAAAGAATTACAAAAAGATAAAATAATAGATAAAGAATTACATAAAGAAGAATTAGAGGAAATATTTATAGGAATTAAGAATATCAAATTACAGGATAAAAAATTAGGTAAAAAGTCTGAATACGGTTGGGTAACGGAACAGTATTTGGGAAAGTATTTACAGAAAAAATGTCTAAAGCTTTACAAGTATTCAAAAAGACCAAGGAAGAGTTTAAAAGAGAAAATAGGACTAGAACAAAGGAATATAGGATTATGTCTAGAAAAAAGGATGATAATAACAGTTTTACAACATTAGAAGAAATAGTAGACATAGATAAAGATTTAGATCTTTACAATACAAAAAGCCTGAAGTTATTAAAACCAAGAATTTTGTATAAACAGGAAAATTGAGTTTTGAAATGTAGGATTATTTAAAACCTGTAGAGAACAAAATAATTACTGTTACTAAGGAACCAATTAGGATTAAACTTTTTAGTGATGAAAGATTACAACAGCTAAAGAAAGAAAATAAAAGCCTGTTACATTTAGGAATGATAGTTTAGGAATAAAAGGATCAGTTAGAAAAGAAGTAGGAGCAAAAGTTTTGATAGTTCTATTAGATAATTCATGGCAAAATAATTTAAAAGGCAACCATAGGAATTATTGAAGTAGATATGAATGCTACTAAAGGAATTTTTTACTGTGACCAAATTCATGATAGGAATAAACAATGTAAAAAATCTGGAAATAGGATTAGATAGTAAAGGATTTGAAGATCATACAGGAGAAATTTACTTCTAAATAGGATTTATAGGAAAAGTTACAGAAGGACGTACTACTAGATACAAGTTAACATAGATGGAATATACAGCAAATAGCAAGTTCTGGAATAAAATTTATAAACCAACACCAATTAGCACTAGAGATTTAGAAGGAACAGAATGGGATTTATCAAGATGCTTGAAGATAAAGATAAAAAATAAGAATCCCTGAGGAAAGTTTAATTACAGAAACTTGATGGGAGTTACAGTATTAGATTTTTAGATTACAAAAATAGAAATGTGAAAGATACAAAAAATCTTAATGAAGAAAAAATAATAGATGAAAAAATGCTAGATAAGTGGATCAAATCCTAGATACTAGGAATACAAAGGATCCTTGGAGAGGAAGATTTTTAATAAAAAATTGGGAAAGCGAAGAAGATGCCATAGAACATCTAAGAGAAGAAGAATTTTTAGAAGCTAATGAGAAGTACTACTTTAGAAAACAGACAAGATAAACTAAGAAAAGATTATGTAAAAGAAAAAATGCTTACTCATCCAAACAATTTACAATTAATAGATAGATATAAATTATAAGATTACAGGATTTAGGAGATTATAAGGAAGAACAGGAAAGAATATTAAGAGACTCTAAGAAAAAAGGATTAGTAAAAATAGAAAAAATACAGGCAATTACAAATCCTGACACAAATCCTAATATGAATCACTATCAAATATACCACCTTTAGATTCATAGGAACCACAAACTCTAGAGGAAATTATAGAAGAAGTAGAAGAATTTAACACAATGGAAGATTACAACAAATCTTGGACTTATGGAAATACCTTCACCAAGCAACACCTTTACCTTCAAACATAACACCTCATCACCTATGCCACCAGTGGGCAAATTTTTTCACAAAGACATGAAAATGTCATAGGACAAACTCCCAGGCAACTTACTCCACTTACGAGAAACTAGCAAGACAGACACCATAGGAAGGAGATTACCTTTAAAATACAGCCAGAAGACTTATAGACCATGGTAGATATGAATATGCTGCACATGATGTATAAGATGGCAACTATTAGGATATGGGGAAGTTAGTTACAAGAGAATGAGAAACCAGCAATATAAAGAGAAGCAATGCTATGTATAATTTTTAGAAAATTTTTAGGAGAAAGCACAAGAGCAATGTGGGAAGAAAATAAGAGAAGATGGCCACAAGATTTTTATGCTGATATAGAATTAAGAGCTAACCCTTGTAATTTTACTAACAAGTTACATATTTGTTACTTTCTATCAACCTAATATAGATCATACCCAGAGAGATCAAATGAATGCAATGAGATTTTAGAATAATTACAGATAAGAATTGGAAATATATAACCCTTATTTAATGATTTCTTTTATTACTGTAAATTAGCAGGATGTTTTTATGAACCAACTATTGCTGATAAAGTACTCATAAAATTACCAGGAGCTTTAGACAAGAATATATAAAACTTTTTAAAGAAAATGTAGAACAAAATAGCTAATATCCTATATAAAATAACTTAGGAACAAGAATACAATATATAATAAGATTTTTAGTTGAAAAATGTACAAATATACAAATTACAAGAAACTAAAAGGAGAATACAGTTCTATGAACAGATTTGCACATCGCAAATATAATGGAGGAAAACTTCGAACCAAAATCAAGGCAAAACGAAGAAGGACTTACAATAGAACCAGAAGAGATAAAGAATCTTAAGACTAAGAAAACCAAAAGAATTACAAACCAAATTACAAGCCTAAAAAGACATTTACAAAAGACAAAGTGATGCTAGAATACCATGTTTAGATGAAAATAAATATGTTAGTAAATATAATAAAGAAGGACTTACAAAAATAAATTAACTTGTTTTGTGTGTGGAGAAGGACATTTATTCAAAGATTGTTACAAAGGCATAATATTCATGATAAAGAGCATGATTGTTAAACTGCTTAGAAGAAGATTTACTGGTATAGATGATCAAATGAGTGAAACAGAAATAGTTTACAGCATGGTAGAAATAGAAGAAAACATGATAGAAGAAGACATTAAAGAATTAGTAGTGATGAATAGAAACCCCCTTTGTTACAGATTTACTTGAAAAAGAAACCCTAGATACAGAAAATACTAAGAGAAATGTTAGATATGATAGATGAATTAGATCTTACAGAATGAAATAGGAGGATATGTAGAAATACAGACAACGATGTGAACATAATTGGATATATGAGTCAGGATCAGATGATCATCCATGTAGATTGTTCTAGATACCTCATATTACAGTTAGATTAGATGCAAAAATGCCAATTTGAAAGTTGTAAAAAATGTTTGGATTCACAAGGAGAAAATATGAATTCCAAAAAATTAGTAGTTACGATAGGTGAATAGGAATTGATTTTAGAAACAAGGATATTAAGAATAGAAGACGAGTAGAAGGTTAGAAGAAATACAGAAGGTTACAAGGGAAAAAATATATTAATACAAGAAGACAAAATTTTTCTAGAAGAAAACAAGATAGAAGAAAAATGGTGTCAAGATTTACATAAATAAAGAAATAGATGAAAATTAGGATTACAAAAACAAATATGAGAATAAAGGTAAGATTCATAGTAGATACTAAAATTTTAGAAACAGAAGCCCTTATAGATACAGGATGTACAAATAATATTATAGATAAAAGATAGTACAAAGAATGGGTTATAGAATACCAGGAAAGAAATGTACAAAGCTGAACAGATGGATAGAAAACTTTTTGAATATTGTGAAATACTTACAGATCACTATAGAAGTAGAGACTGAAAATGGATGGAATTAAAGATTTTGGAGTTCTAGAACTTATGTAAGAGACATGACTTTACGAAAACATGTGTGCATACTAGGATTACTGTAAACCGGAAATTCTCAGTAGCTAGAAAACCCTAGGAGTTGGAGACGAAACCTAATCGATCAGATTGAGTTTAGTGAATGGAGCTTAGGAACCCCAAATCCGGCTTTCCATCGTTTTCATAGTAAAATAAATATTTTGGAGTAATGAATTTGAATTGTTGTTTCAAAGTACATTTCAAACCTTTGAAAGTTTTAAATTCGGAAATTTTTCAATTCCGGGCCTTCCCGAGCCCAATTACGGAAAAGCGTGCCCCGGGCCACGGATTCAGAAAAATATTCCGGAATATTCATTAGAACCGTAATTTTACAAGGATTCCAAAAATATCAATTCATAATTTTCCGAGCTATAAAGATACAGTTTAGCTTTTCCCGTGTTTTCGGAACAACCGGTAAAGTAGATGTCTTGTCTACTATTCACAAGTACAACTACACTACACACTACCCATACCCTATTCTTACATCCTTACAACTACTCATTCAATTTTCTTTTCCAAGAAATTTTGTCTTTAAATAATTATTACATTTATTTCATTATTACATTTTCATTTACTAAATTACAAATTTCATTTTTTTTCAAAACTCTCACACACACACACACACATATGGCCGGCGCCCCCCCCTCCTATTTTCCCCCTCATTTGTGTATTTTTACTTCTTTTAATTAACTAACCCTAAATCACTTAATATATATACTAAATGTTCTCTCTCTCTCCTCATTTTCTTCTTGTTTCAAAGTTTGAAAAGAGAAAAGCTCTCTCCTTCTCCTTCTTGTGCCGAGCAACCCCCTCCCTCTTCCTCTTGCACTTTCAACTTCAAGCTCCTCCATTTCTATCTTAGATCCTCCATTGGTATGTGTATGTGAGCCTTGTTCTTCCTATTCTTGTAATGGCAAAGGTATACCGTGTATTTCCTCATCAAAACCCTATGATGCTCATGCTAGGGATATGGAAATGCATGAACAAGGATGTCAATCCATCACAAGACATGGATCTTGTGTTTAAATGCATTGTTAAGTTTCATGTTGCTCATGCATATATTAATGACCTTTATTTATATTGATGTTCATGCAGATTCATGTTATACACATCTATGTGTAGAATCTAAAGTTTAGACATCCACCACTTTATGTACATGCATGATCATAGGTACATAATTTTGTTTATGTCTTTATTGATCATAAAAATGAGGTCTTGTTCATGTATAGAGATGCTAGATAGTATATCTCCACATATGGATGGCAAGAAATTGAAAAAAGGAAGGACTTTGTTAGATGAAAAGTTGAAAATTCGGAATAAATGAACCTACCTAAAGACCTCCAAAATCAATTTTAAACTTATATTTCATAAGAAAAATGAAGGGTATGTGTAATAGATATGTTGAAGGAATTATTTTCATAAGTTTAGATGAGTTTAGGCATGATAAAAATAAGGAAAACAAGAGGTGAAGTTAGGATGAAAAATGTTGACTTTAAATGTGTAGTCAAATTCGTAACTTTGTGTAATGCCTATATAAACACTTAGTATTTAAGTCTAAAATGGATGTTTTATAAGCTAAATGAAGTCCTTAGATAATGTATACATTGAAGCCCCAATTTTAATACATTAGACTAGATTTCCCTTAAGAAAAATGTAAGAAAAGAAAATTTGGAAAATTCGGATTTTTATAACTAGCTTATTTGAAAACATGTTTACCAAATGAAATATGTGAATTTTTGTGCATGAATGGAGACCATGACTATTATAGACTTTGAGAACCTATTTTTAGTTAAATAATAAGTAGATTATAAGATTACAAACCAAAGAAACCCTAAGGAGTATAATGTGGGAGAATAACTTCTTAGATTTAGCCTTTATGAAACTTTCCCCAACACTTAGGAATTCCTAAAAGTTGATTACTACAAAAATCATCATGACCATGCACACATGGAGTTCATTACATAGCATACACATTTGTAGTTCATTCCTAAATCATTCATGCATGAATCACTAACTAGGAACATTTCTTATCAAAAGCAAAACACATTTTCAAAATTGGATCCATTGTGGAACAGAACTGATCCCACTGTTCCGTGACCCTATGATTTTCAAAACTTGGATTTAATACTTGAATTAGATAGATCTTTCGAAGTAGATGAAGATCGATATAAAGTTTGCGAAATTCCGAGTTAAAATGACCAAGTTATGGCCGTTTTAAGTCGGAACTTCCAAATATAGCGAGAAATCCGAATTCAACTAGTCTAGATGTATAGTTTGATTTAATTACATGGTAAGAATCTCATAGGGATTATTCTTGATTGGTAGGTGATTCCGAGCAGGACGACTCTCTACCACCCGATTATTACTATTAAGGAGTTTGGTGACCCATGGCCGAGTGAGTTACTTCCACTCTCAATTAATGCTTGTGAATGTAATGTAGTGGCACTAGTGATGTAGGCAAAGATAAAAGAAATTGTACAAGCATGATGGGGTATGTGGGAATTATTTTGTTGTGAATTGTTGATATGTGAAATGGAACTTAAGCATATCGAAACCGGGTGTTAAGATATTGATTGTTTATTAGAATCATATGAATGAATGTCTGGTATACTTGTTGGTCACCTAAAAGAATCGAATTAATGACTATTCGACTCCGACTATAACTGAGTTCATTCATGTCACATGGGGTTGGAGCATTTGCATTGGTTGGTTTTTCGTGACCCATAAAACGAATGTGAGGTTAATCGTGATCCATAAAACGAATGTGAGGTTAATCGTGATCCATAAAACGAGCTTTTAATCAGTTGACCGTGAGCTTAAACGGCGTCGTACCGCAGGATTCGTTAATCTGCTAACCCGGGATGGAGGGCGCAAGTCCATCCACATATGATTTCCGGTTGGTCATATGTTTGATGATTTCATTTGTATGGTGCATGCACTT
Source organism: Combretum micranthum (assembly GCA_024138025.1). NCBI lineage: Eukaryota > Viridiplantae > Streptophyta > Magnoliopsida > Myrtales > Combretaceae > Combretum > Combretum micranthum. The sequence goes on from JAMXBD010001089.1 coordinate 458,945, forward strand.
GCTTGAATAATCACTTGTTTGAATGATTGTATCTAATTGCGTTATGGAAGTATTACTCACTAAGCTAGTTAGCTTACGCCCCGATAGTGTATCTTTTGCAGCATGAGTTTATTGGCTTAGGCCAAGGCAGGCCACAGCGCAGGTACCGGAGATAGAAGTTTCCCGTAGAAGTTTAATTCATTCCCTTTTTGTGTAGACTTCCATTGGAAACTAAGGACTCTGGATGACTGTAATAGACTGTTATTCTTTTGCGGGGGAATGCCCCTTAGATTTTGTAAACCTTAAAATGTATGCGTTTTGATTTATTATCTATGGCTAATGAATGCCTTGTTAAACTGTTTAACTCCATTTGTTGAAGTATTCTATTGTCGTAAAGGAACGCTTTACATCTACTTAAGACTTCCGAATGCCCCGGGTAGGGAACTCGAGAGTCTTACGTAGTATGTGGCGGGCTGTTACGTTTAGGATACCCTACGGGGCGTGACAGTTTAAGTTGGTATCAGAGCCCTAGGTTATAAAACAAGACAATAGAATTAAAATAAACGGGACTTAGAAATCTAATTACTAGGTTAAATGGAGTTAAAAACGTTTTCTTGTTGAGTCTAATTAGTAGTATTGTTTGATGTAGGTCTCTCTGGGGGAGACTAGGGAAAGGGCAAGGAATTTTACGAAAAGAAATGATGAAACCATGGTAGAATATAGGCTGAGGCTAAGAGAATTGTGTGAAGATTTTGCCTTAGCCCGACATCCCCGGACCCTAGGGGAAATGTACAGATTATGGAAGGATGGGCTGAGATATACCCGATGGGCCTCAGTAGTGGATCAATTGAGTTATGATCCTATGAGAAGAAGGAGCTGGACCAAGTTAGAGACGATCTATACTTTGGAGAGGGTCATGGTTGATTACGGGCATGAACCCATGCCGAGAGAAGCCACATTTATCTTGAAGGGTGGAGGGAACCGAACCCCTCCAGATTTTAGGGTATGGATTCCCATAGGACCCCTATATGTTTATGCTCATGATAACTATTTGATCACCATGACTGGAACATAGCCGATGCATGGAATCACATCCTGGCATGCAATCTATTTGGACATTCTCCCCCCTCGTGTAATAGCTCCACCTCCAGCCATTGATATAGGTATGCAACTGAATGGAGAGCCTGTGGATGAAGAGGAGGAGGAGGAGGATCCCGAGGAGGATCCGAATTGGGAACAAAATGAGGTACCTAGGACCCCTACCCCGCCTGTTGAACCAGAAGTGCAGGTAAACCCAGAACCCGATCAAATTATATGGGATTTCAACCGGATGTTGGATATACCAGAGAGTGGGAGGGTAGAACCCGAGGTAGATTCCAGGCTATGGAGGGATGTGTATGTGGAGGGTGAGAACCCACCTGTGCTTGACCTAGCAGTAGTAGAACCCGAGGCCCCAGTGCCTATGGAGACAGAGAATGTGGCAGATGAGCCTGTGAGAGAACCTGAAGTAGAGGTAAACCGCCTGGGTGAACCCGAGATAAGAGGTGAAGAGGAAGAAGTAAGCCCGCATGAGGGGCAAGGGACTGAAAGAAGAAGAGAAGAAGAAAGTGAGGATCAGGAGCCTCTAGTTCGACCCGCTAGGAAGCGGAGGATGACCACCAGGGAGTATCTTAGCTTGTTCGTCCGACAGGACGATGGTGGTTCTACCAGCAGGAGACGACCTCCTAGCCCGACCCCCGACAGCTCTATGAGTAGAGACCGGGATGTTAGCTAACCCATAAAGTCCAAGCGGAATCCTGATTTTCTTATTTTTGTAGTAGGCAATGCGGGATGCCAAATTGCCTTAGGATTTCAGGATAGTTAGTGTTTTATTGCTCTTTTTCCCTGTATTTTGGCATGTTTTCGGGAATAGGGAAATTGATTAGAATAGGAGAGGGGCTTAGCTAGCCAAATTTTTGGGATCTAAAAGTTGATGTAATATTTGTATGGCTCGCTAAAGAAATGAAAAGGATCACTTTTGTTTTAAAGGAAATGGAATTGTGAAAAGTACGCATTCTAGTCATGATACATGAGAGAACATTAACTACATATAGATTGCATAAGCATTCACTCATTTGCATTTTTGTTGTGAAATATTAATTGCTTACTCTATGTGTGGGTTCTTCTGCTTCCTTTGTGTTTCTTTTAATTATTCCTTATTTTCTTTTATGAATTGATACTTTGACTCTTATAACCTTATGGAGTTATGTACTCCTTTTCCTTCTGAGCTTGCTATTAATCCTATTCCTTTGGAACCTAAAAACCCTAAACGTACTAAAACTCCGTTAAACATTGTGTGAACAGACGTAACCGACGGACTCGGAACCAAGGACAAGGGTCTAATCCTAATGAAGCCGATCAACCGGCTATGCGACAACCCGACCCCCAAGGAGTGGCACCTCAAAACCAACAGGGCGATGTACTAAATGCGATTGGGCAATTAGCCAACTTCTTAATACCTTCATCCAGAATCAAAATCCAGTGCAGAACCCACACCCAAGTCAGAGTGCTAGGGATTCAGCACCGCATCCGCCGCCCGCAGATCATCGGGAAATGACTGCGGAGCACCTGCTCCACAGAGGAGCACTCCTATAATGTGCGGTTGCCGCCCCCCCACCATACAGGAGACCCCACCGAAGCTCTTTACCGGACTTCATTAAGAGCAACAGGTACTTTGATGGGGCATTCGGTAAGCCGGATGAAGCTGAGGATTGGCTGGCCCAAGTGGAACGTTCTTTTGCTGCATACGAGATTCCACCTTACTTGCAGCTAGAATATGGGACGTATATGTTAAGATACAATGCTCGAGTCTGGTGGGACTAAGAGAAGGAATTTGCCTCCCCGGCCACCTGGGAAACCTTCCGCCGGGAATTCTTGAATAATTACTTTCCCTCTAGCTTGAGGGTGAAGTATAGTGCGGACTTCCTTCATGTAAAGCAGAAAGGGAGAACGGTAGAGCAATATGAAACTGAATTTGTTCACCTGCTGCAATATGCCCCTGAATCTTTCAGGGATAGTGAGGAATTAAAGAAGCAGGTATTTCTGGGGGCTTGGACGAAGACTACGAATCAAGCTAGAAGAGTTTGGAGTAAGAACCTATCCCGAGATGGTAGAAAAGGCTCGAGTCATTGAAGGGGCTAGGAAAAGAAAGTATCAGGAGCCGAAAAGAGAGTATTCGGGAAGAGGCCGTTTGATGCCTCGAGCTCAGGATTCAAGGGTAAACGGTATAGGCCGTACCAAGGGTTTAAAGAGGAGTCTAGCAGCAAGCCAACCCAATTCAAAGCCAACGTCACATGTTGGAAGTGTAAGGGACACATGCACCTAGGCAATGCCCACAGTTGAGAAACAAGTGCTATTTTTGTGGCGATGCTGGCCACATGGTTTTTACATGCCCAAAGAAGCTGGCAGTAACTTGCTTTATTTGCAAAGAGAAAGGGCACTTAGCTTCCGAGTGTTCACAGCGAAAGAGTGTGACCACCCGACCCTTCGGAGCCTCGAGCAATGCTAACCCCTTGAGGTCTGGTAACAAGAGCGGAAGTCGAGCAGCTTCGCGATGCACGGGATGAGGCTGTACAATTTAGAAGGCCAATGGATGGTGGAAGAAGACGAAGATGAGGACGTAGAGTTGGCAGCTTTGGATCCAAGCGAGAGTTCTGATGGTGGCCTGGTGACAGGTTAGTAACAGAAACCCTCCTAAGTTGAAATTAAGTTGTTTAAATTGATTGCTGTTTAAATGAAATTGTATATATTATGGAAAGCTGGAAGTAGAGACCCTTTATGGATAGCCTTACGAGTATTTAAGGTTCATATGTGATGGGTGTTTGTGACCTCAGGACATATACAAGTAAATAACGTGGAAGCCTATGCCTTGTTTGACACGGGAGCGACCCACTCGTTCATCACAAATAGTTTGGCAACCCGACTCGGATTGCCCATAGCCACAACCATGGTTAGCTTGAGGATTAAGACCCCCACGGGGAGCGTGGTGTCAACCCGAGATCTAATAAAAGACTGTCCATTGGAAATCCATGATCACCACCAAAAGTGATCTAATTGTGCTGGAAATGAATAAATACGAAGTTATCCTCGGGATGAATTGGTTAAGTAAAGTAAAGGCAATAGTGGATTGCCAAAAGAGGACTGTATGTTTTTATGATCAATCGGGAGCAAAAGTAGAATTTATGGGAGAGGCCTTAGTCCCAAGAAGGATTGATCTAAGCTCATTCGAGCTGATGATGGAGGATGAGGAAATGATACCGATTGAGGACGTCTTGGATGAAGGGGAAAACCGTGAGGAAAAGAATATTCCAGTGGTGAATGAATACTTGGATGTGTTCCCAGAAATTTTGCCGGGATTACCGCCAAGGAGAGAGATCGACTTTGAGATTGTGTTGGCTCCAAATACCGAACCAATATCTAAAGCGCCATACCGGATGGCACCGGCTGAGTTAAAAGAGCTAAAGACGCAGTTACAAGAACTTCTGGACCAGAAATTTATAGACCAAGTGTGTCGCCATGGGGCGCACCCGTTTGTTTGTGAAGAAGAAGGACGGATCGATGAGGTTATGTATAGACTACCGGGAATTGAATAAGGTGACTGTCAAAAATCGATATCCCTTACCAAGAATCGACGATTTATTTGACCAGCTACAAGGAGCTTGTGTGTTCTCACGTATTGACTTACGTTCGGGGTATCATCAGCTAAGGATTAAGCCTGAGGATGTGCCTAAGACAGCTTTTCGTACTCGTTATGGGCACTACGAGTTTTTGGTAATGTCATTTGGACTGACTAATGCACCGGCTGCCTTTATGGACTTAATGAATAGAGTCTATAAGCCGCTTTTGGATAAATGTGTAATAGTCTTTATCGATGACATCCTCATATATTCAAAGACCAGAGAGCAACATGAAGAGCATCTCCGTTTGGCATTGCAAACCTTACGAGATAACAAGCTGTACGCCAAGCTGTCCAAGTGTGACTTTTGGTTAGACCGGATATCCTTCCTCGGACATGTGGTAACGGGAGATGGAATATCAGTTGATCCCGAAAAGATCAAAGCAATAGTGGATTGGAAGCCACCACAAACCGTTACTGAAGTGAGGAGTTTCTTGGGATTGGCTGGCTATTATCGCAAATTTGTGAAGGATTTTTCAAAGATAGCTAAGCCGTTGACTCAATTGACTCAAAAGAACGAAAAATTCATTTGGACAGACAAGGAGAGAACAAAGTTTCCAGGAACTAAAGCGACGACTGGTCTCGGCACCGATTTTGGTTTTACCAGATCCGGAAAAGTCTTACACGGTACATAGTGATGCTTCGAGAAATGGTCTTGGATGCGTCTTGATGCAAGAACGGAAGGTCATTGCGTATGCTTCTCGGCAATTGAGACCGCATGAGCAAACTACCCTACGCATGACTTGGAGCTAGCTGCAGTTGTCTTTGCCTTGAAGTTATGGCGACATTATCTGTATGGACAACGGTGTGAGATATACACAGATCATAAAAGCCTTAAATACCTGTTCACACAGAAGGAGTTGAACATGCGGCAAAGGAGGTGGTTGGAATTAATAAAAGATTATGACCTGGGAATAAATTACTGTCCAGGAAGAGTGAATGCAGTCGCAGACGCCCTAAGTCGGAAGAATCATGGAGAGGTAGCCGCTTTGATTACAAGCCAGAAGGAGTTGATTAAGGAATTTGAGAAGTTAAGGATCGAGTTCACAGATCAAGTGCTGAGCTGGAGATATCTAACTTGGTGCTGGAACCAACCCTCGTGGAAAGAATCAAAGAAGCACAGAGGTACGACGAGGTGATACAAAGGATAAAAAGGGAAACCCAAGCGGGGAAATACCTTGACTTTGCCGTGGATGAGGAAGACGTGATCCGGATGAACGGAAGGCTGTGCGTACCAGAGGATGAGGAGTTGAAGAAGGAGATAATGGAAGCACATAACTCCGGGTATACCATGCATCCGGGAGGCACCAAAATGTACCAAGATTTGAAAGTTGCTATTGGTGGAATGGGATGAAGCGAGATGTGGCAGATTATGTAATGAAGTGCGCAGTATGCCAACAGGTGAAGGTAGAGCACCAGAGACCGGGCGGAATGCTAAAGCCCTTACCTATTCCTGAATGGAAGTGGGATCAAATATCCATGGATTTTGTTTGTGGCTTTCCCAAACTCCATCGGGTTGTGATGCAATATGGGTAATAGTGGATCGGTTAACTAAGTCGGCGCATTTCCTACCCATAAATATGACCTATTCAATGGAAAGTTAGCCAAGATTTATCAGAGAGATCGTAAGATTACATGGCATACCTGCAGGGATCATCTCAGATAGAGACCCGAGATTTGTGTCCAAGTTTTGGACAAGCTTGCAGAAGAGCTTGGGTACTAAATTGCATTTCAGTACGGCTTACCATCCCAGACCGACGGACAGTCTGAGCGGACGATCCAAACCCTAGAAGACATGTTAAGGGCATGTGCCCTGGAATTCAAAGGGAATTGGGATCATGTTCACCTAATCGAGTTTGCCTATAATAACAGCTATCACTCCACTATCCAGATGCCCCGTATGAAGCCTGTATGGACGGCGTTGTAGGTCCCCTTTGTTTTGGGATGAGGTGGAAAAGGTAGCAATTGGGCCGGAATTGGTACAGGAAGCCGCGATAAGGAGGTTGATTCAGCGGAAGATGAAGGAAGCCCAGGATCGACAAAAGAGCTGGGCAGACTTGAAAAGACGGGAGCTTGAATTTAAAGTGGGTGATCATGTGTACCTGAAGATAAACCCGATCAAAAGTATCAAGAGGATGCGTACACAAGGGAAATTAAGCCCGAGATACATTGGACCTTTTGAGATTTTGGAAAGAGTCGGAGACCTGGCGTATCGGCTAGCCCTACCACCTAATTTGTCCGGGATTCACAATGTGTTTCATGTGTCAGTCTTGAGGAGATATGTGGCCGACCCAGAGAGGATTCTGGAATTGGAGCCAATCCAGTTGAGGAAAACCTGACATATGAAGAACACCCAGTAAAGATATTGGATAAGAAAACTCAAAGGCTACGAAACAAAGACATTCACTACGTGAAAGTATTATGGAGGAATCATGCTTTGAAGAGCAACCTGGGAAGCGGAGGATGAAATCCGGAGAAAGTACCCCGAGATATTTGAAGGACAAGGTACGTCAGTTCCGTTTTGAGGACAAAACTTTATTTAAGGTGGGGAGGTTGTAAACCCCGGAATTCTCAGTAGCTAGAAAACCCCAGGAGTTGGAGACGAAACCCTAATCCGATCAGATTGAGTTTAGTGAATGAGCCTAGGAACCCTAAATCCGGCTTTCGGTTTCATAGTAAAATAAATATTATGGAGTAAATGAATTTGAATTGTTGTTCCAAAGTACATTTCAAACCTTTGAAAGTTTTAAATTCGGGAATTTTTCAATTCCGGGCCTTCCCGAGCCCAATTACGGAAAAGCGTGCCCCGGGCCACGGATTCAGAAAAATATTCCGGAATATTCATTAGAACCGTAATTTTATAAGGATTCCAAAAATATCAATTTCATAATTTTCCGAGCTATAAAGATTACAGTTATAGCTTTTCCCGTGTTTTCGGAACAACCGGTAAAGTAGATGTCTTGTCTACTATTCACAAGTACAACCTACACTACACACTACCCATACCCTATTCTTACATCCTTACAACTACTCATTTCAATTTTCTTTTCCAAGAAATTTTGTCTTTTAAATAATTATTACATTTATTTCATTATTACATTTTCATTTACTAAATTACAAATTTCATTTTTTTCAAAACTCACACACACACACACACATATGGCCGGCGCCCCTCCCTCTATTTTCCCCCTCATTGTGTTATTTTTACTTCTTTTAATTAACTAAACCCTAAATCACTTAATATATACTAAATGTTTCTCTCTCTCTCCATTTTCTTCTTTCAAAATTGAAAAGAGAAAACTCTCTCCTTCTCTTCTTGTGCCGAGCATCCCCCTCCCTCTCCCTCTTGCATTTTCAACTTCAAGCTCTCCATTTCTATCTTAGATCCTCCATTGGTATGTGTATGTGAGCCTTGTTCTTCCTATTCTTGTAATGGCAAAGGTATACCTTGTGTATTTCCTCATCAAAACCCTATGATGCTCATGCTAGGGATATGGAAATGCATGAACAAGGATGTCAAGCCATCACAAGACATGGATCTTGTGTTTAAATGCATTTGTTAAGATTTCATGTTGCTCATGCATATATAGTAATGACCTTGTATTTATATTGATGTTCATGCCATGAGATCATGTTTATACATCATATGTAGTAGATCTAAGGTTTAGACATCCACCACTTTATGTACATGCATGATCATAGGTTCATTTTTGTTTATGTGCTTTATTGATCATAAAAATGAGGTCTTGTTCATGTATAGAGATGCTAGATAGTATATCTCCACATATAGATGGCAAGAACATTGAAAAAGGAAAGACTTTGTTAGATATGAAAGTTGAAAATTCGGATGAAATGGAAACCCTACCTAAAGACCTCCAAAATCAATTTTAAACTTATATTTCATAAGAAAAATGAAGGGTATGTGTAATAGATATGTTGAAGGAATTATTTTCATAAGTTTAGATGAGTTTAGGCATGATAAAAATAAGGAAAACAAGAGGTGAAGTTAGGATGAAAAATGTTGACTTTAAATGTGTAGTCAAATTCGTAACTTTGTGTAATGCCTATATAAACACTTAGTATTTAAGTCTAAAATGGATGTTTTATAAGCTAATGAGTCCTTAGATATGTATACATTGAAGCCCCAATTTTTAATGCATTAGACTAGATTTCCTTAAGAAAAATGTAAGAAAAGAAAATTTGGAAAATTCGGATTTTTAACTAGCTTATTTGAAAACATGTTTACCAAATGAAAAATGTGAAATTTTGTGCATGAATGGAGGCCATGACTATTATATACTTTGAGAACCTATTCTTAGCTAAATAATAAGTAGATTATAAGATTACAAACCAAAGAAACCCTAAGGAGTATAATGTGGGAGAATAACCTCTTAGATTTAGCCTTTATGAAACTTTCCCCAACACTTAGGAATTCCTAAAAGTTGATTACTACAAAAATCATCATGACCATGCACACATGGAGTTCATTACATAGCATACACATTTGTAGTTCATTCCTAAATCCTTCATGCATAAATCACTCACTAGGAACATTTCTTATCAAAAGCAAAACACATTTTCAAAGTTGGATCAATTGCGGAACAGAACTGATCCCACTGTTCCGTGACCCTATGATTTTCAAAACTTGGATTTAATACTTGAATTAGATAGATCTTTCGAAGTAGATGAAGATCGATATAAAGTTTGCGAAATTCCGAGTTAAAATGACCAAGTTATGGCCGTTTTAAGTCGGAACTTCCAAATATAGCGAGAAATCCGAATTCAACTAGTCTAGTGTATAGTTTGATTTAATTACATGGTGAGAATCTCATAGGGATTATTCTTGATTGGTAGGTGATTCCGAGCAGGACAACTCTCTACCACCCGATTATTACTATTAAGGAGTTTGGTGACCCATGGCCGAGTGAGTAACTTCCACTCTCAATTAATGCTTGTGAATGTAATGTAGTGGCACTAGTGATGTAGGCAAAGATAAAAGAAATTGTACAAGCATGATGGGGTATGTGGGAATTATTTATGTTGAGAATTGTTGATATGTGAAATGGAACTTAAGGCATATCGAAACCGGGTGTTAAGATATTGACTGTTTTATTAGAATCATATGATGAATGTCTGCGTATACTTGTTGGTCACTTAAAAGAATCGAATTAATGACTATTCGACTCCGACTATAACTGAGTTCATTCATGTCACAATGGGGTTGGAGCATTTGCATTGGTTGGTTTTTCGTGACCCATAAAACGAATGTGAGGTTAATCGTGATCCATAAAACGAGCTTTTAATCAGTTGACCGTGAGCTTAAACGGCGTCGTACCGCAGGATTCGTTAATCTGCTAACCCGGGATGGAGGGCGCAAGTCCATCCACATATGATTTCCGGTTGGTCATATGTTTGATGATTTCATTTGTATGGTGCATGCACTTGCTTGAATAACCACTTGTTTGAATGATTGTATCTAATTGCGTTATGGAAGTATTACTCACTAAGCTAGTTAGCTTACGCCCCGATAGTGTTTATCTTTTGCAGCATGAGTTTATATGGCTTAGGCCAAGGCAAGCCACAGCGCAGGTACCGGAGATAGGAGTTTCCCATAGAAGTTTGATTCATTTCTTTTGTATAGACTTCCATTGGAAACTAAGGACTCTGGATGACTGTAATAGACTGTTATTCTTTTGCGGGGAAGGCCCCTTAGATTTTGTAAACCTTAAAGATTTATGCGTTTTGATTTATTATCTATGGCTAATGAATGCCTTGTTAAACTGTTAAACTCCATTTGTCGAAGTATTCTATTGTCGTAAGGGAACGCTTTACATCTACTTAAGACTCCCAAAGGCCCCGGTTAGGGAACTCGAGAGTCTTACTTAGTATGTGGCGGACTGTTACGTTTAGGATACCCTACGGGGCGTGACAGCCCTCTTAGTCCACCTATTCATAATTAGGTTGAAAGGTATTTCGACTTGTTCCTCAACCTTTGCAATGTGAATTGCATGACAAAAGGGAGCTCATTCGTCTCAAATTCTAAGCATGAGCATTGTATGGATGGTTCATGTGTATTACACATCACATACTCCATCTTTGTCTCATCTTCGTACTACCACCCCATATATTATCTGAAACCAGTACCATTGATTTTCCGATGAACACCTTAGAAACATATGACTCAATTTTCCTTAAAACATATTCCAATGGAGGTTCTTTGTGCCTGGTTTCATATTTGGTCGTGGTCTTTCTGTGCCAAATGTTCTCAATAGCTTTATTTAAACTTTCTACAAATTGGTATACCCTAAACCCTTTTTGTATACATCTTTTAAGAGTGCATTAAGTGATTTACATTGCTGTGTGTTCCGCATATCCCCCCACCCACCCAAAAGCTCCTGTGAAGATAGGCCTCGGCCCAAGAATGCCAACTTGTGTATGTTGCTTCTATCCATGCATTGCCATGGAGACCCTGATTGGAAATGGAATCTGTCCATTTATGCTCACATTCCTCGATTGACATCAGCTCATATAAACATGCCTGAAAGTCTACAAGAAACTCCATGTTCTTAGGTTCATTTGAAAATTATATTCTAGATGCCAAGCATTCAACCTATGTCTTGCAATGGGCCAAACATTTATGATGGTAGCATGCATGGCTCTTACACCATCGGTTACAACCAATACTAGATGTTTCCTTCCCATTTCATCAGTGAAGTATTGGAGCACCCAATAGTCGGCATCTGTTGTCTCCTCTATCAAGAGTGTTAATCCAAATATGCCTGTCTGGTGGTGGCGATTGACCTTAATAATGACTACAAATGGTATGTTATAAACATTAGTCTTGTACATGGAGTCAAAAGCAATAACATCTCCAAAGCACCGGTAATCCACTCATCCCTTGGAGTTAATCCACAACAACCTTGCAAATCACTCTTCTTCCACATGGCATTGATAGAAAATTGTGGGATCTTCTTTAGCTCTTACTGTCATATATGCAATCATAGCCATCACATCACCACCTTGTTCCTTTTTCTCTTACTCGACTCTAATGTAGTTATGCAAATCCTTTTTAGTGAATCCAACCTTATTAAATCCACCTGATATATTGACAACATGCTCCATTATTTGTTTAGGCTTGATTCAACATTCTTCAAGAATGTTTATACTTTCCCCTTCTAGTCATGAAATTTTCCTATTTCTCTTAAGAAAAAACAAGTGGTTTGGTTGCACAAGTTCGTGTGTATGCTCTGTAACCACATCCTTCACTCTCTACACTTTATCATGCTCCAATAGAATTCTAAAAGTCGCCAAACAGTTTAACCCTATAACAGAGAGTCTATGTGCTGATCAATTATCTATAGAACCACTTCTTAATGTCCCTACCCTACTACACACCCAACATTGCATGGTCATAGTTCCGTCACTTACCATACATTGATCTTCTCTTCTTATTGCAAATCCCATTGATGTAGCATACATTCTGTAGAAGTCCTTTACTTCATTATGTAAACAAAACTCAAACGATTAAATATCTTCCATAGTTAAAAATTTGTAAGTGCTGACATCTACACCATTAAATGCTGGCTCTTCGTTACCTATAAATGTTGTCTCCTCATTACCTTCCCTGGTGTTTTGATTGATACCTCAACATTGCCTACTTCCACTATCTACAATGGCTTTCCCCTTTAAAAAATTCCTAGACAGCATAGACTCCATTATATCTATAGTCGACGAAAAAAGCATGGTCTTGTTACAAAATTCATAAACACTTGATAATAGTACATGAGTGCAAACGTATAAAGACCTACAAACCTATAATAAATGAAACAACCTGGAATATTAACAAGGACCTATTACAGAGGGTAACCCACAGCATTTGAGAGGTCTTAGCAAAATAAGAGGACTTGAGACATTTAGAAACCTAGAACATATGAGTCGAGAGAGAATAGATATAATAACCTAGAACATTAACAAGGTCCTAACACATAGGGCAGCTTACAACATGCTAGAGGACCTATAACACATAAGGCTACCAAGAACACTTAGTAATAAATATCATGTGGGTCAAGATAGAACAAATTCGAAGGTCTGGAGACTTAGAACAAATGGATCAACCTGAAACATTTATGAGGACCTAGAACATATGGTAACCTAGAACTTTTGAAAGGACTTAGGACAATATGTCAACCTAGAGATCTGAAACCTAGAACATAAGAAGACCTGGATACCTAGAACAAATAGACCAACTTGGAACATTTACAAGGACCTATAACATATGGAACCCTACAACTTTCGAAAGGACCCGGGATAAATATGTTGACCCAGGGCGTTTTTTTGGTAACCTAAAACATACAAGTCAAGATAGAATAAATATGAAGACCTAGGAACCTAGAAATCATGGACCAACCTGGAACATTTACGAGGACTTGGAATAGATGGCATCCTATAACTTTCGAAATGACTTAGGTCAAATAGGAGGACCTGGAACACTTGGAAACATATAACATATGAGTTGGTGTTGAACAAATACGAAGGCCTGGAGACCTATAACAAATGGACAAACTTGGAACATTTATGATGACCTAGAACATATGCTAAGGTCATAGCACATAAGGTAACATACAACATGCTAGAGGACCTAGAACAAATAAGGCCACTAAACACTCCGAAACAAACAGCATGAGAGTCAGTATATAATAGATACGAAGGCCCAAATATAAAGAAAAAGTGGACTAACCTAGAACATTTTTGAGGACCTAGGACATATGACAATCTAGAACTTTTGAAAGGACCTAGGACATTCTAGAAACTAGAACATAAGAAGACCTGGATCCCTAGAACAAGTGGACCAACCTGGAACATGTACGAGGACCAAGAACATATGGCAACCTACAACATTTGAAAGGACCTGGGACAAATATGTCGAAATGGGACATTTGGTAATATAGAACATACAAGTTGGAATAGAACAAATGGACCAACCTCAGAACCTAGAACATTTATGAGGATCTATAACATATGGTAACCTATAACTTTCGAAAGGACCTGGGACAAATATGTCGATCTGGTTAAATGAACCAACCTAGAATATTTATGAGAACCTAAGGACATATGACAATCTACAACTTTCAAAAGGACCTAAGATAAATAAGTCATCCTAGGACATTCGAGAATCTAGAACATACGAAGCCTAAGACCTAGAACAAATGGACCAACCTGGAACATTTATGAGGACCTAGAACATATGGCAACCTATAACTTTCGAAAGGACATAGGACATTTACAAACCTAGAACATATGAGTCCAAATAAAATAATACAAAGACCTGGATACCTATAACATATGGAAACCCACAAATTAAGACAATAGGAGGGCCTAAGACATTTACAAAAGCTACGTAAGATTAAAACCTAAAGTATTTATCCATTAAGCAAATGTAAACAAACGTATAAGAGTACTTGCCTATAATGTATATTTTTATGCCATAAAACAAAGTACTTCACAAATGGTGTAGGAGTGAATGTGTCATAAAAATGATGAATGAATAGAAATGGATTTGGTTTTCTCTTCTTCCCTTTCACTTATATAACATGAAAATGGTCTACCTAACAGTCAGTATGCGATAAAAACGATAAAGTGAAAACTCCTTGAAATGGATTTGGTTTTCTCTCATCCCCTTCACTTATATAACATAATAGTCCACCCAATAGTCAATGTCATAAAAATGATGTTTAAGTGAATACCTTCCATTCACTAACAAGTCAATCCTAACTGCCATTCAACTTTACCAAAAATTACAGCAACTTTTTTAATACATCAGACAATTCCATAAATTATAACAATTACAAACTAGTTACATTAGACATGTAAACCCTGATTTCCTAGTAGTCAAGTAAACTTCGAGAACCAGAAAGCGAAACCCTAAACCAGATTAGTTCAAACCTTGTGAGAGAACCTTAGAACCCTATATTCGGCTTTCCTTCGGTTTCATATCAAAAGAAATTTTACAAAATAATTTAATGTGAAATATTGTTTTAAAGTATATTTCAAACCATAGAAAGTTTTAAATTCGAAAAATTTTCTATTCCGGGCCTTCCCAAGCCCCATTACGGAAAAGCGAGCCTCGGGACTAGAAACTCAGAAAAATATTCTGGAATACTCTTTAGAACCGAAATTTTATAAAGATTTCAAAAATATAAGTTTTATAATTTTTCGAGCTATAAAAATTACAGTTATAGCCTTTTCCCATATTTTCTTTATTACTGGTAAAGTAGATGTCTTGTCTACTATTTATCACTATTCACAAGTATAACCTACAATACACACTACCCATGCCCTAGTCTTACATCCTTATAGCTACTCATTATATTTTCTTTTCCAAGAAATTTTTGTTCCTTACTAAATTATTACATTTAATACATTTTATTACATAAATTACAATTTCAAATAAAATCAAATCACTCCCTCTCTCACTCCTTATGCCGGCGCATGAACACCCCCCCCCCCCCATCTATTTGTTTTATTTTTCCTCTTTTATTACTTCAAACAAACCCTAATTTCACTTAATAAAGTAATCTTTAACTTTCTCTCTCCTTCATTTCATTTTCATTTGTTCAAAAATCACAAAACTCTCTCTCTATTCCCTTCCTTGCCATGAGCCTACACCCCACCACACACACACACACAACAAGCTCATTTCTTCTTCATTCCTTCATCAAATCCTTCTTTAGGATGATTCTTGAGCTTTATTACTACTTAATCTTGTAATCGCAAGATTATTCATGTGTGTTTTCACTTTAAATCCCCAATGAGCAAGTGCTAAGGATAAGAAAATGCTAATACATGAATATCAAGCCACACAAGAGTAAATCTTGTATTTGACAGCTTTTGTTGAAATATTATCATGTTCATGCATATAAAAGTAGAGATCTTGCGTGAAAAATATATGTTCATACTCTTAAACTCCTTTTCATACACTATAAGTAGTAGATCTAGCACTTAGACGCTCATATTATACTTGACATTCATGTTCATATAGATATTTTTGTGTTTTCATGCATTAATGCTCATAAAGATTTAGTCTGTAGAACAAAAGTAATAGTTGGTAGATCTTTTTGGGATAAGACAAGGAACTTGAAAAAATTTCTGTTAGAAATGTTCAAAAGAAAATTCGTATGACTTTCAAACCCTATTAAAAACCCTTGTAACAACTTTGAACTCATGTTTTATATGAAAAATGGAGGGTATAAAGTAATAGATATCATTAAGTAGTGATTTTTATAAGTTGAAATGAGTTTGGATGAGAGTAATGTGTAAAACAAGAAGTAGAATCAAGATGGAAAAATTTGAGTTAGTAGTCAACTTGTAAAATTAGTAACTTTGGATGATGCCTATGTAAACACCTATTATTCAAGCTCAAAATGAATGTTTTATGTGTTAAATGAAGTCCTTAGGAAGTGGATATAGTAATGCCTTAAATTTTAATGCATTATACAAGTTTTCTCAAATGAATCATTCAAAAAGTGGATTTTCTAAAATTCTGATTTTTGAGTAAAGCCTATTTAAAAACATATTTGCAAAGTGAAAAATATAAATTTTTATGTAGAAACGAAGGTCTTGGATAGTATAGATGATGAAGACTCATTTTAATTAAGATAACTAGGAATTTCTAAGAATGAAATCCAAAACACTAGTATGATGTCAAAATTAGAAAAGTGGACTTTTAGGAAGTAGTTATTGTTGGAGTCTTGCAAAATTAAGGAGTTGAAAGTTTTTTTTACCAAAAATTATCAAGATCATGCATACATTGAACTCATCACATGTCATTCATGATAGGAAATCATTCATACTTCATATATACTTGAATCATCAACTAGATACATTTCAAACAAGTGCAAAAACTATTTTTCGAAAATAGGAATGGTTACTGATCAGATCTGATCCCTCTGTTCCGTGACCTAAATGTTTTCAAAACTTGGAAAAAATATTAGAATTAGGTAGATCTTTCGAATTAGATAGAAATCGATATAAAATTTGTGAAATTCCGAGTTAAAATGACCAAGTTATGGCGGTTTTAAGTTAGAACTTCCGCAAATAGCGAGAATCACGATTTTTATTAGTTTTGACACATAGTTTGGATTAGTTAAGTGATGAAGTACTCATTAGGGTATTCTTCTTTGGTAGGTGATCCCGAGACCGATGAATCCCTATCATCCGATTACTACTATTAAAAGACCGGCGTATCATGGCCAAGTGAGTATCACTTACAATTTCAATTATTGCTTGTGATTGTAATGATAGGTACACTAGTTACTTAGCAAAGATAAAATGAATATGCATGATGGGGTTGTGTGGAAATTATATTTGTCTGTCTTTGTTATGTGAAGTTGAACTTAAAGAATATCGAAGCCTGGTGATAAATCATTGCTTGTATAGATAAGCTAGGATTGATTTTCTGTGAATATTGTTTGATTACCTAAATGAACTGGTATAATTGATTATTCGATATTGAAGATAAACTTGAAATCATTCATAACATGATGGGGATGGAGCATTAGCATTTGTTGGTTTCTCGTGATCCATAAAACGAATATAAGTTGGTTAATCATGATCCATAAAACGAATATGAGTTGGTTAATCGTGATCCATAAAACGAATATATGAGTTGGTTGACCGTGAGTCTAAACGGCGTCATACCGCAGGATTCGTTAATCTGCTAACCCGGGATGGAGGGCGCAAGTCCATCCACATATGATTTCCGGCTGGTCATATGTTTATTGAATTCACGTGTTTGGTGCATATCATTTGTCTGATTAATCACTTGCTTGAATGATATGTTTTAATTGCAATATGAAAGTTTTTGCTCACTAAGCTGGTATAGCTTACGCCCCTATAGTTTTTATTTGTTGCAGCACGAGTTTATTAGGCTTAGGCCAAGGCAGGCTATAACTCAGGTACAAGGGCTAGGCGTTTCCTATAGAAGTTGTATTCAATTTTTGTTTAGACTTCCATAGGAAACCGAAAGACTCTGGATGACTGTAATGGACCTTTAATATTCTTTTGCGGGGGAATGCCCCTTAGACTTTGTAATTTTTATATATATGCATTTTGATTTATTATCTAATGCTATTGAATGCTGCATTAAACTTCTTAATTCCATTGAATAGAGTACTCTATTGTCGTAAAGGGACGCCTTACATCTATACAAGACTCCCGAAAGACTCGAATAGTAATTCGAGGGTCTTATATAGCATGTGATGGACTGTTACGTTTAGGATACCCCTATGGAGCGTGACAAGACAATTCCAATACATAAAGTTTGACGGACCATGAAAATTTCAATAATATGATGTTGATGTCCTCATTTCCCCATATGGAGTGTGTTAGACCAACCTCATCTTCAAAAATGTGATTTGAAAATCCAACAAAAGGTGCTGTCATGGTCCAACATATAGATTTCAAAAATTGATGAAATGATCCTTTGCACATCATCTTCCTTCCTTCCCTTACATTGGGGAGCATATAAATACATAAATAAATAAAACTTCAATTTTGAAAAGAAGAAAGAAAGAACTCAATAGCATGGTACTACAACAAAAAAAGAGCACAACAAAATAAATTGTGATGTCTAGTGTTGTTCTCTTCAGCTAACATACGAATATTCTATAACACTTCCATTCAATCCTTTTCTTAAGTAGATACCAATGCATATGAAAATAAACATTCAATAATGTGTACACCTATGACACATCCTCCTAGGATCATCAATAGATGACATTTCCTTATATAAAAAGCATTCAATAAGTAAGCATGCCAAACTCCAGAGAAGCTCATCAAAGCACGGTGTCGCATTTCTCACTCTCTATTTTTATGGTGTTACTGCCATCTATACTCTTGAGAGTTGACATGGCCAATGGCCTTGGCATGCTCCATGGCTGCCTAAAAAAAACAAGATAAATATGAGCAAAAAGGTTAAGAAAAGTAAGAAAGCACCATGTAACATGTTCCATCCAGTTCAAATCAGCAACCTTAGCTAATATATCCTTCATCATCTTGTTCCTCAACCTTAGCTATGATGTGTTGCACCAACCTTCCTTAACATCTGATACTAAGTGATCATTGCTTGTTAAGGTGTTTGTTGGTCTTTGCTATGATTTCCTCCTTCAACCTGCTTTCGCCCCATAACAATAAGGATGGCAACTGTCACGCCCCGTAGTATCCTAAACGTAACAACCCGCCCACATACTAAGTAAACTCCGATTCCCTACCCGGGCCTTCAAGTCTTAAGTAGATGTAAACGTTCCTCAATAAATACTTCAACAAATGGAGTTAAACATTTAACGAGGCATTTATTAGCCATAGATAATAAATCAAAACGCATAATGTTAAAGTTTACAAAATCTAAGGGCAATCCCCCGCAAAAGAATAACAGTCTATTACAGTCATCCATAGTCCTTAGTTTCCAATGGAAGTCTATACAAAAAGGAATAATTAAACTTCTACGGGAAACTCCTATCTCCGTACCTGCGTTTAGCCTGTCTTGGCCTAAGCCATATAAAGTCGTGCTGCAAAAGATAAGAAACCTATGGGCGTAAGCTAACTAGCTTAGTGAGCAATACTTCCATAACGCAATTTAACAAATCCATCAAACAAGTAATTATTCAGGCAATGCATCAAACAAATGTGATCATCAAACATATGACCTTCCGAAAATCATATGTGGATGGACTTCGCCCTCCATCCCGGGTTAGCAGATTAACGAATCCTGCGTACGACCCGTTTAGCTCACGGTCAACTAATAATAATTCGTTTTATGGATCACGATTAACCAACAATCGTTTTATGAACACGATTAACCAACAAGTCGTTTTATGGATCACGATTAACCAACATGCGAATGCTCCAACCCCATCGTGCCATGAATGGATTCAATTTATAGTCGAAGTCGAATAGTCATTAATTCAATTCTTTTAAGTGACCAACAAGTATTCGCAGACATTCATATAAGATTCTAAAAGCAGTCAATATCTTAACACCCTTTTCGATATACCTTAAACTCCATTTCACATATCAACAATCAACAGCATAAATAATTCCTATATACCCCAACATGCTTATACAATTTCTTTTATCTTTGCCTACATCTCTAGTGCCACTACATTACAATCACATGCATTAATTGAGAATGGAAGTAAACTCACTCGCGGCCATTGGACACCAAACTTCTTAATAATAATAATCGAAGGTAGTGTGTCATCCTGCTCGAATCACCTACCAGTCAAGAATAATCCTAATGAGATTCTCACCATGTAATTAAATCAAACTACATATCTAGACTAGTTGAATTCGGATTTCTCGCTAGTTTTGGAAGTCCCGACTCAAAATGGCCATAACTTGGTCATTTTAACTCGGAATTTCGCAAACTTTATATCGATCTTCATCTACTTCGAAAGATCTATCTATTTCAAGTATTAAATCCAAGTTTGAAAATAATAGGGTCACCGAACAGTGGATCAGTTCTGTTCCGCAATTGATCCAATTTTGAAAATGTGCTTTGCTTTGATAAGAAATGTTCCTAGTTGGTGATTCATGCATGAATGATTTAGGAATGATCTACTAATGTGTATGCCATGTAATGAACTCAATATGTGCATGGTCATGATGATTTTCGTAGTAATAAACTCTTAGGAACTCCTAAGTGTTGGGGAAAGTCTCATAAAGACTAATCTAAGAAGCTATTTTCCCACATTATACTCCTTAGGGTTTCTTTGGTTTTAATCTTGTAATCTACTTTATTATTTAATTAAAATAGGTTCTCAAAGTCTATAATATCATGGCCTCCATTTATGCATAAAAATTCACATTTTCATTTGGTAAACATGTTTTTAAATAAGCTATTTGTGAAAATCCGAATTTTCCAAATTTCCTTTTCTTACATTTTTCTTAAGGGAAATCTTGTCTAATGCATTAAAAATTGGAGCTTCAATGTATACATATCTAAGGACCTCATTTAGCTTATAAAACATCCATTTTAGACTTAAATACTAAGTGTTTATTTAAGCATTACACAAAGTTACGAATTACTACACATTTAAAGTCAACATTTTTCATTCTAACTTCACCTCTTGTTTTCCTTATTTTTATATGCCTAAACTCATCTAAACTCATGAAAATAATTCCTTTAACATGTCTATTACACATACCCTCCACTTTTCTTATGGAATATGAGTTTAAAGTTGATTTTGGGGTCTTTGAGGTAGGGTTTCCATTTCATCCGAATTTTCAACTTTTCATATCTAACAAGCCCTTCCTTTCAATGTCTTGCCTTCTACATATGATTATCCACTATCTAACACCTCTATACATATTCAAGACTACATTTTTGTGGTCCTCAATGCATGAAAATAAAAATAACTCTATGATCATGCATGTAAATGACAATGTGGTATCTAAACTTTAGATCTATTAAGTATGATGCATAAATCATGGATCTCATGGCATGAATAACAATAATATGCAAGATCACTACTTTACATGCATGAACAAGAATCTTAACATAAGCTCATCTAAACACTAGATCCATGTCTTGTGATGGCTTGTTATTCTTGTTCATGTTTTTCATGTCCCTAGCATGAGCTCATTGGGATTAAATGAGAAAACACACAAGATATAGCTTTGCCATTACAAGAGTAGGAAGAAACAAAGCTTAAATACACATACCAATGGAGTCTTGAAGTGAAATAGAGAAGAAACAAATTAAATGTGAGGAAGGGGAGGGGGCAAGCTCACGGCATCAAGAGGGAAAAAGGAGAGAGTTTTTCTCTTTTCAAAAGTTAAAATGAGGAGAAAATGAGAAGAGAGAGAGTATATTATGTATATATGAAGTAAATTAGGTTTAGCTTTACAAAATGGATAAAAAAATAATTAAATGGGGAAAGAAACAAGGGGGGGCGTCGGCCATCATGTAGGGTGTGTGTGTGTTTTAAAAATTTGATATTTGTAATTTAGTAAATGAATTTGTAATAAATGTAATAATTATTTAAGAGACAAATTTTCTTGGAAAAAAAATTGAATGAGTAGTTGTAAGGATGTAAGAATAATGGGTAGTGTGTATGTAGGTTGTACTTGTGAATAGTAACAAGACATCTACTTTACCGGTTGTTCCGAAAACACGGAAAAGCTATAATTATAATTTTTATAGCTCGAAAAATTAAAATTGATATTTTTGGAATCCTTATAAAATTACGGTTCTAATGAATATTCCGGAACATTATTCTGAATCCGTGGCCCGGGCACGCTTTTCCGTAATTGGGCTCGGAAGGCCCGAATTGAAAATTCCTGAATTTAAAACTTTCAAAGGTTTGAAATGTACTTTGGAACAACAATTCAATTTCATTTACCCCATAATATTTATTTAACTATGAAACCGAAGGAAAGCCGGATTTAGGGTTCCTAGGCTTCATTTACTAAACTCAATCTGATCGGATTAGGGTTTTGATTCCAACTCCCGAGGTTTTCTAGCTACTGAGAAATTTTGGGTTTACAGCAACATTCTCCATCTGTGGTGATATGTAACCACCTATACAAAATAAGTAGACTTTACCATGAACATGAATATGATGAATTAACACATCAAAAATCCCTATGGTAACGTACACAATGGACATACCAAGCCTGATAGATCTTCCTTAAAATCCGATGCTTCCATGAACTTCATCACATAAATCCCACAATTGTTATTAAATATCATGTAAACATAAGCTTAGGCATACTGCATATCATGCATGCAAAGGGATTTTACTAACTTATTTAAAGACATACAAGTTGTTGTGGTCCACTTGGTTTGGAACTTAACTTGGATAAACAAATTCCCAATCACCGGTGGGCTCATTCCATGGATCCCCTTGGGCATGTTGGCCACTAGAGGTCCATGCGTGAAAGAGTTTCTTTAGGTTTCTAAGCTACACATATCAGTTGAGAGCAATATCAAATTCCATAATACATTCAAATGACTCAAAGATAGACTTGTAGATCAAATGGCTCACCATGTTGAGAAGTTCTCTCTCTTGGGTTGATTTCTTTCATCTGGTAGGGTACATTATGTCTAAGACGAGGATGCTATTGATACAAGCACAGCACCACTGCTAGCCAATGGTTCTCATCCACATTAATGGGGCTTAAAATCTACAAAGATATAACATGCATGAGAAGATACAAATGAAATGGTAACCACTTTTACTTGTGTAATTGCAAATAAAGTGTCCAACCTACCTATGGCACTTGTCTATATTAGCCATAAACCTACCACAGTAAGCCATCATGCATGATAAGAAACCACTACCTACCTGTGCAATTTGCTACACAAATGAAGTTGATTCAATAAGGGGATCATCACCAAATGCAAAGAACATAGAAGGAAGATTGCATTGATCATCAATGATGTTCTCACCGATGCAAGCTGGGGCAAGTACCATCTTTGTTGGAGAGGATCTATTACTTTCACCTCACAAGTCTATTTAAATGCGAATACATCGAGAACCTAAACATCTCAATAGAAATAAACCAATCAGAAAATTAGGTACACAAGTAAAAGGAATGAAAATGATAACATTGGGTTATAATCACACTCCCATTTATTTAGTCGTCTAGCCTAAAGCACCTTAGGTCAAATCGAATTAGTTGCAAGAATTCCTATCCATAAGTGTCTTGCTGATAACAAACGTAAGTAAAACCAAACATGTGATAATCATTACAGTTTAAAAATCGACATATGGTATCATTCGCATGGCATATAATAAATGAACTCGAATGATTAATCCAAATGAACAGACCTAGCACTAATCAACCTAGAACATATGACTACACTTAGGACATTCGATGACTTAGGGCAAGTAGATAAACCTGGGAAAACTTCAATCTAAACTTGGCACTAATCAACATAGAACATATGACTTCAATCTAGACCTGACACTAATCAATCTATAACATATGAAAATACCTGAGACATTCGATGACTTAGGGCAAGTAAATAAACCTGAGATAACTTGAATCTAGACCTGGCATTGATCAACATAAAACATATGACTTCAATCTAGACTTGGCACCAATCAACCTAGAACATATGACTACACCTAGGACACTTGATGACCCAGAGTAAGTAAATAAACCTTGGACAACTTCAATCTACATCTGACATTAATCAACATAGAACATATGACTTCAATCTAAACCTAGGACATTTGACGACCAAATGCAAGTAAATAAATTGGGGACAACTTCAATCTACACCTTACACTAATCAACATAGAGTATATGACTTCAATCTAGACCTGACACTAATCAGCCTAGAACATATGACTACACCTGAGACATTCGATGACTTAAGGCAAGTAAATAAACCTAGGATAACTTCAGTCTAAACCCGGCACTAATCAACATAGAACATATGACTTCAATCTAGACCTAACACTAATCAACCTAGAACATATGACTACACCTGGAACATTCAATGCCCAGAGCAAGTAAATAAACCTTGGATAACTTTAATCTAGACCTGACACATCTAGCAACTGAAAAAATAATGAAGAAGCAAGGACAACACAATAACTTAACGTCCTACCTTTGCATAATCTAAATGAATAGACTTGGCACTAATCAACCTATAACATATGACTCTACCTGGGACATTTGACGACCTAGAACAAGTAAATAAACCTAGGATAACTTCAATCTAGACCTAGCACTAATCAACCTAGAGCATATGACTACACCTGGACATAATGAACGGGAAAGGACATTACAATAACAGTGTTACCTTCCGGAGATGTTGGTGTCCAGTGCGTAGTTCACAACGACCATCTCCTCCAGGTTCAGCATAGGGTATGGCGGATGAACCTCACCTTTAGGAAAATTTTCCCTAACAAACTACATGAATACAATGTCAATAATCAATAGCATATATGTTCAATCCATTATTGGACGACCAAGTGAAGATTCATTATAGAAACCGACCCTTAGATACTGAGTTATGAGCCATTTTTTTACTAGCAGGGGCCATCAATTATTGGTGTGGAGCCATGCTTATGCCTACGTCCCTTTAGGCATGGGTCTATAAATGGCGACTTTAGGTAGTGGTTGACCTGGCGCTTGGTGGTTTTTCGGGTCAACTTAACAGCCAATAATGTTGCAACAACAAACGACCTTGATTGCTCTGTGTTCTACAATGAATGTGATTCAATAATATATATAGAACATTTGATGAGAACAGGAGATAGATATTCAAAGAACATACCCTGTTCGATTGAGGGAGCAACAACAAAATTTCATGTGGCTGCTTTTGTGGGGGCGGGGTGGGGGGTGGTGGTTGTTGGTGGGAATGTGGGGGTGTGCATAAAACACTCTAGCTCTTTATCATTGAACACCAATGCCTTATGTGACCATCAAGGGACATGGAAAGTGTATCTGTTAAGTAGGTGCAGATATTCTTGTGGAGTGTTTTGGAGAACGTCCCCAAGAACACAAAGGATATGTTGATCAACTTGCTAAACTCTATTTGTATGTTAGGAAATTTGTCCTACTTATGTCAAATGTTAAAAAACTACAGAGGATATGCTACCATGGATTTAATCAAAACCCTTCAGATGTGAAAAGAAACAACAACATACCTTCATGGTGTCTCGCTTGTGTACTTTTTTTTTTTACCGTAAAGTAGTGTCTTACGAGTTAGGCCTTTAGTGTAGATCTGTGAAAGGAATACGAAGAGTTTTCCTCCATTCACGTGACGCTAACAATTTATATCTGGTACAAACGGGCTGCGATAGGTATGAAATAATTTCACTTGTAACAAAACAAATGCCTAGAAAAAAAATCTATATATATATACACCTAGGACATTCTTAACCCTAGATCAAACAAACTAACCTAGGATAAATATACGAATCTAGTACATCTGAAAAAATATAATAGGTTTAATGAACCTAACACTTTCACCTAGAACAAATACAAACATATAGAGCAAAATATATGTACCGAGGACATTCTTAACCCCAAAACAAATAAACTAGCCTAGAACAAATATATGAACCTAGAAAATCCCAAAATATAAAATAGTTTTAATGAACCTAGTCATTTCACCCAGAATAAATACAATCGCCTAGAATAAAATATATATACTGTAACGCCCTAAATCAAAGGCGTCTATAACCCGCTATGTATCCTCTCTTCAAAGGCACACACCAGGGCTATTACTAAACCACAATAGATAGAACATCATCAAAACTCTCTAAAATAAACATCTTCAATATAAAATTTCATAAAAGTTGTTCCATGACATAATGCGATAACTAAAGATATCTAAAAACATAAGAACATAAAAAGTGTTTACAAATAAAACTTCCAATGAAACTAATCCATCAAAATAAAGTCTCTACTAAAATAAAAGTACTCATAAACATCTCCATCTAAATCTGTAATGATCAGCTGAATGGTCATCTGTACTATCGTGCTCCCCGTCATCAACATATACATTATATCCCGACAAATCATATATAATAGGATCATTACCTGCACTTGTAAAAATAAAGGATTGAGCACAAATGCCCAGTACATCCAAACCACAAGCACATGCACATGATCATACATAACACAATATCACATACAACTTATAATTTCTAATGCAACAAGCATAAATTAATTTTATATTTTCATTAGCCTGCAACCAACACAGTTTAGGAATACTCATGATATAAACCTAAACCCGGAATAACTCAGATTCCAAAACACATATTATAATATATACATATATACAGCTTGCATGCCCAGCCAAAGCTCGAAAGCACGACTCCTAATCTATCAGAATCATCTCCAAGCACGAGTCCACTCGGATAACCTTACACAAGATCATTAGGTTGTCTCACTAGAGATCACCCTCCACTATGGCCTTCCCATGAGTTATACTCTAGTCGAAACCACTCATAACCAACACTCAATTTCAATTAAGGTTGCATATTCGTTAATCAGGTTATAAATTCTAAACCTATCACACACAAGCAGCAAACAAGGTAAGGACGTACCTGGATTTGCTTCCAATCCAAATCTACTCAACAGAAACTTTAATTGAAATGGAACCCTAATCTCACAATACTCCTGTATATCAATATATGTCGCAATTAAAATTCAATTGTAATCATGATGTCAAACCCTAATCCTAATACCATAACCCTAACCAAATCTCAATTCACCTGTTAATTTTGTTTTTACTTCACAGAAACCCTAACATCAATTTCTCCTCAAATCTTCCTTGATCTCCACAATCCTTCACAACATACATATATAAAATCTCCAATTAACAATTCGATTACAACAACAAATAAATTTCATTTGATGATAAGATTGGATGGATCTTTACTTACCTAGAACTTGCATATCTTGATTTGAAACAAAAACCCTAAATCAATCAATCTCCTGATCACAATCAATTTATTCCCAATTACTATAACTTCCAAATTATCATATTCTTATAATCATCAAATCCTAAAAATCACAAAACACTAAGAAAGATCTTACCTTTTTCTTCTAATTGAAGCTGTACAAATCTTCAAATCCAACCATAAGGTTTCTCCAAACTCTTATAGATCTTGAATCTCCTAGGTTTGATAATCAAAACCTTTTGATTTCCCAAAACCGGATCTTTAAAAGAATTGCAGGGTTTCTCCAATGAATTCTCTATAGTGTTTTCCTTACAAATAGATAGATAGATCTTAAAGATTACCAAGAAGTTTTTCTCTTGCTCTGCGTAAAGTTTCCGAAAGCTCAGACAAAGGAATAGAAAACTAGGCTAAGGCATCTATATATATGCTAACTTAGCTTAGGAAAAACGCTAGGTTCATATCCAATTTAAGCAACCTTCTGCCAAAATCCATTCTTAATCAAGACTTTACCATGTGAACACAATACAATTGTATTTCAACTTTACCATAAAACCTTCTTATTTAATATCCTTTGACTCTTTGATCCTTCTTAATAATCCTTTTATATACTTTAGGGTTGATCATAAAACCCTCTTATTTTATATCAAATGACAACTTGCCCTTCTTTATAATTTATTTATCTTTATATTACATATACTTAGGACATCTTTAACCCTAGCACAAATAAACTAGCCTATAACAAATAATGAACCAAGTAAATGTCATAACTACACTGACCCAAAACAAAATATATGGACCTAGAACAAAATGTCTGACCTAGCATTAATATCATGACCTAGGAAAAAAAATATATGCACATAGTACACGAGGTGAGCATGGTACGGTTGGTCCGGCTGATCTCCAAACCAAATCGAACATAAAATTACGATTTGGTTATTTTTATCCATACGATTCAGTTTGCTAATTTTTTTAACCTAAAAAATAGTTCGGTACAATTTGGTATTCAACTTCAACTATATACCTAAAAAGAGAATTTTCTTTTTTTTTTTTCATTTCAATAAAATCATGCTATGATTTGTCTTCCCATTTTTTTTTCTATATTTAGAAGCATTTATAAAAGCTGGCATCGTTAATGGTTGAAATAAACAATTTTGGACTTTAGGAGGAATTCGATTCCACCATTACCTTTCATATTTGCTTCATGTTAGCATCAATAATTTTTTTTTGGTAAACTATAAATATAGCCTTTATATTTGCTTCATGTGTCCTTAATTCTATTCACTTGAAATTAAGATTTTAAATTCCAAATCTTTGAAAAAGGGTTTTTTTTAACTTAATGATTTTTTCCGCTGATTTTATTTTTTAGTATTTAAATTAAAGATTTTTTTATTTAAAAAATTATTTATTATTATAATTACAATGAAGGAAAAGGGTTCCAATCCATCATACTTGGAAGGACATGATTAATAACATTATTATTATAACTATGACTTTATTATTATTTTAAAAAAAAATTGTAAATGCATCTTAAATGATGCCATCATGGGAAGCTGCAGAGCATCTCATTAAATGTTAATATTCGAAATAAAACAAATTTTAGGACTTTTATAAGGCAAATAAATGCACACTAATAAGAGGTTTCTCTTTTTTTTTTTTTTTTTTAAAGGTGAAACAGTTTGGTTCGATTTGAATCGTGCGATTTGGTTCATGATAAAATATGAAAATGCACTATAAAATCCTCCCGGGGAGGGTAGGGTTGGGTGTGGAATGAATTGAGTATTTGCACTAAAAATTTAAACAAATAATATAAAATATAAGAGAGATAGAGATAGAACATATTAGTCCAGATTTAACGTGGAGTTTAGCCCACTTCCTATTCTTCATAATCTACCAATGCTTCTAATTGAGGTCTTCACCACTACTTTTATTAAACACTAAAATACGCTCAAGCTAAGCAATTACAATGCTTTACAACACATAGGAAATTAAATATTTCCTTTCTTTATCAAGATGTTTTTTTAGAGATTACAAGTATAAGAACAAAGCATTTAGAGAGAGAAATTCAAATGCCCATTAAGATAACGTTTTCAAGTTGACAAGCATTAGATGCACTTTAATGGCTCTTTTTGCCACATGGGCTCATTCATTTAAAACTGTCATGCCCTAATGCTTGTCGCACCTTAAAGTGTTGTGTCTTCATTTTAGCCTTCAAGAAGTATTTGCTCACATGCACTCCATTAGGCCTTAAATTCAAACTTTTCAAGCTTTGATCCTAAATTTGTCCGCCTTAACTAATTGACTTGTTGACCCCTTTACGTGACTCTCGACTAATGTCTCTACATTTTTGGCTTGTTGAGCTTTGACGTTGAGTTTGTCATGCCTTAATGAGTGAAAGCTATCTAGTTCTCAACTTGACCCTCGACTAGGGGTGCTTCTGCTAAAAACCTGAAGAAAACTCCATAAAGACACACAACATGCACATATATATTTTTGATTAAGTAAGTGCATTTTACAATATTTGAATAGTTAATTGTGCATCATATTGTCTTATCAAAATCTGCATTGAACATACAAGTTCAACACATGACTCCGAACTAAAACATGAATTCCCTTCCCATTACCGAACCAAACCATTTAAAAAACTAAAAAATTTGGTTCATTTCGAGCTAGATTAAAGTGGTTCATGGTTCGGTCGGGTTTGTTTTCCCCTCCCAACCTAACCTAGTACAAATATATGGACCTAGGACAACATAGGACAATAACACACTAAACCAGGCACAAGGCCTATGCCAAGTCTGATAACATTGATTCTACCATGGAATAGATTGTAAACCTTTTTTCATCCCATCTTCATTTCATTTAGATGAACCATGCATAGTGTTATTCATTAAACAAGATATTGGTGTCTCCTAGAGATGAATGCCTATCCATGGGAATACGATTACTCATTCAGCTGGTGTTGACTATTTTAAATGCTAAAAACTCAACTGTCCGTAGAGTTCGACGAATCAAGAAGGTTAGTTGTGTTTTAAGACATTAAGGACAAAAACATAATGTTGAGGTTTAAGAATCATTTGTTTAAAACCCATTTTGGAATTTAAAAACAAGTTATAGAAAGCGATTATGAGCAACTTCAATAACAACTTAGATTTTTTTAAAAGAACGATTTCTCAATCTAGTCAATTACAATTAGAAGTTAATCTATACGTGCACTCACATAAACCCACATTTTAATGTTGAAGCTACTAAATACAAGTACTCAGACAATGTTCATTAATCACACTAAATCATATGATTCAGGTTTTAGATTTACAAATCCTAAGCTAAAACAATAGACGGATTAGAGTAAAAATGACTGACCAAAGGTTATTCTGCGATATGCTATAAAGGAGTGGAATAGAGCTTCCCACCATGTTTTACCGAGATCTTTATTATTACATACATATCACCTTAACAAAAAATGCAACTGCTAATACATCTCTATTACCCAGTAGGGGACCTAATATAGCCGTGTTCTTGTCTAAGTCTCTTAGATAGTCATGATGACAAGATTAACATATTTATGTGTTTAAATTTTAAATCATTAATGTGGTCTGCCACATATTCTATCTATTCCACATGCATGTTTTCAAATTTTCAATGTATATTTAATATTTCAGAAGAATTTGCTTCTCTTATATTTATCGATAAAATTTGAAAATAGGTAAGAAAAAAATTAGGATTTTAGGGTCAAGTTCCAGTTTTAAATTAAATCATATCGGCCGGTTTGGATATAGCA